>CATNEM010000197.1:725000-1153917 GCA_950096795.1 Macrostomum cliftonense
ACAACGTCAGCGGACAGCGCGATAAATCATCCATACTGCGCGGCGTGTGCGAACAAATCGGTCGAGTGACCTGCTGTCCGAATCCCCTGGACCTCCTGCTGACTCACTCGGACCCGTCGGCCTTTCCGCTGAATCTGACCGGCATATTCGATCGTCAGAATCTGCTCAGCGCCAAAGCTAGACGCTTTGGTCGACGCGTTGTCACCAGGGTGCTGTCCAATCGAACTCCGAGGCGCACGATTTCTCGAGCTTTGCTAGCCGCGGCTGCAGCGGCCGCCGCCGCCACTCCATCTGGTCAGCAGCAACAGCAGCAGCCTTCGTCTGCCGTTGCTACTGGCAACGAATCTTCTTTAGGTCAAGCTCAACGAGAGTCGCCATCGTTGATTGCTGTTGGCAAGTCGTCTAAAATGATTGACTGCCCCGATGAGGACGTTTATATGGCGGTGAGTTGTTTGATCGGGTTTTTTTTCTTTGAGTGTTTGAGAATTGGCTCGTGTTTTTGACGTCTTATGTAAGAATTTTGTCATGTTTTCTCCATTTAAAAATTGTTTTCTCACGTTTGTGTGTGAGAATATTGTTCTCATGTTTGTGTGTGTGAATCTTGTTCTCATGTTTGTGTGTGAGAATCTTGTTCTCATGTTTGTGTGTGAGAATCTTGTTCTCATGTTTGTGTATAAGAATCTTGTTCTCATGTTTGTGTGTGAGAATCTTGTTCTCACATTTGTGTATGAGAATCTTGTTCTCATGTTTGTGTGTGAGAATCTTGTTCTCATGTTTGTGTGTGAGAATCTTGTTCTCACATTTGTGTATGAGAATCTTGTTCTCATGTTTGTGTGTGAGAAATCTTCTTCTCATGTTTGTGTGTGAGAATCTTGTTCTCATGTTTGTGTGTGAGAATCTTGTTCTTATGTTTGTGTGTGAGAATCTTGTTCTCATGTTTGTGTGTGAGAATCTTGTTCTCATGTTTGTGTGTGAGAATCTTGTCCTCACGTTTGTGTGTGAGAATCTTGTTCTCATGTTTGTGTGTGAGAAATCTTCTTCTCATGTTTGTGTGTGAGAATCTTGTTCTCACATTTGTGTATGAGAATCTTGTTCTCATGTTTTTGTGTGAGAAATCTTCTTCTCATGTTTTTGTGTGAGAATCTTGTTCTCATGTTTGTGTGTGAGAATCTTGTCCTCACGTTTGTGTGTGAGAATCTTGTTCTCATGTTTGTTTTTAAAAATCATCTTCTCGTGTATGTGTGTGAGAATCATGTTCTCATGCTTATCTATGAGAATGGTGTTCTCGTGTTTGTGTGTGAGAATCTTTTTTCTCACATTTGTGTGTGAGAATATTGTTCTCACGTTTGTGTGTGAGAATATTGTTCTCACATTTGTGTATGAGAATCATCTTCTCATGTTTGTTTGTGAGAATCACAATATTGTGTGAATGTTTTTATCTGTTAAATATTTTTAAAATGTTTTCTGCTTTTGGGAATCTTTCAATGTTCTCATTTTTGTGCATGAAATCATGTATTTTTTTTACCAGGAAACAGCCGGCACACCCAGACTGCCAGCGAATCCTCTAGCCGAAAATCGCGATCTTAAACAGTCGCTAGGACAGCAGCAGCCGCAACAACAACAAGTATTTAAGAAGCCCGACAAGCGACCAAAATCTCGTCCGAGTAGCTCCCTGATGAGCTCCGTTTGCCGACTCAACTGGGGCTCGCTGCGTCACAGCATAGCTGGTGGCAAGAAGACCGGCTCCTCCTCCTCGTCTTATTCAGCAATTTCCGGTGAGGCGGCCGCCACCGCTTCCGGCGCTGCATCGACGTCGCGACTTTCCAGGAAGAAGCAGCTTGTTAGCAGCGGGTCTTTGTCCCTCACTCTTAAGAAGGTTTGTAACTCCTGAATCCTCATAGCCGATTTGAGAATCTCCCAAATCCTCATGCCCGATTTGAAAATCTCCCAAATCCCCATGTCCGATTTGGGAATCTCCCAAATCCCCATGTCCGATTTGAGAATCTCCCAAATCCTCATGTCCGATTTGAGAATCTCCCAAATCCTCATGTCCGATTTGAGAATCTCCCAAATCCTCATGCCCGATTTGAAAATCTCCCAAATCCTCATGCCCGATTTGAAAATCTCCCAAATCCTCATGCCCGATTTGAGAATCTCCCAAATCCTCATGTCCGATTTGAGAATCTCCCAAATCCTCATGTCCGATTTGAGAATCTCCCAAATCCTCATGTCCGATTTGAAAATCTCCCAAATCCTCATTTTCGATTTGAAAATCTCCCAAATCCCCATGTCCGATTTGAGAATCTCCCAAATCCTTATGTCCGATTTGAAAATCTCCCAAATCCTCATGTCCGATCTAAGAATCTCCAAAATCCCCATGTCCGATCTAAGAATCTCCCAAATCCCCATGTCCGATTTGAAAATCTCCCAATTCCCCATGTTCGATTTGAAAATCTCTTAAATCCCCATGTCCGATTAAAAAATATCCCAAATCCTCATTTCTGATTTGAAAATCTCCCAAATCCTCATTTCCGATTTACATATCCAAAATCCTCATTTCCGAATTAAAATATCCCAAATCCTCATTTCCCTCAGGCCAGTGAGATGGACTGCAGCTCCAGCAGTTTGGCATCCCTGGCCGCTACCGGCAGCGGTGGCTTAGAGTCCGCTCCCAACCAGGCGGATATTTTCGATGAGGATGAAGATTTTGACGAGGATTATCCGGGCGGCCCAAGGCAGGCAGCCCAGTACGACACCGCCTCTATTGCCGGGGTGGAAGCCGTCAGCCGCGGCTCCCGTCTCTGCAACATGTCGGTTGCTAGGGCCTCCACTGCCACCCTGGCTAACGTTGAACAGGTAGGGATTGGCTGTGAGACCCCCTTGCCCTTGCTATCAAGCTTTCATGGTGTTTAAAAAAGATTGGAATTAATCAGATGTGTTCCCTAAATTATTCTACGAAGATATTAGGGTGGTCATTGACCCCTTTATTCCCTAAATTCTTCTACGACTCTTTGAGGGAGGTCATTGACCCCTTTATTCCCCAAATTCTTCTACAAGTCTTTAGGGGAGGTCATTGACCCCCTTTATTCCCTAAATTATTCCACGATTTTTTAGGAAGGTCATTGACCCCATTTTTTCTTCAAAAACTTTTATAACGTTATGGAAAATTAATTGCGGTTTTTTAATCTCAGGAACATTTAACAGGTAGGTAAAAAGTTGCATGGCATTTAGCAGTTAAGTAGTTATGCTATTTCTGTAGCCTTATTATATTTCAATAAGCTTGTTCTCAATTGTCACAATACTTACGCATAATTTTTATCCCAACTTCGATGTTTCTCCCCTACTTCAGCTTCGCTGCAACGCTCTGGCCGAATCAAACGCCAACGCTTCTGTTGCTGCATCGTCCGCTGGCAGTGCAACCGCAACTGTTGCTGCCGCCTCGACGTCGAGTCGGTTCAGCATCGGCGGCGGCGGCAGCGGCGGAAGCTCCGGCAGCGGCGCTTTGTCCTCAGCCAAGAGATTCAGGAAGCACTTCAGCTCGTGGAGTCTGTTCAAATGAGCGTCTGATTAATTAATATAATTTTTTAACGAGCAATTTTTTAAAAAACTATAAAATTCAAAATCTTCTACTATAAGTAGTTTAAGTAAAACGGTGCATTACGCTATTTTTTGTTTGCGCAAAGTCGTGGTAGCTTTTATTAAATTTAATTTCTATCTATATTCTATATTTTTTAGCTTCGTTTATTTATTAATAACTTCTCTTTGTAAAGCATTTTCGGCAATAACATTTATTTATTTATTTATTATTTTTATTTGGCATTGCAGCTTTTAATTAGCAATTTGCATTGATGAAAATAACACTGCATTTCACCCGCTTTGTTTGTACATAAACCGTGCATTACAGGGTGTAATTAAAATTTTTTACTTTGCACCACCTTGATTTAATGCAATAATTTCCTATTTGTAAATTAATTTCTCCAGCTGGGGCAATGGATTTTAAACAAGATCATATGCGTAGGTCTTTGTGCATTGTAGCAACCAAATGGCCTGTATTTGCAAATTTTTTTCAATTTAATTTCTCAACACTGTCACTTTAGTAACAATAAAACTGTCAACAAACTATGCTATTTATTATTAACAATGAAAATTGTGTGCTCAATGAAATCTTGCGTGGTGAGAAAATATTAAGAAATTTTATTTCTGTTTATTTTTTTATTAAATTATTCCCTTTTTCGATTACCACCGAGTAGTATATTGAGTAAAAATTAAAAATAAAATCTGTTTTTACGTAAGAATGACATGAAAAATGAAACATGTCTATAGAGTCGAGACTTAGATATTCAGAATTGAGATCTATAGGGATGAGACTGAGATCTTCAGGATTGAGATCCATAGGGGTGAGACTGGGATCTTTAAGATGAAGATCCATAGGGGTGAGACTGAGATCTTCAGGATTGAGATCCATAGGGGTGAGACTGGAATCTTCAGGATTGAGATCCATAGGGGTGAGACTGGGATCTTTAAGATGAAGATCCATAGGGGTGAGACTGAGATCCATTGTTAGACTGGGATCTACAGGATTGAGATCCATAGGGGTGAGACTGGGATCTTCAGGATTGAGATCCATAGGGCTGAGACTGAGATCTACAGGATTGAGATCCATAGGGCTGAGACTGAGATCTACAGGATTGAGATCCATAGGGGTGAGACTGGGATCTTTAAGATGAAGATCCATAGGGGTGAGACTGAGATCTTCAGGATTGATATCCATAGGGGTGAGACTGAGATCTTCAGGATTGAGATCCATAGGGGTGAGACTGGAATCTTCAGGATTGAGATCCATAGGGGTGAGACTGGGATCTTTAAGATGAAGATCCATAGGGCTGAGACTGAGATCTACAGGATTGAGATCCATAGGGGTGAGACTGGAATCTTCAGGATTGAGATCCATAGGGGTGAGACTGAGATCTACAGGATTGAGATCCATAGGGGTGAGACTGAGATCTACAGGATTGAGATCCATAGGGGTGAGACTGAGATCTTCAGGATTGAGATCCATAGGGGTGAGACTGAGATCTGTCTGTTTGCAAATAAGATCTGCAAGATCTGAACTGAACTCTATAGCGGTGAAACTCATGTCTATATTAGTGAAAATGAGAACTACTTTATACAAAAAACGAGCAAAAAATTTTGTTTAAAGGATTGAGACTGCATGCGAGTAACTTAATCCCTAGCCTTCAATATTGACAGTTTCTATTTTGACACATTTTTTCCAATTCTGTTCCTACAATTAGAGTCGATTGTCTGTCCATCGTGATCGGTGCTAGCTGTAATTCCTTTTCCAGGTGACAGAGCTCATCAAGTTAGCAACTAAAGTGGGTGGAGCCTTTTTATGCAGACAGTGAAAAGAAGGCTTAGCACACACCCTCACAATCAAAGTGGGAGGGAATTTCATTACGGGAACAAAAAGGAATGACCAGCTTCTGCCAATTAGATGGCCGAGTGTTTTTATGCAGGGATGAGGGCAATTCTTTTTTTCAAGGCGAAACTTCAAAGCAACAAAGAGATCTAGTTTCAACATCTTCATCCGTAACGTCTTTTATTTTGTTTTCACTTCGTTTCTCAATCAATATTGACTGCTATAGCCCAATGGAGACATGCTAGAAAGTTGCAAAATAGTTTAACTAACTCCCATTAAGAATCGCCTATAACTCAAATTGAGAATCGCCTCCAACTCACATTGAGAATCGCCACCAACTCCCATCGAGAATCGCCTCCAACGCCCATTAAGAATCGCCTATAACTCAAATTGAGAATCGCCTCCAACTCACATTGAGAATCGCCACCAACTCCCATCGAGAATCGCCTCCAACTTCCATTGAAAATCGCCCCCAACTGTCAATGAGAATCGCCTCCAACTCTCATTGAGAATCGCCTCCAACTCTCATTGAGAATCGCCTCCAACTCTCATTGAGAATCGCCTCCAACTCCCATTGAGAATCGCCTCCAACTCAAATTGAGAATCGCCTCTAACTCAAATTGAGAATCGCCACCAACTCCCATCGAGAATCGCCTCCAACTTCCATTGAAAATCGCCCCCAACTGTCAATGAGAATCGCCTCCAACTCTCATTGAGAATCCCCTCCAACTCCCATTGAGAATCGCCACCAACTCACATTGAGAATCGCCACCAACTCCCATCGAGAATCGCCTCCAACTTCCATTGAAAATCGCCCCCAACTGTCAATGAGAATCGCCTCCAACTCTCATTGAGAATCGCCTCCAACTCTCATTGAGAATCGCCTCCAACTCTCATTGAGAATCGCCTCCAACTCCCATTTAGAATCGCCTCCAACTCAAATTGAGAATCGCCTCCAACTCAAATTGAGAATCGCCTCCAACTCAAATTGAGAATCGCCTCCAACTCAAATTGAGAATCGCCTCCAACTGTCAATGAGAATCGCCTCCAACTCTCATTGAGAATCGCCTCCAACTCACATTGAGAATCGCCACCAACTCCCATCGAGAATCGCCTCCAACTTCCATTGAAAATCGCCCCCAACTGTCAATGAGAATCGCCTCCAACTATCATTGAGAATCGCCTCCAACTCACATAGAGAATCGCCTCCAACTCCCATTGAGAATCGCTCCAACTCCCATTGAGAATCGCTCCAACTCACATTGAGAATCGCCCCAACTCCCATTGAGAATCGCCTCCAACTCACATGAGAATCGCCCTTTAACTCCGATTGAGAATCGCCCCCAACCTCGCCTTAATCATGTGCAGATAATGGGGCTACAGATCAATGAAATTTAAACTTCTACGAGTATTAAATATTTGTTTGACTCTGAGGGCAGAGAGCTCTATAAATCCCCAATTTTTGGCCCCTCTTTCCCAGTGGCAGCGCAAGAATTTTTCTATTGGCTGGCAAAAAATCAGCAACCAACCGAATTGGCCAACCAACATTCAGTCTTGAGTCGAATTCCTGTCTTGCCAGCAAAAAAACCATATCAACGAAAAACAATTTAAAGGTACGCGCCCGAAAATCCACTATTAAAAAAACTACAAATTATTTGATATTTCCATTTGTAACCACTTTAGAGCATGTCTTTGTTCAATCCGATGCTTGATCCCGAGCAGCCTCAATTGCGGTTTCTCCAACTGTTTCAACCAAACAGTGCCAGCAGCAACGCCACTTTTAGTTGGCAAAGTCTGCAACAATTGCAGCAGCTGCAGCAACAGCAGCAACAAAGACTCGATTCAATTCAGTGTAGGCAAACGGATTTCGAGTCCACGAATTCTACTGGCTTTGGCGAAGTTAGAGAGCAGGCGCGGGTTGAACTGATGGATAAAGAGCTGTGGAATCAGTTCCACGCATTCGGAACTGAAATGGTCATCACTAAGAGTGGAAGGTGATACATTGGCTATCTATATGCTCTTTATTAACTCGTCTATTATTATTATTATTATTATTATTATTTTTACTAATAATAATATTAACATAGGAACCCTCTGACACCCCTGTCGCCTCCCATAGCAACCCTCTGACACCTCAGTCCCCTCCCATAGCAACCCTCTGACACCCCAGTCCCCTCCCATAGCAACCCTCTGACACCCCAGTCCCCTCCCATAGCAACCTTCTGACACCCCAGTCCCCTCCCATAGCAACTCTCTGACACCCCAGTCCCCTCCCATAGCAACCCTCTGACACCCCTGTCGCCTCCCATAGCAACCCTCTGACACCCCAGTCCCCTCCCATAGCAACCCTCTGACACCCCAGTCCCCTCCCATAGCAACTCTCTGACACCCCAGTCCCCTCCCATAGCAACCCTCTGACACCCCAGTCCCCTCCCATAGCAACTCTCTGACACCCCAGTCCCCTCCCATAGCAACTCTCTGACACCCCAGTCCCCTCCCATAGCAACCCTCTGACACCCAGTCCCCTCCCATAGCAACTCTCTGACACCCAGTCCCCTCCCATAGCAACTCTCTGACACCCAGTCCCCTCCCATAGCAACTCTCTGACACCCAGTCCCCTCCCATAGCAACCCTCTGACACCCCTGTCGCCTCCCATAGCAACCCTCTGACACCTCAGTCCCCTCCCATAGCAACCCTCTGACACCCCTGTCGCCTCCCATAGCAACCCTCTGACACCTCAGTCCCCTCCCATAGCAACCCTCTGACACCCCTGAAGCGCTGAACAGAAGAAGAACTCAACTATGTGAAGTTATCAGTCGCTAAATCTTCCTGATGGTCGTTAATCTTCCTGATGGTCGTTAATCTCCCTCATGGTCGTTAATCTTCGTCATGGTCGATATCTTCCTCATGGTCGTTAATCTTCCTCATGGTCGTTAATCTTCCTCATGGTCGTTAATCTTTCTCATGGTCGTTAATCTTCTTTATGGTCGTTAATCTTCCTCATGATCGTTAATCTTCCTCATGGCCGTTAATCTTCTTGATTGTCGGTAATCTTCCTCACGGAAGTTAATCTACCTCAGGGACTTCGTTAAGGTCCCTAATCAATGTACTTTTATAGAAAAAAAATCTGTTATTTTTTTATCTTATAGCAGGAACTATAGAAGAGGATATCTGGTGCAACTTTACACCAGAATATTTTTTCACTGCATCCATAGCTTTCACTTGTTGCAAAGTTAGTGTAAACAGCTTAGTTGTAAACACTTTTGTACGAGTATGAAGTAGGAATTTATAACTTCCAATACTGCACACCCGTTCTGCATTCATTTCAGACGCATGTTCCCACCGTTCAAGGTCAGGGTGTCTGGCTTGGATAAAGAGGCCAAGTACATAATGCTGATGGACATTGTGCCAGTTGACGATTGCAGGTAGTTTTGTTTAAATTAAACTATTTTAAGTTTGATTTCCTTAATTAATTGAATCACTTTTACTGTTGGAAGCAATTTTTTTTCAGTTGGTAGTTTCAGTTTATTGAGTTGGTAGTTTCGGTTTCTGCAGGTTTCTGTAGCTGGTAGTTTCGGTTTCTGCAGTTGGTAGTTTCGGTTTCTGCAGTTGGTAGTTTCAGTTTCTGCATTTAGTAGTTTCTGTTTCTGCAGTTGGTAGTTTCTGTTTCTGCAGTTAGTAGTTTCTGTCTCTGCAGTTGGTAGTTTCTGTTTCTGCAGTTAGTAGTTTCTGTCTCTGCAGTTGGTAGTTTCTGTTTCTGCAGTTGGTATTTTCGGTTTCTGCAGTTGTTAGTTTTGTCATATAAAATTTCCCCGTTTAACCCCCTAATTTCCCAGGTACAAATTCCACAATTCCCGCTGGACAATTGCCGGCAAAGCGGATCCGGAATTGCCCAAGAGGATGTACATCCACCCGGACAGCCCTAGCACGGGGGAGCAGTGGATGCAGAAGATCATTAGCTTTCACAAACTGAAATTAACGAATAACATTGCCGATAAGCATGGGTTTGTAAGTCAATAATTGGCATGTAATGTTTTCCAGAAATTTCATTTATCACTTTTAGTTTTCAATTCTTAATTTCAACTTAACTGTGATTAGCTACTTACAATAT
Source organism: Macrostomum cliftonense (assembly GCA_950096795.1). Lineage (NCBI taxonomy): Eukaryota > Metazoa > Platyhelminthes > Macrostomidae > Macrostomum > Macrostomum cliftonense. Next base: position 734,532 of record CATNEM010000197.1, read on the forward strand.
ATTTTATAGCTTATGTGATCGTTTTTAAAAAAAATTTCAAGACAGTTTCCGATTGTCGAAAAGCTTTCACGTTCACCAAATCTTAAAGCTTTTTTTACTTAAAATTGCCACAAATGCTTAAGGTCCTGTTCGATAAAAAATCCATTATTTGTCTGGGTCATTTTTGATAAAAAATCAATCGTTTCTCAAATTCATTTTCGATGAAAAATGCAGTATTTGTGCGAGATCATTTACGATGAAAAATCTATTATTTCTCAACGTCATTTACAATAAAAAAATCCAACATTTTTCGAGGTCAGTAGCGATTAAAAAAATATTTTTCTCAAAGCATTTTTAATAAAAAAATATTATTTCTTCATGTTTTTAGTAAAATTTATTGTCTTTTTCGATAACAAATACATTAATTTTTTAGATTATTTTCTAAAAAATTTACATATTCTCAAAGTCATTTCCGATAAAAATTTTCCAATAATTGTCAAGATGAATTTCGATAGATAAAATTCTATTTATTATTAAGGTCATTTACGTAAAAAATATCCTAGAATTTTCAAGGTCCCGTGAAACCAAAAACTTGCCATCAAATCTAAAGGTGTTTCTCAAAAAATAACGTTTCCGCGAACTTTAAAAAATCACACTCATAAATCATGCTTTAAGGTCATTTCTGGAAACCAAAATTTCCACGAATTTCTGCCCTTTCCACAGATCAACGGTTTTTCAAGTTCATTTGTTGAATACAAAAAAATTCCCGCAGACAATACTGAACTCGATGCACAAATATCAGCCACGATTTCATCTGGTTCGGGGTAGCGAAATCCTGCGACTACAATTCGCGCCGTTTCAAACGTTCACTTTCGGAGAAACAGTTTTCGTTGCGGTGACTGCCTATCAGAATGAGCGAATCACTCAGCTCAAAATTAATCACAATCCGTTCGCTAAAGGCTTTCGAGACAGCGGAGGTGGACGAAATTCAAAGAAACTGTTAGCTATAACTGCTTTTGATGTAGCTTGTTTACCTTTGTGCTATGACAATAAAAAGTTTGGGTTGCTAGGAATGGGAATACACAGAATATAGAGTAAGACTTAATGGTGTCTTGAATATTCAACTCAAAAGAGAGGGGATGATTTTAGTCTCAGAATTAAAATATGAGAGTGTCAGAGAAGACATGTGACAAATGAATGACATATAAAAGACTTTCAGCCTAAACCTCATAGCCCAACAGCCTGAACTTCCCTCGCACCAACCGCAGCAAGCTGAGCGATGACGGGCCCTGTCATTCAGAACGAAGAAGTCAGCTGAATTTTCATCAACAGCTCCGACAAATTGCCGACAGCAGCTTCGAGCGTTCGCTCGAGGAAGACTTGAATCGAGGCACAGACGATGTGACAGGACGATATCGATTCTGTTTTCATGCCGACCAACATTTGCGAGTGACAAGTGCCAGAGGCGGCACTCCTGACGATACTGTTACCTCAAGCGATCAGACAGACGGCTCATTTGATAGAGGTTAGTTCTTGAACTTTTAGCTTCACCATATATTCTAAAAAATTACAATTATATGCCATTAAACGACCTATTGCCTAATCTATCTGAAATTAACACCAACTGCTACCCCCCTGCTTAGACCCAACACCCCAATCTATTTGAAATTAACACCAACTGCTACCCCCTGCTGAGACCAATCACCCCAATCTACGAGCATTTGAAATTAACACCAACTGCTACCCCCTGCTGAGACCAACCACCCCAATCTATTTGAAATTAACACCAACTGCTACCCCCTGCTGAGACCAACCACCCCAATCTATTTGAAATTAACACCAACTGCTACCCCCTGCTGAGACCAACCACCCCAAACTGTCTGAAGTTAACACCAAATTCTAAACCCTGCTACGACCCACAAGTCCCATCTATCTGAACTTTAAACTTATCACCCAATACTAAGCAATCACCCAGATATCATTTAGTTTCCTATTTCGTTATAATTAAAAAATTATTTCTCTCTTACTTTCTAGGGGAGACTTTTTATGAATCAGGTATGTTAGCATTCGCATTTTTGTCATAGCATTCTAGCCGGAATGTATGGTTACCATTTAAACGAGGAGTTTGGCCTTGACAAGTTTACACAGACACAATTCATCACTTCTGTTTATCTAAGCTGTCAACTAACTTTCCCCAAATAACAGTAGGGTTACCTTTTGCATTTTGTTACTGGGCTGTTTTAGTTGATTCGATTTACGTAAGTGTGTCAATCAGGGGTGCAACAAAGATTTTGTTACCGCGAATTATGATTTTACTTGACATATCTGTATAACTTTGACGAGCTTGTCGCATGGTAACAACCATTAGGATAGGAATTAATGTCGCAAAAGGGAGTGGGTACAATGCACCATAATGCAGTCAGAAAGTGGGATACAAAGGTATAAATGTGGACGGGTAAAGCCAAAACTCGATGTTAAAAAAGCGATGTTAAAAAATAATCAAAGGGAGGGGAGAGGAGAGGAGAGGAGACGAGTGGAGAGGAGAGGAGAGGAGAGGAGAGGAGATGAGAGGAGAGCAGAGGAGAGGAGAGGAGAGGAGAGCAGAGCAGAGGAGACGAGAGGAAAGGAGACGAGAGGAGAGGAGAGGAGAGAAGAGAAGAGGAAAGGAGAGGAGAGGAGAGCAGAGGAGAGGAGAGGAGAGGAGACGAGACGAGAGGAAAGGAGACGAGAGGAGAGGAGAGAAGAGAAGAGGAAAGGAGAGGAGAGGAGAGGAGACGCGTCTCGGTATAGAAACTTATTCTCTAGTTAATTTTTCACCTAAAAATGTTCAAAAAACGCCTTTTCAGCCGCAGCTGCAGCGACAGGCATCGAGCACGCAGCAGCCAGACTGCACCAACCCTGGCTGTGGCCGCCCTCCGCTCATCCAGCTGTTGACGCCGTTTGCCAACCAGCCATCGACGCAGCCCTGCGATCATCTTCAACAATGGCGGCGGCCGCCTACCAGCTGTCGCAGCAGCTGCTGCTATTGCAACAACATTCTCAACTCACGAAGCGCGGAATCAAGCGCAACCCGACAACTGATTATTCCAACATCCAATCTCTAATAGAGCCCAGTGACCACGTGACCGTAGAAGATGAAGCGTATTGAAAATAAAAACTAAAAAACAATAAGTTACTATGCTAAGTAATCCTTGTAGGGATTAGCGTGCACGCATTAAAGATACCTTCTGATCTGACGTACACAAGCACTCCCTCAGCGCTGGGGTACACGACTACTTCTTGTAAGTATTTTTTGTTAATATTTGGTAATGTTGAGTCTGAGCACCATTTTAAAAAATACACATAAACACCATTTTTTTCGTAAAATAAGAATAGATAAGAAATTTGGGTTTTTTTCCTCATGAATTCTTTCGGTCTAATAAACAAGATAATCCTGCTTATACCCCCCTAAACCTAACAATAGCCTCATCAGCAGTAGGGACACATCCGCTCCCTCTCTGGGGGAATTAAATTTTAAAGGAATCGGGTTTTCCCCCCATCATTGCGGCCTGTTTGACAAAATTAGGCAATCAAGAGTATTAAGTTGGGAAATCTGAAGCGGCTACACTTGAGTTGCTCCACTCCAAAAAAAGGAAGAGAGATTCCGAATTCCGAATAGGGGGAAATTAGCGTCAAAGAGGCAGGAAGATGGGCGGCGAGGCCCATGTAGGTTTATTGAATCAGTGCGTGGCGGGGCTTCCATAGGCGAGTTAAACCTTTAACTTTTGCTGTGGGCCCCTAGAAAAAATTCTGTTTAACCTGATTTTGGCAATTCTGAGTTGGAAATCAACGATTTAATGTGGCTTTTTGATGGCATTCCATTTTCTGTCCTACAGTGTGTCTGTGTGACGGTATTTATATCTCTTCTTTATCTCTCTCTTCCTGTCCGCACCCCAGCTTCTTTTCTTCATCTCACTTTCCACCAAAAAATCCTCTAACTTTCCTCTAAACTTCACGATCCCCCAACCTTTACAATTCCCCAACCTTCACAGTTCCCCAACCTTCACAATTCCCCAACCTTTACAATTTCCCAACCTTCACAATTCCCCAACCTTCACAGTTCCCCAACCTTCACAATTCCCCAACTTTCAAAATCCTCTAAAACTTTGCAATTCCCCAACCTTCACAATTCCCCAACCTTCACAATTCCCCAACCTTCACAATTGCCCAACCTTCACAATTCCCCAAACTTCACAATTTCCCAACCTTCACAATTCCCCAAACTTCACAATTTCCCAACCTTCACAATTCCCCAAACTTCACAATCGTTTAAACCTTCACAATCCCTAAACTTTTCTATTCACTAACGTAAAAAATCCACGAATTACGAATCCCTCCAACATTGAGACCAGACTTGTTCAATAAACAAATAAAGCCTGCTAAAAACCCTTAGTTTCCAAACCAGATGCCTGACATGCAGGATTTCATGCATTCCATAAACAGGCCAAATATAGCCCATATAGATTATGGGGAGCAACAAAGACACCATGCTGAGTGCAGAGACAGGACCGAGAGATACCCGAACATGGTCGAGCTAGCTAGCCATGATGACGCATTCAACACGTCTGTGATATGCTGTAGCAACAGAAAATTACACTTAGCACAAATGCTATCATAATGCGGCCTCTCATAGCTACATGTAGCTAGCTGGTGAAAAATCTAGCAGTTTTATCTACCTTCCCCCAGGTATTTTTTGCGCATATTAACCTTAGTGTTTTCGCATATGCCATTAGTATAGTAACGTAACGCAGTGTTTCCATATTGGATAAACTGATTTTTAACATACCCTCGTATATGTAACTGCAAAGAAATCATTTTCCTTTGAATGGATGGATTTTTAATTTATGTTAAATTAAAAAGTCAATAGATATGTACCGAACATAATCAGATCCTTGATTAAAGTTCATTAAATACGAAACTTAAGAGCTTCCAACACACTATTGTCATGTTTACAACTTTACAAAGTGAAAAATCTCAGGAGCATTTTTATCAAGTTGGCAACCGAAAAACAGTACCTTTATTAACGAATCAAAAAGATTTTTTCAGACTATTTACTAACCTGGGAAGCAGTAGTATGATTTTAATTTGCAAGTAATATTATTATAATAAAATTTATAAAACAATTCCATACAGTCTACTTAATTATCTGACGAGTAGTACCGTAGGATTTTAAGTTTCTCTTCTTATACATGTATATTTAGAACCGCAAATAGGCAGCCAATTTTAACGGCCAAAAACAATATTCTTCTATTTTCGTCGCTAAAAAATTGAGTTACAACAGTAAAAGTTCACAGCTGTAAAATTAATTCGATCACAAAAATAAAAAACACTCTTTTAATAAAAAAACGCTGAAAATAAAGAAAAATATGTATAAACTCAAAAAGCTGTAAACCAAGGCAGCAGGTACTTGTGAACTACACATGAATGGTGAGATTATTTTTATGGTATTTTCTTTATCGCTTGAATTTACATCTACAATAATAGCCTTAACTTCAATTCGATAAATCCAATTAAATACAGCATTTTTTCTAAGAAACTTTGACACTTTCATACAAATTAGACAATGTGGTTTCTGAGAAACGTAAAATTTAAAAATTTTATTCCAAATTCGGGTTAAAAATAAAACAAATATTTTTTCCGTAATCCCTATTCGAATGTCAAAATTTCTATCATGGATTTTTAGATAATCTAAGTGGCTATGCAACGGGCAAAAAACATAAAATAAAAAACTCAGTAGGAGTAGGATTCTAATGAGAGTATTGGTACCATTAAATTCGTAAAAAGTTATCCTCATCAAAGAAGATCAATAAATCAGTTAGAGCGAGCTCACAGACGAATCATATCTGTCACCGCTTTCTGCGAGCGCAGCTCCGCGCTAATTTTTGTTAATCCAATCAGGTGCAAAATCCTGATTAGCTCGCCTGATGTAGCCAGATGGGCTTTCTCCTCTTGCCAGGCCAGGAAGCCCTGCGTAGGAGGGGGTGATGTGCGTGTTGTGGGATTGTTTCACCGATGCAATTCAGTTTCCAGAAATTATCTATCCAACAGAATCGACAGAGAGACAGACTGACAGACAGACAGTCAGACAGACAGACAGACAGACAGACAGAACGACAGACAGACAGACAGACAGACAGACAGACAGGCAGACTGACAGACAGATAGACTGACAGATAAGAAGACTCCATAAAGACACCCTTTGATCTCACCTGTGGAATCCTCTCCTTCGATTTCTCCTTGCCCTTGAACTCATTTTCAATCGCTGTTAGCCGCTCCTCAGAGACGCCCAGCTTGCGAAATAGATGGCGAAAATCAGCTTTGTCGATTCTATGCTGGATTGAGTCAATCATGCGCGTGACGAGAGTCCCTGGAAATGATAGCATCATTTTTTAAAGATATAGATAGATAGATAGATAGATAGATAGATAGATAGATAGATAGATAGATAGATAGATAGATAGATAGATAGATAGATAGATAGATAGATAGATAGATAGATAGATAGATAGATAGATAGATAGATAGATAGATAGATAGATAGATAGATAGATAGATAGATAGATAGATAGATAGATAGATAGATAGATAGATAGATAGATAGATAGATAGATAGATAGATAGATAGATAGATAGATAGATAGATAGATAGATAGATAGATAGATAGATAGATAGATAGATAGATAGATAGATAGATAGATAGATAGATAGATAGATAGATAGATAGATAGATAGATAGATAGATAGATAGATAGATAGATAGATAGATAGATAGATAGATAGATAGATAGATAGATAGATAGATAGATAGATAGATAGATAGATAGATAGATAGATAGATAGATAGATAGATAGATAGATAGATAGATAGATAGATAGATAGATAGATAGATAGATAGATAGATAGATAGGTAGATAGATAGATAGATAGATAGATAGATAAATAGATAGATAGATAGATAGGTAGATAGATAGATAGATAGATAGATAGATAGATAGATAGATAGATAGATAGGTAGATAGATAGATAGATAGATAGATAGATAGATAGATAGATAGATAGATAGATAGATAGATAGATAGGTAGATAGATAGATAGATAGATAGATAGATAGATAGATAGATAGATAGATAGATACTTACGCTCTCTCTCGTCGTACTTGTGCACGAAGGCGCCAATTGGCTTGACCTGGCCGCCGTAGACGATCTCAGGCGGTGGCACCCGGCTCGGGTTGCCCTCAGCTTTGAAGGTCACCGCCTGATCGCCGAGATCTTCGATGCTGCGCGGCAGGTAAGCGATGAGATTGTTCTCGAGTTTCAGCGTTGTCAAGCATTTCAACTGGCGAACCGCGTCGGGCACCGCCTTCAGCCGGTTGTTCTGCAGCAGCAGTTCGCGTAGGCGGGTCAGCCGACCCAAACTATCAGGCAGGCTGGTCAGCTCATTTTCAGACAGGTCAAGATGAGTCAGCAGATCTAGGCAGCCAATGTCCTCGTGAATTTGCGTCAACTTGTGGCCGCATCTCTGATTCAAACGGAGCTCTCGAAGCGCTGGAACGGCGCACACCTCAACGGGAAAGTCCGCCAGGTTGTTATTAGACAGATTCAAGCTAGCCAGATTCGTCAGCTGCTTGACATCTTCGGGCAGTTCAGTTAGCCGATTATCCGCCAAATCCAGCCGCTCCAGCTGCTTCATGCGGCACAGCACGCTAGGGAAGGCCTCCAGAGAGTTGCAGTTCAGCTCCAGGATGCGCAACTGGCGGAGCTGTTTGAATTCGTCTGGCAAACTCGAAATCTTGTTGCCAGCCAAATTGAGCACTTGAAGCGACTCGAGTTCGCACAGAGCCAACGGAAACTCTTCAAAATCGTTGCTAGCTAGCGTTAGCTGCTTCAGGCTCTTCAGCCGGCCAAGCTCGTCAGAAACATCCGTGAGCCGGTTTCCTCCTAATAGAAGAATCTCCAAGGCCGGCAGAGTGGCAATAATCTCCGGGAAAATTTCCAGACCATTCGAACTTAAATCTAAGATGGAAAGAATTTTGAGATTGGAGAATTCTAGCGGCAAAAATAGTACGCCATTTGAAGCCAAATTCAGCACTCGCAGGTTTGAGCAGAAGCAAAGATTTTCGTCGAATTCTGTCAGGTCAGCCCTGCGCAAGTTCAGCTCCACCAGCGAGCCCAGGCGAGCCAAACTAGCTGGAATCACTTGCAGAGGATTGCCCTCCACGCTCAAGTTTTTCAATTCGCTCAAGTAGCCCATCTCGTTTGGCAGCTCAGCGATCTCATTGAATGCCAGGTTGAGAATTTCCAGGCTTGCCAATTTCGCGATTTCCTCCGGAACCTCGCTGATTCGATTGTGAGACAAGCCCAGTTCAACCAGACTTTCCAGATCGAATACCTGGCAAGGAATGAACTCGAATTTGTTGCCCTCCAGCAGTAAAATTTGCAACTGCTCCAAGCTATCAAGTTGCCTAGGAAGCGAACTCAACGAATTGGCGGTGAGTCGCAGCGCCTGCAGCGCAACCAAATTGCAGACGCTTCCATTGATTTCGCGAAGACAATTTGACTCCAGCACCAGAGATTTTAACGTCCAGTTCTTTGATGCTATCTCTGGAAGGCATTCAATGCGGTTGGATCCAAGCGAAAGGACTTCAAGCCTTCGGAAAGAAAAACAGAACTCGGGTATATCAGTTATTTCGTTCGAGCATAGATTTAAAAACTTCAAACTCTTGCACGACTCCAAAGAACTTGGCACTTCTTTTAGTTGGTTGAATGATAGGTCCAGGCACGTTAATTGGTATAGATTAATAGACGACTTAGGAAAGCTCTCAATCTGATTGTTGTTAGCCAAGAAGTACTTTAATCCTTTGGCTGCTTCTATAAAATCAGATATTGCATGTAACTCATTGTTGCTAACGCACAGGAAGCCGAGCTTTTTAATATCAAAAGCTTTAACAGGAATTTTTTTAAGGCCCTTGTTGCTTAGATTTAAACACAATATACCATTAGCAGTGTAGCACTCGTCTAAAAGTTTGTTTCTTGCCTCTGTCATGACGATTCTGGAATTATCTTTTGAATTAACATAGAGTCATGGACGCATTATATTTTACTGATAAAAATGATTTAAACTCTAAACTAAATTACCCGCTATAGAAACATTGTCTCTTCGATCTTTACTTAGCAAAGCAGTTTTACTGATAATTGTATTTCTAATTGCTTTATTATGCCAGTAGTGTACGACGTTATGAAAAACTTGTTGTAAATTATGACTTATTTTGTTTTAACAACATTGCAGTTGCATTTCAAACCTGAAATTTTACGTGGCATCCAAAAAACAAACAGATGCACACATGCGCTGTCTGTCATTAGAGGGGCCTCCATTATTAACTTATATTTTTATCGTGCTACGGACAAGTTGCCTCTAACCGAGTGTGAGCTTTGCCACTTAGGTAACACCGACCAACTATCAGTTTTATTTTATTGCTAGAAAAATATACCTTCAATTTCCATTCCAAAAGTTGAGTTAGCTATTGCTAAAAGGGCTAAGATAATAAATTAATAGATCTAGTTTTGTTATTGTATGCAATAAAAAATGAAGCATTGTTGATATTTTAATCAGTTAAATAAAATTGTTTCATTTTAAATCTATATTCTTTAACTAATGAATAATACTATAATTATAATAGGCTAGGCTACTACTAGTAAATTGTTCAGTTACAGTTACAGCAAAGCTAGGCAGGCCTATTCTTCGAATTATTTAGTTATTTTACTAATAAAGTTAAATTAGCTTGGCTCTATTCAAGTTTTGTTACCAATGGTAGATATGCAAGTCACAAAGAAAAGAAGGGATATTACATTTGTCTAGCAATTAAGACAGTATAGAAGTGATATACAAATGTTATCTACATATATTTTTACAAATCATTTTATAATTTAAGATAATCCTGTCACTTGCAAAAATAATTATCATATAAAGGCAGTAAAGATTTGGGAAATAAGTAATTGGCAGTACTTAGTAGTCTGAGGCCCTGCCAGATCGCCAGAGGGCGGCGCTGTTTCGGGTGGTGATCGAGACCGTCCTGCTATACAACGCCGAGACCTGGACGCTTACAGACTCGCTCGAGCAACAAGTCAACGCGGTGCATGCTGGCCTGCTGTGTGCCGCCTTCAAGATCAGCTACGAGCGGGTTTCCAACGCAGCACTCTATCGCCGCGCCGGCCTGGACCGTCCAAGTCAACTTTTGCGCTGACGGCGACTCCAGCTGGCAGGCCATGTCATCCGCGCCGAGTCGTACTGCCCCGAGCCAGTGCAGGAGGTGCTGCTGCTCACGCTGCAGGCGCCCTACCTGCGAGGACAAGCGCGAACTCGGCGTTTCGTGGATTGCCTGCTGGCTGATGCCGGCACCCCCGATTCTGCCGGCGGCGCAGCCTTTGTTCGCGGCCAGGCCCTGAGGCGCGCCCTGTGACGCTGCTTTCAACATCTTGACAGCGTACTTTGTTGTTGTTGTTAGTAGGCCTATTATTGAGACAGATCCTTGTTATGATGTCCCTCTTAATGGCACAGATCCATGTAAATATTATCTATTTTATTGGTATAGACTTATAAATTTCAATATTTTTTCAATTATTCACTGGGTTTATTTTTTTGATAGGCACAGGATGCACAATTGCATCATGTTCTTCATTTTAGGATATGATTTCAGGGTTTGGGATGCAATTTTTTTAAAGTTCTATTTTATTTGGAGGTATTTTATTGTGAAGAATTTAAAAAATCAGAATGCAAAATTGCATCCAATATTGAATTTCAAGATGTGATTCTCAAAGTAAAGATGCTATAGCATCCCTATTGCACAAAAATAGATAGATGGATCTATAACTATATGATGTCAATATATATTTTATTTCAAATTAACTAGTTCATAAGGAGTACAAAGTCTAGGTTTTTATATATGTATGAGCCTGTAAGCAATTAGAATTCAAAATACCCACTACAATAAAATATATCTAGGCTCATTAATATTAGCAATCTTTAAATTATTTTGTTAAATTTCTAAAACAATGTTTCTTAATCTTAGTGTAACTTATTTTCTTGATTTTTAAAGTATTTAACAAGCTAGGCTTGAGATCTTGATAAAGGCATGCCTAGCTATAATTTAATCTATTATTTGTTTCTTTCATATTAAAAAGTCGATATTTCAATTATATACTTAAAATAATCTCGAATTAGAATCTATAGGTTTAAAAATTTAGCAAATGCAACAAGTCACCAGTATCAAGTGCCACTATTCATTTATATTATTTACCTTGTTCCTAATCTGTTACTTCAATTTTTCCTAATGATGGTAAAGTACTACTAGTTATTGGTGCAATTTAAAAAATCTAGCAATTTTTATTGTTTACTAATTTTTGCAATTTATAACCATATTTTTTGTAAAATAAAAAAATTAAAGTATATCATTTGTATAAAATAGTTTATGCTAAAAAGGGGGAAGATGCTGGCACCTTGATAGTCTTATAGGAACTGCAATATGCTGAAGTTGCAGCTTGCCACAGTTTACCTTATTTATTATCATTCCACATGCAATTAGAATACAACTCACAGGATTATTAGATAACTTTCTGACTGTTATGCTAGCTATTCTAAGATAGTTGAGTTCTAAGCTATCTAACCTAACCTATAAATATTTGGCTATCTCATCTAATTAATAGTAGTCTAACTAAATAATAAATTTGTCAAGTTGAACTTGCTGAGTTATAATTACTGAACTTAAACTTGAACATTAAGTAAATAACTTGAACTTCTTTTTTAAACAAAAATTGATTCAAGCCTTGAAAATTTATTGTTGTCAAGTGCCTCAAATAGTTTCAGATGGCAAAAAAATAGTCAATTTTTTGATAGATTTATATTATAATCTGTATAAAATAGAAAATTCATACTTTAAAAATAACATAAAAAGCAAAAAATTAGATAACTTTTTACTTAACTGTAGTTTACTTATTTAGAATAAAGTAAAGTAGTTGATTGGTCAACATGGCCAATGGCTAAGAGATCATATATAAATCATTTTAAATAGAAAAGAATATATTCACATCTTTGCTTTTCAGTAAAAATATTAAATTGCATTTAATGTTTTAACATCAATTGATTGCAAATATTTCGAATTTTCTTGTTATTTTGAAGCCAAGGCGCTCAAGTGTTGTGTTTCAGATTCTGCAACAAATTCAAGCAGAATTACCTAAAAATGCAGCTAATCAGTATTGCCAACTCTGCTCGCCTGCTACTGAAATCCTTGTCTCCTCCATCAACCCTGTCAACAATGGTGCGCAGCATCCACACTGCTTGCCCCCTGTTGGGCAAGTACTATTCCAAATTTTATTTCACGCCAAAGAAAATCTATCGCAAAGAAGAGATTTACCGCGTGCCCAAAACTCAACTGATCTTGCCCCATGAACGCTTGGATCCCCTGACCATCCCGGAGCCCGCCGCTCCCACAGCTGCCGAATCCCGGCTGCTGGATCAGCTGATTTCAGCTGTCAATCATCCGGACTCAATGTCCGGCAGGCCCTATGCCATCGTGCATCTAGTTGGCAAGCAGTACAAAGTGTCGGAAGGCGATTTAGTTCACTTAATTAGCAAGGGCATCCTGGCGGAGCCTGGCGATGAACTAATTCTAGAGAAAGTTCTAGCCCTAGGTTACGCAGATTTCACTCTGTTTGGCCGGCCGATATTATCGCGTGATTGCGTCACAGTTCGAGCTACTGTTGTTGAAAAGACACTCGAGCCGCCAAAAATACGATTCGATTTTCGTAAGCGACAAAATTTTCGCCGAATGAAAGTAATACAAACTAACGCGACTGTGCTGCGAATTGGTTCTATTCAGCTCAATAGGGACGTCGTTACGCAAGCTCTGTAGTTGATTCCCTCCTCTGTTAGAGGCGTTGTTATCCCAATTGTGTAGTTTTATAATCAGAACATAAAAAATTTCTGTTGCCGCGCATTTTAGTAAAAAAAACACGCTGTACCTTGTTTTGTTCTCGTAAACTAGAAAAATAAAACAAAACTAATGCGATTTGTTCTTTAAGCCTGAGCTTACAGCTTTTAGTTTTTTGTTCAAATAAGAATTAATAAGAAGCACGTTTTAATCGCTTAGAATTTGTCTTAATGGGTAATTTTTGCACATAGAATGTCACTGAGATTCTCTTGAAATAGAATATCTCTTAGCAAGGGAGATTTCTAGCGGGTCAAAGTCTCACTGAGATTCTCTTAGCAAGGCAGAATCCTAGCGGGTCAAAGTCTCACTGAGATTCTCTTAGCAAGGGAGATTTCTAGCGGGTCAAAGTCTCACTGAGATTCTCTTAGCAAGGCAGAATCCTAGCGGGTCAAAGTCTCACTGAGATTTTCTTAGCAAGGAAGATTTTTAGCGGGTCAAAGTCTCACTGAGATTCTCTTAGCAAGGCAGAATCCTAGCGGGTCAAAGTCTCACTGAGATTCTCTTAGCAAGGGAGATTTCTAGCGGGTCAAAGTCTCACTGAGATTCTCTTAGAAAGGAAGATTTTTAGCGAGCGAGTCAAAGTCTCACTGAGATTCTCTTAGCAAGGGAGATTTCTAGCGGGTCAAAGTCTCACTGAGATTTTCTTAGCAAGGAAGATTTTTAGCGGGTCAAAGTCTCACTGAGATTCTCTTAGCAAGGGAGATTTCTAGCGGGTCAAAGTCTCACTGAGATTCTCTTAGCAAGGGAGATTTCTAGCGGGTCAAAGTCTCACTGAGATTCTCTTAGCAAGGGAGATTTCTAGCGGGTCAAAGTCTCACTGAGATTCTCTTAGAAAGGAAGATTTTTAGCGAGCGAGTCAAAGTCTCACTGAGATTCTCTTAGCAAGGGAGATAATTATTTATTTTAAAACACATCACTTGATCTAATTGCATTGCTATAATAAGAATTCAAACTGTAAAAGATTTGTTTTACAGCAACTGTCCATCAACTCGGTAAAACAAAACCTTTAGCCATGCTGTCCTTTCTCTCCCGTCGCGTCTTCTCCGCATCCCGCGCCCCAGCAACCAACGCCCTAGTTGCCAGCCTGAACAGCCAGCTGCCCCGTTGCCTTAGCGACAAGCTATTCGTACACCGTGACACGCCGGAGAACAATGCCGAAACTTCGTTCGAATTTACGCCGGAAAATCTTGAACGCGCGCGCACTTTAATTTCGAATTATCCCGTCGGTCACGAGCGGGCGGCTATGATGCCACTGTTGGACCTCGCCCAGAGACAGAACGGCGGCTGGCTGCCAATCTCCGCTATGCACCGCGTAGCCGATTTGCTCAACGTGCCCAGAATGCGAGTCTACGAAGTGGCCACCTTCTATACAATGTACAATCGCGATCCAATTGGCAAATATCACGTGCAAATTTGCACTACCACACCATGTATGCTGGGAGGCTGCGGCTCCAACGCCATCATGGACACTTGCCAGCGAGTATTGGGAATCAAACCCGGCCAGACGGATTCGGAGCGCATGTTCACCCTGTCCGAGGTTGAATGCCTCGGCGCCTGCGTCAACGCCCCGATGCTGCAGATTAACGATGACTATTACGAGGATCTGACGCCGGAGGATACGGAGGCGATTCTGTTGGCGTTGAAACGAGGCGAGAAGCCGCCTAAACCGGGGCCACAGTCTGGTCAGGATAGGCGGCATTGTTGCGAGCCGAAGGGCGGGCTGACCTCCCTTACGGAGCCGCCTAAAGGCCCGGGATTTAAAGTTCTACCCGAGCTTTAAACTTTGGTTGGTTGAATTGATGATTGGCGGAGTGGCGTGTTTGGGAAGACAGCAAAATTCTTCTTTTTTTGTTTCTTTGTTATATATAAAATGAATGCTAAACCTATAGTAAAACAATAAAATATAGGAAGCGCTGAATAATATTCACCACTTACCCTGTCTAGTTTCTGTGTATTATAGAATTAGTAAGTGACCCGTCGCGTTAGATTGAAAAAAACGTACATAATTATTATCTTTCTATTCTGCATAAAAAAATAAACGAGAATTTTTTCTGTCATTGTCTCGTAGTTACATGCTATAGATTTGCATACTACTGAATTTTTTCGCCATTTTTTATCAACAAAACATTCAGTAACAGTACAGTGTAATCTTAAGAAGGGTAAGACTAGGCTAGTTATTAGCTTTCACGGTAGGTCTGACAGTTGCATCAGATGTCTGAGGGGGTGTCAAGCGAGGTCACTCTTATGAGTCAAAAGATCAGAGGTCAACTGAGGTCACATATCAGAGGTCAACTGAGGTCACACATCAGAGGTCAACTGAGGTCACATATCAGAGGTCAACTGAGGTCACACATCAGAGGTCAACTGAGGTCACACATCAGAGGTCAACTGAGGTTACACATCAGAGGTCAACTGAGGTCACACATCAGAGGTCAACTGAGGTCACACATCAGAGGTCAACTGAGGTCACACATCAAAGGTCAACTGAGGTCACACATCAAAGGTTAGCTAGGGTCACTATTGTGAGTCGCAGAGATCAGAGGTCACTTTAATCCTATTCACTTATTAACAACGTGTTTACAATTTCAGCCATAAGTATTTAGCGAAACAATGTCTTCTAGCTCTACTTCACAGCAAAAGCAGTCGCAATCGATGATGAAATTCTTAATATTTGCGTTGGGAATTTTCGTCAGCTACTTTGTCTACGGACTGTTGCAGGAGAAAATGTAAGAGAGAAACAATATACAGTAGTTGTTTATTTACATATTGGAAAAAATTATTCTAACTATTTCGACCCACAGAACAAAGACTGAGTACGGACTGGATAAACAAACGTTTACCTTCACGTGCAGCATGGTGCTAATTCAATGCATTATTAATGCAGCATTTGCCGTTATTGGTTAGTAAAGTTTGAGTCTTTGTTTGAAATTTAGCGCGTACATTATCTGATCTAAATTAGTATTGGTCTTTGTCCACGCTGCTCTTCTTCTTCAGTGCCCGTGGCAATAGCTTCATCCGGCTCTTCATCAGCCAGCAGCACTTGGCGGGTGCCGCCGTCCGCCTCGGTATTCATGTTCGCTCTTGCCGCTTTCACCTACATCACCGCTATGTGGTCCAGCAATGCTTCGCTTCAGTTTATATCTTATCCGACGCAGGTGAGAGGCTTAATGCGAATTCCAAGTCGGAAGGGTCCTGAAGGATCGCCCAAAAGCATCGTTATTAATGTTCATCCCTATTGATCTTAAAATTAGACCATTGAAACGCCCCTACGGATTAGAGTTGCCTCTAAAGTACCCCAAAGTGTGTTCCAAAACCACTTGTAATAATTTCCCAAAAACAACTTATAAAATTGCCCCAAACTACCTCTTAAAATCGCCCAAAAATCGCCCCTAAACCACCCTAAGAATCGCCCCTGAACCACCCATAGAATTACCCCTAAACCACCCATAGAATCGCCCCTGAACCACCTTAAGAATCGCCCCTAAACCAACCCAAGAATCGCCCCTAAACCAACCATAAGAATCGCCCCTAAACCACCCTAAGAATCGCCCCTGAACCAACCATAAGAATCGCCCCTAAACCAACCCTAAAAATTGCCCCTAAACCACCCTAAGAATCGCCCCTAAACCACCCTAAGAATCGCCCCTAAACCACCCTAAGAATCGCCCCTGAACAAACCATTAGAATCGCCCCTAAACCAACCCTAAAAGTCGCCCCTAAACCACCCTAAGAATCGCCCCGAAACCACCCTAAGAATCGCCCCTAAACCACCCTAAGAATCGCCCCTGAACAAACCATTAGAATCGCCCCTAAACCAACCCTAAAAGTCGCCCCTAAACCACCCTAAGAATCGCCCCGAAACCAACCCTAAGAATCGCCCCTGAACCAACCCTAAGAATCGCCCCTAAACCACCCTAAGAATCGCCCCTGAAACACCCTAAGAATCGCCCCTGAACCAACGAAAAAATCGCCCCTAAGTCTGTCCTAAGAATCACCCTAAAGCATCCCTGAAAATTACACAAACCTTACCTGCCATCACACATATCCTGCATTAATCTTTCTACTCCCATTCAGGTACTGGGCAAGTCCTGCAAGCCCATTCCAGTAATGCTACTTGGTTTGCTATTCGGCAAACGATACCCAATGAT
Organism: Macrostomum cliftonense; assembly: GCA_950096795.1. Taxonomy (NCBI): domain Eukaryota; kingdom Metazoa; phylum Platyhelminthes; family Macrostomidae; genus Macrostomum; species Macrostomum cliftonense. Next base: position 751,682 of record CATNEM010000197.1, read on the forward strand.
CAAATACGCTCTGGTACTCATCATTGTTGTTGGCGTGTCGCTATTTCTAATGAAGGACACCAAATCGAAAGGACCAGATGCAGATCACACGTTTGGTTTCGGTGAATCTCTGTTGGTCAGTATGATTTATGATTTCTGTTACTTTTACAGTAACAGCAATCCACTTTTAAACGCTTTTAAATATATTCCAGCTGGTGTCTCTACTGTGCGACGGTCTAACTGGACTTGTTCAGGATCGAATCTGCCTGAAGCATGACCAAGTATCCAGCTTTGCCATGATGTTTCAAATGAATATTTGGTCAACGTTATATTTGTTTGTTGGTGAGTTTCGGTGTTTCGGGTGTTCAGTAACGCCTCTTTGCTTCGTTTAGAATAGGGGTGTTCGGGTTTCCATTCCAGAACCCGACCCGAGCCCGACCTTTACCCGACTATCTCCTGTACTTTCATTGATAGCTGAGGAGAGTATACTTGTCTTAACATACCCAGTATACCGCCTTTTCCTTTCTCTACTTTTCAATTGTTAACTCTTCTCCCCGCTATCACTACACTACTCGACTCCTCAGTCGTACCCTTCACCCCTCAGCTACTCAAGGTCTCGGGCAGGTTATTATGTTAATAATTCAGATTTAAGTTGCTGACGTGTGACCAAATATAAAACTGGAACAGAAAATGAGGAATTTTTCAGTTATTATTATGAAACATTTGCTAATTTGCTACAGCTCCAGCAATAAACCGACCTGTTATATGAAGAATAGATACTCACTAATATGTTTTGTTCTGTTTGGTAATTGTCTACATGTTCTGTTAGCCTGGGTGTTGGATTAACTAAGTAAAAATAAAGCGTAATTAACGACTAAAGACAGCTTTCAGCCTGACGGGCTGGAGGGGCCGCAACACCCACAGTAAATTTACCTAGCTCAAACTGGTACCCGATCTCAGCTGGGTGGACTGAAGCAATGCGGGATCAAGGGCACAAATTGTCTACTAGGGCCGGGACTCGAACCCAAGACCTTCCGGTCATAAGGCAGGCGCCCTAGCGACTAGGCTACAACTTTTCTCTCAACAAACTTTGTTATTAGTTAGAGAGTTTAAAACCTTAGCAGAGGTTAGCAATAATAATTAAAACTGAAAATAAAATTGTATAATCCGGAAACCCCGAACCCGGTACCAAAACCCGACCCGACCCCGAATCCTGAACACCCCTAGTTTAGAATCACCCCTTAGCTTCGTTTAGAATCGCCCCTTAGCTGCGTTTAGAATCGCCCCTTAGCTTCGTTTAGAATCGCCCCTTAGCTTCGTTTAGAATCGCCCCTTAGCTTATTTAGAATCCCCCCTTAGCTGCGTTTAGAATCGCCCCTTAGCTTCGTTTAGAATCGCCCCTTAGCTTCGTTTAGAATCCCCCCTGAGCTTCGTTTAGAATCGCCCCTTAGCTTCTTTTAGAATCGCCCCTTAGCTTCATTTAGAATCGCCCCTTAACTTCATTTAGAATCGCCCCTTAACTTCATTTAGAATCGCCCCTTAAATTCATTTAGAATCGCCCCTTAGCTTCATTTAGAATCGCCCCTTAACTTCATTTAGAATCGCCCCTTAACTTCATTTAGAATCCCCCCTTAGCTGCGTTTAGAATCGCCCCTTAGCTTCATTTAGAATCGCCCCTTAACTTCATTTAGAATCGCCCCTTAGATTCGTTTAGAATAACCCCTTAGATTCGTTTAGAATCGCCCCTTAGATTCGTTTAGAATAACCCCTTAGATTCGTTTAGAATCGCCCCTTAGATTAGTTTAGAATCGCCCCTTAGATTCGTTTAGAATCGCCCCTTAGATTCGTTTAGAATAACCCCTTAGCTTCGTTTAGAATCGCTCCTTAGATTCGTTTAGAATCGCCCCTTAGATTCGTTTAGAATCGCCCCTTAGCTTCGTTTAGAATCGCCCCTTAGCTTATTTAGAATCGCCCCTTAGCTTCGTTTAGAATAACCCCTTAGCTTCGTTTAGAATCGCCCCTTAGCTTCGTTTAGAATCGCCCCTTAGCTTATTTAGAATCGCCCCTTAGCTTCGTTTAGAATAACCCCTTAGCTTCGTTTAGAATCGCCCCTTAGATTCGTTTAGAATCGCCCCTTAGCTTCGTTTAGAATCGCCCGTTAGCTGCATTTAGAATCGCTGCGTTTAGAATCTAAACGTAAATTAGAGACTTTTTTGAATGTAAAGTTGCACACCTTTTATCCACCAAAACTCGAACTCCAAACTAAACTTGCAGTTTCCATAGCAACCGGAGAGCTTGGCCAATTTCTAACATTCGTAGTGCAATACCACACAGTGCTGTGGGACATTCTACTATTTAGCCTGTGCAGCGCACTTGGCCAGCTGTTCATCTTTGCCACGGTAGTTAACTACGGCCCGTTGAACTGCTCCCTGGTGACGACGACGAGAAAATTCTTCACCATACTGGCCTCTGTTGTTTTATTTGGCCATCCGCTGAGCAGCAGGCAGTGGCTCGGCACCTGCCTAGTCTTTGTTGGCCTGTTTGGCGAGTCGCTCGTCAAGAGGAAACCGAAGCCTGCGGTGCCGTCCGCGGCTGCCGATCCTGCTGCCAATGCCAATGGAAACCGACAGAAGGCTCAATGACGGGTCTTTTTTATAAAGATAGAGTGACTGATGTGTTCTTGATTCAGATTGGCGGATTTTTTTCGCACATTAGATTTTTCTCTGTAGGCTTTTATTTTGTCTGTCTGTATGTCTGTTCTGTCTGTCTGTCTTTCTGTGTCTGTATGTCTGTCTGTCTTTCTGTCTGTCTGTCTGTCTTTCTGTGTCTGTATGTCTGTCTGTCTGTCTATGTATTTGTATTGCTGGCTAAATGTTTTTTCTAGTACACAAAACAGCTGTTCACCCGTTGCTATCCACGTTAATCTTCACCCACCCCCTGCAGGAGTAGATTTATCTGTCGCCCAGCTTTAAAGTAGAAAACTTGGAGCTTTTTAAAAATGTTGCAATTAAAATATTTTGAGATCTATCAAAGTTACGCTATCTCTATGCAAAGCAAAAAAATAACAAAAATGTACTTTTTTACTATTTGGATACAACCGCTGTTGCCGAAAAAATTTTATGCACTAAAAGATTCAATAAATATTATCTTTAATTGGATTCTCCAACATAATAATTAACTTACTGGTATAATTGCGTATTTACATTTTGTTCATTACATGTGCGTATGTTCTAATTGGAAGCTATGATAAAGAGATCAGCTAAGCATGGACTTCATATGTGCACCATCAACATGGATCTAAATGTGTAGGTTATATTGCAAAACGTCGTAATCTTTTCGTTTCAAGAAATTCAACCTCTGCTTTGCTGATCTCTGCTCTGTTCTGCAACAGTGAATCGAAATGTTCCATGTTTGCCAAATTAAATAACCGCTCGCTCGCATATTTATCTGGTTTAATAACTGTTTGCTTTGTTGCCTGTCAGCAGAAAAATTAAACGTTTTAAATTGCGCAATTTTTGTCTCGGTATGAGTATTCAATTCCTTTAATCGAATATAGTAATTTGCTTGTTAAAGTGCAAATAAATGCAATTAGCCCTACTATCTATTTTGATCAGTAGTGTTAAGCGAAAATTGCCATTAGAATTTGTATAAGAATGGAAGTAGTTTTTACTGGAATGCCTTTAGTAAATTCGAATCATTAATGCGTTTCTGATTGTGCTGTGCTGTTCATTGATGTTTATTCTCTTACTCTGAAATTTACTTTCTTTCTTTTTGTGATGTACGAGTATAACAGTTTTCTGTTTTCTTTGGTGTTTCCTTTGCTAACTGTCCGTTGTTTTTGTTTCATTCAAAGTCTAAATTATTGCATTGTTTATTGCTCTGAAGGCATGCGAGCGTATTGTTAAAATCAAAACATTTGGCAAATAAAAAACACAGAGTAGAATTTCTCGTTGCAGAAATTTTGGTGTCCCTTAAAACGCTTATCCGGTTACCTGTTTCAGATATTGCTAGTTGGTGAAATTTGAATTTTTTACAATGAGGAATTTTTAAAGGCACATTTACGAGCGTAAATTCGTGTAGTAGGATTCATCACAACGGTTTGGTCAGTTCTGCTTGGGGTAAAATAATCTGGTTGGCTGTCAATTGCACAATTTTGGGCCAAGGTGTGAAGAATGAGTCTTAAATGTGCAATTTTGGGCCAAGATGGGAAGAATGAGTCTTAAATATGCAATTTTGGGCCAAGGTGTGAGGAGTGAGTCTTAAATGTGCAATTTTGGGCCAAGGTGTGAGGAGTGAGTCTTAAATGTGCAATTTTGGGCCAACGTGTCGGAAGTGAGTCTTAAATGTGCAATTTTGGGCCAAGGTGTGAGGAGTGAGTCTTAAATGTGCAATTTTGGGCCAAGGTGTGAGGAGTGAGTCTTAAATGTGCAATTTTGGGCCAAGGTGTGAGGACTGAGTCTTAAATGTGCAATTTTGGGCCAAGGTGTGAGGAGTGAGTCTTAAATGTGCAATTTTGGGCCAAGGTGTGAGGAGTGAGTCTTAAATGTGCAATTTTGGGCCAACGTGTCGGAAGTGAGTCTTAAATGTGCAATTTTGGGCCAAGGTGTGAGGAGTGGGGTGGGTGCTTAAACTTTTGCAGTTTTGTGCTTACTTTCAAGAGGAGTGGGTGCTGAAGTTTTAATTAGTAGAACATTGATCCATTAAGCTTACTTAATAGCTATTATGGCTCATGCAATCGAATGGTACTTTATGCTGTACGGGCCAATTAGAATGACTCAATTCTTGCGATTGGTTGACAATTCATCTTCGCTGAATGGCCGACTCTCACATGCAACGAGCACAAAAGCCGAAATTTGAGCTGTTAAATAAAGCCAGTTAAGAGTTTGTTATAAAATTAATACTCTAACCGTCCACGACCTGACTCGGGTCTTGGCGTTGCTAGTCAAGGGTGCAAAGCAAGTTGGCAAATTTCTGCGCACTGTGTAGACAATCTCCAATACGGAATCGTTGCTTATAAAAATCTGGGTAAGATTGTATTTTATTTGCTTCTATATCTGTTGTTATCTATACATCTGACTTAGATACCAAATTCAGTATCTATTTAATGCTGCAGAAAAATTTTTCCTTGATTTTCTCTCCGCGTTTGACCAGCGGAAAGTAGTCACGGATGATAGAGTAGCTGAGCAGATGTCCCCCCACCACCCCAAACCCGTTGTATTCGTTTCTTTCACTATTGTATTGTCCTACAGCCTTTGAATCCTTCGCAGTTTGAAGTCTCATTCATTAGTAGGTCGCGGTTCATTAATTACTGCAGAGAGTTAGTTTTTCCCTTGCCCTATTTTGGCCAGAAATTATGGGGAGAGATCGGCTCGCTGCTTGGATTGCTTCTGTTACCCCCGTAATTGCAGCCCTCTCGCCAAACTGACATTTGACGTTTATTTTATCGTAGTGTTCTATAACTACAATATTGCACTTCAATACATGTGAAAGTAATTACTCTCATTAGTATTTAATAAACACTATAGACCTAATTTGTAAGCTCAGATGGTCAAAGGACAACGCCATTATACTCCTTCTCGCTGGGACAAAATCCCCAATTGGTGAGATCTCCCTACATTATAAAAGAATTATTCGGAGCTTATTAGCGACTTTGCCGAAACAGCTGTTGACACCAACTGGGAGCCACAAAGCGATCGAATGGCAATTTGCCACTTCTTCTCCTCAGGCTCGGAGGGGATAATTAGGGGATATTTATTCCCTATTTTCGTTCAGTCCCTCTGGTGCGCATTCTCATCCGATAAATAGATTGAATTACATCTTTGACAGTAAGAAATTTGTGCATCCTTTCTCTAAAGCCCTAAGTATTTTAATTCTCTAAGCTTAATTTGATGCACTTTAAAAAACATTAATTCGCTACATATCGGTAGAGAACTACTCGGTAGAGTTACGTAAGCAACTACATGTATGAGTAATCTGTCCCTCAAACTACTTCGATGCTAATCTTGATTTTCGCCAGCTAAACTGCAATCAGAACCAACGGTCAATATAATTCAAGACAAGCCATGCCGAAATCGAGGCGACCCGTTTTAGCCCAACTACTGCTGCTGGTTGTGATTGTCCAAGCTGTGCCGCTGCATCAGCACGCTGCTGATGGAATGCGGATTCTGAATCCCAGTGAGTGCCTCGGTACAATTCTTTGTGGCTCATCAATTTAGCCAGTTTTCAGTATTAAAGCTGTTCGGGATTGCCGCTCCTCATGTTCCTCTCCCCTTCCCTTTCTGCCCCTCTTTATGTTCCTCTCCCCTTCCCTTTCTGCCCTTCTTCATGTTCCTCTCGTCTTCTCTTTCTGCCCTATTCCTGTTCCTCTCCCCTTCCCTTTTCCCTCTCTTCCTGTTCCTCTCCATTTCTCTTTCTGCCCCTCTTCATGTTCCTATCACCTTCCCTTTCTGCCCTTCTTCATGTTCCTATCCCCTTCCCTTTCTCCCCCTCTTCATGATCCTCTCCCCTTCCCTTCGTGCCTCACTTGATACACATCCACAACTTGGTACGCATAAATCCTGAATCTAAACGCCATTTTACTTAAATTTCCCATCTCGTTCTCTCGCCCTTTTGTCTTCTTCCCCTAGTTTAAAGAGAAACTTTCGTCCCCTCTTCATCCTAATGCTTGTCGAAAGTGACGCACAAAACAACTCTCTTGGCCCTTCTACTCAGCTGTAGCCCCAGCCAAAAAGTAGCCGTCTTGGATAGCGTGGCTTGCATCAGGGTTGCGTGCACCCAGCGTAGCAAAAGCTAGCTAGAAGCCATGGTTGTAGTAGCAAAGCAATGACAAAGGATTGACTGTCTGATTCGCTTAGTTTTCGCTTAGTTTAAATATCGAAGCACCTAATTTGGCTTTCAGCGTTGATGCGTCCTTGTTGTACGCGATATTAAATCTAAACTTAAGTGTATCTTTTTTATCTGATCCCACTGACACTTATCTGATCCCACTGACACTGATCTGATCCCACTGACACTGATCTAATCCCACTGACACTTATCTGATCCCACTGACACTTATCTGATCCCAGTGACACTTATCTGATCCCACTGATACTTATCTGATCCCACAAACAATTATCTGATCCCACTGACACTTATCTGATCCCACTGACACTTATCTGATCCCACTAACACTTATCTGATCCCACTGACACTTATCTGATCCCACTAACACTTATCTGATCCCACTGACACTTATCTGATCCCACAAACAATTATCTAATCCCACTGATACTTATCTGATCCCACTGACACTTATCTGATCCCACTAACACTTATCTGATCCCAGTGACACTTATCTGATCACACTGACACTTATCTGATCCCACTGACACTTATCTGATCCCAGTGACACTTATCTGATCCCACAAACAATTATCTAATCCCACTGACACTTATCTGATCCCACTAACACTTATCTGATCCCACTAACACTTATCTGATCCCACTGACACTTATCTGATCCCACTGACACTTATCTGATCCCACTAACACTTATCTGATCCCACTAACACTTATCTGATCCCACTGACACTTATCTGATCCCACAAACAATTATCTAATCCCACTGACACTTATCTGATCCCACTAACACTTATCTGATCCCACTAACACTTATCTGATCCCACTGACACTTATCTGATCCCACTGACACTTATCTGATCCCACTAACACTTATCTGATCCCACTGACACTTATCTGATCCCACTGACACTTATCTGATCCCACTGACACTTATCTGATCCCAGTGACACTTATCTGATCCCACTGACACTTATCTGATCACACTGACACTTATCTGATCCCACTAACACTTATCTGATCCCACTGACACTTATCTGATCGCACAGACACTTATCTGATCCTACTGACACTTATCTAATCCCACTGACACTTATCTAATCCCACTGATACTTATCTAATCCCACTGATACTTATCTAATCCCACTGATACTTATCTAATCCCACTGACACTTATCTGATCCCACTGACACTTATCTGATCCCAGTGACACTTATCTGATCCCACAAACAATTATCTGATCCCACTGACACTAATCCGACCCTAATAACACTAATCTGACCCTAATGACACTAATCCGACCCTAATGACACTAATCCGACCCTTAATGACACTAATCCGACCCTAATGACACTAATCTGACCCTAATAACACTAATCCGACCCTAATAACCCTAATCTGACGCTAATGACACTAATCCGACCCTAATGACACTAATCTGACCCTAATAACACTAATCCGACCCTAATAACCCTAATCTGACGCTAATGACACTAATCCGACCCTAATGACACTAATCCGACCCTAATGACACTAATCCGACCCTAATCACACTAATCTGACCCTAATGACACTAATCCGACCCTAATGACACTAATCCGACCCTTAATGACACTAATCCGACCCTAATGACACTAATCTGACCCTAATAACACTAATCCGACCCTAATAACCCTAATCTGACGCTAATGACACTAATCCGACCCTAATGACACTAATCTGACCCTAATAACACTAATCCGACCCTAATAACCCTAATCTGACGCTAATGACACTAATCCGACCCTAATGACACTAATCCGACCCTAATGACACTAATCCGACCCTAATCACACTAATCTGACCCTAATGACACTAATCCGACCCTAATGACACTAATCCGACCCTTAATGACACTAATCCGACCCTAATGACACTAATCTGACCCTAATAACACTAATCCGACCCTAATAACCCTAATCTGACGCTAATGACACTAATCCGACCCTAATGACACTTATTAAAAGATCGCTCCAGCGACAAAAGTCACCCCCAATTTCAGTCGCCTCAAACAAACGATTTCTCTACCATTCGAACGGCAACTGTGAGACATTCGAGATTCACTGCTTCAGCCAGCGCAACTGTCAGCTATCACACGGACCGGATCATCACTGCGTCCTCATGCGCTGCTCGTTGAGCTGTCAGCGCCTGCCTACACCTGACAGGGCCGGCTTGGTGTGAACCCATCAGCTGGAGGTGTCAATCGGGTGAAGCAACGGTTCCTCGCTCCCGTAATTTATCCTTTACCTCAGAGCCCCTGTCTGTCTACGTCTAATCAAATCCATATAATAAAAAATTCTAATCTTATTCAAAGAAATGACAAATGTTCCGCATCTCTCTAGCTATGCCACTGTTCAATAACCTTGTGAAAAACAAAATATATTGGCTTGGGTTCAACTAAAATAATGGCATCAAGCAAGTTTTCGAATTTAAAGAGCTGGAAAAATTGGTCTTCTGGTTACTTAATTGATTGACTTTTTAGTAATACTTCACTAAGTGTTTCATTAAGTCTATTCTACTCTCGCTGAGTCGATTCTACTCTCGCTGAGTCTATTCTACTCTCACTGAGTCTATTCTACTCTCGCTGAGTCTATTCTAATCTTACTGAGTCTATTCTACTCTCGCTGAGTCTATTCTACTCTCACTGAGTCTATTCTACTCTCGCTGAGTCTATTCTAATCTTACTGAGTCTATTCTACTCTCACTGAGTCTATTCTACTCTCGCTAAGTCCATTCTACTCTCACTGAGTCTATTCTACTCTCACTGAGTCTATTCTACTCTCGCTAAGTCCATTCTACTCTCGCTGAGTCGATTCTACTCTCGCTGAGTCTATTCTACTCTCACTGAGTCTATTCTACTCTCGCTGAGTCTATTCTACTCTCACTGAGTCTATTCTACTCTCGCTGAGTATATTCTACTCTCGCTGAGTCTATTCTAATCTCGCTGAGTCTACTCTACTCTCACTGAGTCGATTCTACTCTCGCTGAGTCTATTCTACTCTCACTGAGTCTATTCTACTCTCGCTGAGTATATTCTAATCTCGCTGAGTCTATTCTAATCTCGCTGAGTCTATTCTACTCTCACTGAGTCTATTCTACTCTCGCTGAGTCTATTCTACTCTCGCTGAGTCTATTCTACTCTCACTGAGTCGATTCTACTCTCGCTGAGTCTATTCTACTCTCACTGAGTCTATTCTACTCTCACTGAGTCGATTCTACTCTCGCTGAGTCTATTCTACTCTCACTGAGTCTATTCTACTCTCACTGAGTCTATTCTACTCTCGCTAAGTCCATTCTACTCTCACTGAGTCTATTCTACTCTCACTGAGTCTATTCTACTCTCGCTAAGTCCATTCTACTCTCGCTGAGTCGATTCTACTCTCGCTGAGTCTATTTTACTCTCACCAAGCCATACTTACTCTATTCAACATGAAAACCTGACTAACCGCACAGAAAGACACACGGAACTGACCCGCACTAACAAGGACGTCAGACAGACAGACAGACAGACCCGCGCACACCTCGGCCTGAGCTAATAATGCCTAGGCCAGAGTGGCATCTGCAGGCATGAGGCGATGCTAAATGAGCTCATATTTAATGCTTCGCTTCTGGCCTAGAAGAAGAAAAAGAAGATCAGAAGAAGCTGTGACAGAGAATGCATTCCGTCAACATTTATTCCTAGCAACGACCGTAGCATGCCTGAGACAGATGCGGAGAATAAGATGGGAAAAAGGTGCGACGGGATGCAAAAATGCTTGTTGGATTCATTCAAATGAGGAACAGTCATTACGTAAAAATCTGCGAAGAAGGTTGATTAGTACTTCTGTGAATAAACTAAAAGGAGCAAAAGTGAGAGAAACCGAGATAGGGGTGAGACACGAAGTGAGAGAAACTGAGACAGGGGTGAGACACAAAATGAGAGAAACTGAGACAGGGGTGAGACACAAAATGACAGAAACTGAGACAGGGGTGAGACACAAAATGAGAGAAACTGAGAGAGGGGTGAGACACGAAGTGAGAGAAACTGAGAGAGGGGTGAGACACGAAGTGAGATAAACCGAGAGAGGGGTGAGACACGAAGTGAGAGAAACCGACAGAGGGGTGAGACACGAAGTGAGATAAACCGACAGAGGGGTGAGACACGAAGTGAGAGAAACCGAGAGAGGGGTGAGACACGATGTGAGACAAACCGAGAGAGGGGTGAGACACGAAGTGAGATAAACCGACAGAGGGGTGAGACACGATGTGAGAGAAACCGAGAGAGGGGTGAGACACGATGTGAGAGAAACCGACAGAGGGGTGAGACACGATGTGAGAGAAACCGACAGAGGGGTGAGACACGATGTGGGAGAAACCGACAGAGGGGTCAGACACGAAGTGAGAGAAACCGACAGAGGGGTGAGACACGATGTGAGAGAAACCGACAGAGGGGTCAGACACGAAGTGAGAGAAACCGACAGAGGGGTGAGACACGATGTGAGAGAAACCGAGAGAGGGGTGAGACACGATGTGAGAGAAACCGACAGAGGGGTCAGACACGAAGTGAGAGAAACCGACAGAGGGGTGAGACACAAAGTGAGAGAAACCGACAGAGGGGTGAGACACAAAGTGAGAGAAACCGAGAGAGGGGTGAGACACGAAGTGAGAGAAACTGAGGGAGGGATGAGACACGATGTGAGAAACTGAAAGTGGGTTAGATACGCTAGTACAAAAGAAAATCAGAGAGAAGAATATACAGAGAGCTGAAACAGAGAAATGACAGACACAGTTGTAAAGAAAGCGAAGGACCAAGAAACCCTAAGAAGAGGCTGTCTATTTTAAGTCATTGCTAAAAGTCAGGACAAATAGGACATAACAATATATTCGGGAACTATGCCTATTTCTCCCCTAAAATTTATTGGCACACAAAGGCAAAGCCCGGGAGTGAGCTAGCACTATCAGGAAAGTGAATAGAAGACACGATGGGAGCTTCAGTTTCTGCGAGAAAAACTTCGCCGTCAACAGAAGCAGAAGTTTCGCTACTTATTCACTAGAGTTAACGTGCAAAGGATCAGTTCAAAGTAAACGTGAGTTTAGTTTATTTTTAGACAATTCTGTTTTATCCAAGGGCAAAAAAAGAAATTACGGTCAGCAAAACTCTCAGCAGTCGTGAATTTCTAGTCAAGTGTAGCAAGCAAAAGCTGCCGCTAACACCCACGCAAGAAGAAACTTGAAAAGCTGAAAGAAGATTCAGGTAAAAAAATGGCAAGTCACAAGCCAATTTTATTGACTATTCGAAGGAATCGATAAGACGATCCTCTGTCTCCCGCCGCCTTCCCTAAGCCATTTGGATCGCAAGCTGAAAAGCGATTATTATAATAAATCGATGAATGGAGAAGATGAGTCCGTTCCGCCCGAGGTAGCGGGGTGCGCGCCGCACTCTTCACTTTCTCCAACTCGAATATATCCAACTAGCAGCTATTGTGGGCTCTAATGCAAATATGCGCAGGCGTGTCAATATAACACACACACACACACACACACACACACACTGTCCAGCGAGTCAATGGTTTGAGTGCTTTGAGAATTAAGCCAACACATTTGCCAGTGGCAATTAAGCTGATTAGTTTACTAAGGTAGCGTAACTTATACACAGTACAGGTTCGTATATTTTACCTAGTAAAGAGTGCGTTTGATAGAATTTACTTTTATTTGATAGTTTTTTCGAAAGTACGCAAGGGTAAGAGGGTTTGAAGGTTAAATAATGTACATTTGGCCGGGGGGTTGAGAGATCACAGAGTACATCCGAGTGGAAGAGATTGAAGGAGAGTGAGAGAGTGTACATTGGGATAGAAGGGGTTGATGATGCAACGGTGTACACTGAGCAGTACGTTGAATAAAATTAAAGAAAAATTATTTAATTAGGATTTAAAGATTTTATGAAGAAGTACCAGAAGTCAATAATACTACGGCAGTGATTTCTGCCAAATTTATATTTTAAATGGGATAGGTAAGTGATATTTGGATTACAAAAAAGCAAACAAACATTATATATAATTTAACTTTTAAAAGTTGCAAGAAAATGCTAGATTTGAGATGGACATATACTTTGACTGCACGGGTTCCTAGCTGGTGCATAAACATATTGTCAAGTAATAAAAGTACATAATAAATAAATGAGCGAATGAAGAAAGTCAATGCAGTAAAAAATATAGCCACCTTAAAATAGGTCAGTGCAAATGCGCTATCCAAAATTTGTTAAAAACTTTTGGACACAAATATGAAGCAAAAAATAATGACTTATAAAAGCTTAAAGTTGATCAATTGGTAATCAATAATTGGTAATAAGGGTCAACTACCCAAAACACGATTTTGATAGTGAAATAAGTCAAGAAAAAACTCATTTTAAGATTATGCAATAGTCCAAGACCAAACCCTGCAGCTCATGGAACAAGACCCCAACCAGAAGCTCATGTATGGAACAAGACCCCAACCTAAAGCTCATGTATGGAACAAGACCCCAACCAGAAGCTCATGTATGGAACAAGACCCCAACCTAAAGCTCATGTATGGAACAAGACCCCAACCAGAAGCTCTTGTATGGAACAAGACCCCAACCTAAAGCTCATGTATGGAACAAGACCCCAACCAGAAGCTCATGTATGGAACAAGACCCCAACCTGAAGCTCATGTATGGAACAAGACCCCAACCAGAAGCTCATGTATGGAACAAGACCCCAACCTGAAGCTCATGTATGGAACAAGACCCCAACCTGAAGCTCATGTATGGAATAAGACCCCAACCTAAAGCTCATGTATGGAACAAGACCCCAACCTAAAGCTCATGTATGGAACAAGACCCCAACCTAAAGCTCATGTATGGAACAGGATCACAACCTGAAGCTCATGTATGGAACAGGATCACAACCTGAAGCTCATGTATGTAACAAGATCACAACCTGAAGCTCATGTATGGAACAGGATCACAACCTGAAGCTCATGTATGGAACAGGATCACAACCTGAAGCTCATGTATGGAACAGGATCACAACCTGAAGCTCATGTATGGAACAGGATCACAACCTGAAGCTCATGTATGGAACAGGATCACAACCAGAAGCTCATGTATGGAACAAGACCCCAACCTGAAGCTCATGTATGGAACAAGACCCCGACCTGAAGCTCATGTATGGAACAAGACCCCAACCTGAAGCTCATGTATGGAACAAGACCCCAACCTGAAGCTCATGTATGTAACAAGATCACAACCTGAAGCTCATGTATGGAACAGGATCACAACCAGAAGCTCATGTATGGAACAAGACCCCAACCAGAAGCTCATGTATGGAACAAGACCCCGACCTGAAGCTCATGTATGGAACAAGACCCCAACCTGAAGCTCATGTATGGAACAAGATCACAACCTGAAGCTCATGTATGGAACAGGATCACAACCAGAAGCTCATGTATGGAACAAGATCACAACCTGAAGCTCATGTATGGAACAAGACCCCAACCTGAAGCTCATGTATGGAACAGGATCACAACCTGAAGCTCATGTATGGAACAAGACCCCAACCTAAAGCTCATGTATGGAACAGGATCACAACCTGAAGCTCATGTATGTAACAAGATCACAACCTGAAGCTCATGTATGGAACAGGATCACAACCTGAAGCTCATGTATGGAACAGGATCACAACCTGAAGCTCATGTATGTAACAAGATCACAACCTGAAGCTCATGTATGGAACAGGATCACAACCTGAAGCTCATGTATGGAACAGGATCACAACCTGAAGCTCATGTATGTAACAAGATCACAACCTGAAGCTCATGTATGGAACAGGATCACAACCTGAAGCTCATGTATGGAACAGGATCACAACCTGAAGCTCATGTATGGAACAGGATCACAACCTGAAGCTCATGTATGGAACAGGATCACAACCTGAAGCTCATGTATGGAACAGGATCACAACCTGAAGCTCATGTATGGAACAGGATCACAACCTGAAGCTCATGTATGTAACAAGATCACAACCTGAAGCTCATGTATGGAACAGGATCACAACCTGAAGCTCATGTATGGAACAGGATCACAACCTGAAGCTCATGTATGGAACAAGATCACAACCAGAAGCTCATGTATGGAACAAGACCCCGACCTGAAGCTCATGTATGGAACAAGACCCCGACCTGAAGCTCATGTATGGAACAAGACCCCGACCTGAAGCTCATGTATGGAACAAGACCCCGACCTGAAGCTCATGTATGGAACAAGACCCCGACCTGAAGCTCATGTATGGAACAAGACCCCGACCTGAAGCTTATGTATGGAACAAGACCCCAACTTAAAGGTCATGGAACAGAACAAAACTGAATATTAAAACTGGATGGAAAAACTGAGTTAAGTCAATAAAATAAACCAGTCCCTTAGCATACAAAAATGGAGCTACTGGCCGACAAACTTTCGCTCCTCGCCGCGAGTTATCAGAACGTCTCTCTCCAACGTTGGACCCTTGCGCTCCTGGGCAAAGCTGGTCTTCTCGTAGCTCTGACCGCCGCAACGGCGGCAAGGCTCGGTCGGGTAGCGACAGTCCAGGGTGAATGTGACCTGCTTGCAGTCCTTGCACCTGGCGGTTTGTTAGGGAATTGTTAAAGGTCGTTAAAATCCCCATTTCTTAAAATTCCCTATCTCAATTCTCAAAATTTAAACTTGTCAAGATCCCTATTATCAAACTTGACAAATGGGTCAAGATCCCCATTATCACATGTTACAATTGGGTCAAGATCCCCAATATCATACTTGTCAAATGGGTCAAGATCCACATTATCACACTTGTCAAATGGGTCAAGATCCACATTATCACACTTGTCAAATGGGTCAAGATCCCCATTATCACACTTCTCAAATGGGTCAAGATCCACATTATCACACTTGTCAAATGGGTCAAGATCCCTATTATCAAACTTGACAAATGGGTCAAGATCCCTATTATCACACTTCTCAAATGGGTCAAGATCCCCATTATCACACTTCTCAAATGGGTCAAGATCCACATTATCACACTTGTCAAATGGGTCAAGATCCCTATTATCAAACTTGACAAATGGGTCAAGATCCCCTAATCAACCTTGATAAATGGGTCAAGATCCCCATTATCACATGTTACAATTGGGTCAAGATCCCCAATATCATACTTGTCAAATGGGTCAAGATCCACATTATCACACTTGTCAAATGGGTCAAGATCCCCATTATCACACTTCTCAAATGGGTCAAGATCCACATTATCACACTTGTCAAATGGGTCAAGATCCCCATTATCACACTTCTCAAATGGGTCAAGATCCACATTATCACACTTGTCAAATGGGTCAAGATCCCTATTATCAAACTTGACAAATGGGTCAAGATCCCTATTATCACATGTTACAATTGGGTCAAGATCCCCAATATCATACTTGTCAAATGGGTCAAGATCCACATTATCACACTTGTCAAATGGGTCAAGATCCCCATTATCACACTTCTCAAATGGGTCAAGATCCACATTATCACACTTGTCAAATGGGTCAAGATCCCCATTATCACACTTCTCAAATGGGTCAAGATCCACATTATCTCACTTGTCAAATGGGTCAAGATCCCTATTATCAAACTTGACAAATGGGTCCAGATCCCTATTATCACATGTTACAATTGGGTCAAGATCCCCAATATCATACTTGTCAAATGGGTCAAGATCCACATTATCACACTTGTCAAATGGGTCAAGATCCCCATTATCACACTTCTCAAATGGGTCAAGATCCCCATTATGACACTTGTCAAATGGGTCAAGATCCACATTATCACACTTGTCAAATGGGTCAAGATCCCTATTATCAAACTTGACAAATGGGTCAAGATCCCTATTATCAAACTTGACAAATGGGTCAAGATCCCCATTATCAAACTTGACAAATGGGGTCAAGATCCCTATTATCAAACTTAACAAATAAATGGGTCAAGATCTTCATGATCTCACTTGTCAATGGGTCAAGATCCCCATTATCACACTTGTCAAATGGGACAAGACCTCATTATCAAACTTGACAAATGGGTCAAGATCCCCATTATCAAACTTGTCAAATGGGTCAAGTTCCCTATTATCACATTTAACAAATGGGTCAAGATCGCCATTATCACACATGTCAATGGGTCCAGATCCTCATTATCAAACTTGACAAATGGGTCAAGATCCCCAATATCATACTTGTCGAATGGTTTAAGATCCACATTATTAAACTTAACAAATGGGTCAAGATCCACATTATCATACTTGTCAAATGGGTCACGATCCACATTATCACACTTGTCAAATGGGTCACGATCCACATTATCACACTTGTCAAATGGGTCACGATCCACATTATCACACTTGTCAAATGGGTCACGATCCACATTATCACACTTGTCAAATGGGTCAAGATCCACATTATCACACTTGTCAAATGGGTCAAAATCCCCATTATCACACTTGTCAATGGGTCAAGATCCCCACTATCACATTTGACAAATGGGTCAAGATCCCCAAATAAAAAGACAAAGCAAAGCACTCACTTAAACGGCCGCTTAATGGCTGTAGTCCAGGTCAGCTGATGCCCTTCTCGTTTGCAAGTTTCGCTAGGCTGCTGGCAGCGAACGCCGCACTCACGACAGTCGGCAACGCGAACTTTTCTCTCGGTGATGGTGGCCAGCTTGGCTTCCACTTGTTCCTTGCGTTCGAGCGTGTTGAAGTAGCCGTCCTGCTCCTTAGCGACGCGTTCAGTGGCCAAATCGGCGTAGGCGGACGATTGCGACATGAGGCGACGAAATTCGGGCGATTCGGTGTCGACATTGCCTAGCAGACGGTGCTGAAGCTTCTTCGGCTTGGACACAGTTGACGGCTCGTCATGCTGTTGCTGCTCGGATGTCGGCGTTGCTGTCGAAGACGATTCGTCGTTTGATTGCGCGGCGCTGTCAAGTTTTTGGCTTAGCTCGGCCTGACGCCGCTCCGTCTGGCGTTGTTGAAGTTGTTCGATGCCGCCCGCGGCGCGAATCTGCAAGTTGATCGATGTAGCGAGGCGAATGTCGATGGTCAATGGAGTGCCGATTGAGTGAGGTTGGCGTCAGTGAACTGAGGTGGGCGTCAATGAAAAGAGCTGGACGTCCATGGCGTGAGGTGGGCGTCAATGGAGTGAGGTGGGCGTCAATGGAGCGAGGTGGGCGTCAATGGAGTGAGGTGGGCGTCAATGGAGTGAGTTGGGTGTCAATGAAGTGAGGTGGGCGTCAGTGGAGTGAGGTGGGTGTCATTGGAGTGAGGTGGGCGTCAATGGAGTGAAGTGGGCGTCATTGGAGTGAGGTGGGCGTCAATGGAGTGAGGTGGGCGTCAATTTTGAAAAGTGGGCGACAATCAAACAAAGTGGGCGTCAATGGAGTGAAGTGGGCGTCATTGGAGTGAGGTGGGCGTCAATGGAGTGAGGTGGGTGTCGATTTTGAAAGGTGGGCGACAATCAAACGAAGTGGGCGTCAATGAAATGAGGTAGTTGTCCACTGAGACATTTGGGCGACAATAAGTGAGGTCAGACTCTATGAAGTGGGGTGGAATCCCATAAAATGGGGTGGGCGTTAATGGAGTGAGGTGGATGTTAGCAAATATGGCATTGATAATGGTAAATTCAATGTATAGTCACGCATAAACAAACCTTTTTAATAGCCCTTAGTTTAGCAATTTCGCCAACTGACATCACGGTAGGCTTGGGCAGCATCGGCTGGCCACCCCCACCGGCGCCGGAGTCGCTCAAATCAACGCTGCCACCGGCGCCGCAGCCGCGTCCCAGAATCGGTCGAAAGTCTCTATTAATGCCGGCGGCGAATTCTGAGAAGGCCAAGTTGGTGCCGCTGCCCGGATCCGGCATGCCAACGCGATTCGCGCCAGAAAAAGCTGCCGATGTGGAGGCAGCATTCTGCTGCTGCTGGCTTTTCTGCTTCTGGGCGGATAGTTCCAGAGATCGACGAAGCATGCGAGCTCCGGGCGAGTTGCCAGCCGAAGCGCCCTGCTGCTGCAAGAAGGCGCGAATGCCAAGGCCGCCGCTGGAAATCTGCGACGTCGTCGAGGACGGCGTTTGCGACGGGCCAAATGTCAGGCCGGAGTTGCCGCTGTTGCTCTTTAGGAAGGTGACGCCGATTGGACTGGCGGCGGCCGCGGCGGAGGGTTTTTGAGGCTGGAAGAAATAACAAAGCGATGCGTTATTGGAGTTCTAATAGTAGTGTATAGTAGAACAGATAAAAAACTCTATCCGGTAGAATCAAGTGGGAGTGGAGTGGGTGCTTTGGATTGAGGTGGGTGTTTATAGAGTGGGGTGGGTGTTTTGGAGTGAGGTGGGTGTTTTGGAGAGAGATGGGTGTTTTAGGGTGAGGTAGGCGTTTGAGTGAGGTAGACGTTTGAGTGACGTGGGTATTTTGTAGTGAGGTGGGTGTATATAGAGTGTGTTGGGTAATTTGGAGTGAGGTAAGTGTTGATGGAGTTTAAAATGTCTATATTCTGTCTTTTCTATCTGTCCGAGTTGGGTGCTATAGAAGGATGTCGGTGTCTATGAAGTGAGGTGGGTGTTTTGGAGTGAGGAAGGTAGTGATAGAGTTTAAAATGTGCATATTCAATGTCTATCTGCCTGAGTTGGTGTGCTATAGGATGATGTTGGTGTCTATAGAGTGAGGCTGAGGTGGGTGTTTTAGGGTGAGGTGGGCGTTTAGGAGTGAGGTTGGTGTGTTGGGGTGAGGTGGGTGTTTTGGAGTGAGGTAGTTAGTGATGGAGTTTAAAATGTGCATATTCAATGTCTATCTGTCCTGAGTTGGTGTGCTATAGGATGATGTTGGTGTCTATGGAGTGAGGTGGGTGTTTAGGAGTGGGGTTGGTGTGTTGGAGTGAGGTGGGTGCTCATGGAACAAGTTACGCGTCATTAGACTATTAGGGTAGATATACCAAATACACAATTGAACCAATTAATTGGTCTAAGCCACCACCTCGCGATACTTTCTCGGCTCGACTCCAACAAAGGTGGACGCCACGTCGGAGCGTTTGCTAGCCAATCGGCGGTACTCCTGCCCGGCGTGGTACTCGCACACTGGACAGACGGCCAAATTGACGGCATTCTGACAGCGGCCGCCGTTGTTGCCGGACTTGGTCGGCTTGCCGCAGACGCCGTAATCGGCGGCTTTGCCGAGAATCAGCAGCTGCTGCGGATTGTCGACTGCTAGGCTTAATCCTGCGGTGCGGTTTTTCCCCGGCAAGGGGAGCGATTTTTGTCGGTTAGAAAGTTTTATCAAGTCGGCTTTTTATGGAATCTAATAATCTAATTCCTCGGATCTCACGGTGCAATTTCTCAGTTCCTCAAATCCCAAATCAAGGCTCATACTCTACCGTCTGAGATCTCATACTCTACCGTCTGAGATCTCATACTCTACCGTCTGAGATCTCATACTCTACCGTCTGAGATCTCATACTCTACTGTCTCAAGTCTCATACTCTACTGCCTAAAGTCTCATACTCTACTGCCTAGTCTCAAACTCTACTGTCTCAAATCTCATACTCTATCGTCTCAACTCTCATACTCTACCGCCTTGAATCTCATACTCTACCGCCTTGAATCTCATACTCTACCGCCTTGAATCTCATACTCTACCGCCTTGAATCTCATACTTTACCGCCTTGAATCTCATACTCTACCGCCTTGAATCTCATACTCTACCGCCTTGAATCTCATACTTTACCGCCTTGAATCTCATACTCTACCGTCTCAAATCTCATACTCTACAGTCTAAAATCTCATACTATACTGTCTCAAATCTCATACACTACCGTCTCAAATCTCATACACTACCGTCTCAAATCTCATACACTACCGTCTCAAATCTCATACACTACCGTCTCAAATCTCATAATCTACCGTCTCAAATCTCATACTCTACCGTCTCAAATCTCATACTCTACCGTCGCAAATCTTATAATCTACTGTCTTAAATCTCATACTCTACCGTCTCTAATCTCATACTCTACCGTCTTGATTCTCATACTCTACCGTCTTAATTCTCATACTCTACCGTCTTAATTCTCATACTCTACCGTCCCAAATCTCATACTCTACCGTCTCAAATCTCATACTATACTGTCTCAAATCTCATACACTACTGTCTAAAATCTTATACCCTACCGTCTCAAACTACTTAAAAGTAGGAAATCTTATATTCGTCTTAATGAGCTTACTTTTCTTTCTTAAATCTCTTAAATTAACTTCTCAAAGGCACAAGCCAAAAGCTCATTTCAACCAACCTCCATTCGTATTGCCGGCTCGAGAAGGCAGCACCCGAGGCTGAAGCACGGCCACAGCCGTACCCGTGGCGGCCTCTTTCCAGTGCGCCTCGTGCACTTTACCGAATAGAAACAGGCCGGCAGGGGGCTGGCTGAGGCGATCCAAATCAGCCAGACGCCAAATAGAATACGACGACTTGCCCGCCTGTTTCTGCTCGCGCGTCTGCTGCTGTACAGCGCCAACTAGTACGGCAACTAACACGGCTTGAACGCCGTCAGTTCGACACTGTTCCAACTGTCTAGACAACAGTTCGCCGCTGGTTGGCATGGCAACCACGCGCCTACCGCGCATCAATCGTTGTTCCCAATCTAGCGAGGACACTTTTAAACGGGTTAGGCGTAGTTTAGTGCCGTAGAGTACCGTGGCGTCGGGGGTGGCGCTTGAAGCTCTGGACTTCAGAGACGCCACGATGGACTCGCGCTGGGCTTTCAACTCGTCGTGTAGGGACTGGTGCGGCTGCTGCTGCTGCGGTTTTGCTGAAAGATTAATGATAACCTCTATATTACGGCCTTCTCCACTTCGAAATACCCGGCTTCTTCACCTCTAAAATACCCGCCTTCCATACCTCCAAATACCCATTTTTACTCCACTAAAATACCCGCCTTCCTTATCTCCAAATTCCCGCCTTCCTTATCTCCAAATTCCCACCTTCCTTATCTCCAAATTCCCGCCTTCCTTATCTCTAAATTCCCGCCTTCCTTATCTCCAAATTCCCGCCTTCCTTATCTACAAATTCCCGCCTTCCTTATCTACAAATTCCCGCCTTCCTTATCTCCAAATTCCCGCCTTCCTTATCTCCAAATTCCCGCCTTCCTTATCTACAAATTCCCGCCTTCCTTATCTACAAATTCCCGCCTTCCCCACCTCCAAATACCCGCCTTTCCCACCTCCAAATACCCGCCTTCTCCACCTCCAAATACCCGCCTCCCCCACCTCCAAATACCCGCCTTCTCCACATCCAAATACCCGTCTTCCCCACCTCCAAATACCCGCCTTCCCCACCTCCAAATACCCGCCTTCCCCACCTCCAAATACCCGCCTTCCCCACCTCCAAATACCCGCCTCCCCCACCTCCAAATACCCGCCTTCCCCACCTCCAAATACCCGCCTTCCCCACCTTCAAATACCCGCCTTCCCCACCTTCAAATACCCGCCTTCCCCACCTCCAAATACCCGCCTCACCCACCTCTTGGAACATCGGGCGCAGCTGTCCGACCGTCTCCTTGCAAATCCAACCGACGCTCCCTGTTGCGAGCCTCCGACGCCTCCTCTAACAGTCGGATCCGTTTGTACACCTGCTGACCGAACTCCGACAAACCGGCGTTGTCATCGAATTCGTCAGCGTCCTCGTCGTTGTCGCCCGGCCCGAATGCGGCAGCTTCGCTGGCCCGACGTTTCTGCCGCCGACTCGCAGCTGCCGCCTCGTTTTCGTCGTTCAATTCGTCGATTCCGCAACGATCTTTGACGCTATTGTTGTCGATTGTGCCCCTTGGTAGATAGGAACCGCCACGCTTTTCCAATTCCTGGTTGATCTTGTCAACTAGCCTGCTGGTGTTGCTGCTGCTCCTAGAAGAGTTCGTTGTTGTTGTTGTTGATGAAGAAGCAGAAGCAGCAGCAGCGGAAGCAGTCGTCTCAGATGAGCTACTGTTGAACAGAGCTTCGATGCCAATATCGGAGTATCCGCTTTTCTTTTGTTGCAGTTTCTGCTTTTCTAATTGACGCGCTTTGAAATCTTCCAGACTTTCTTCTTGAACGCAGTCCCAGTCTGAGTCGGAGTCGGATTCATCGGAATGGGATTTTGAAGCATCGAGTTCGCAGTCCGCTTCCGAATTCGACATTGCGGGATGAGGGTCTGTAATTGTCACAGAGTTAAAGACAAGTTATTAAATTACACTTTTTTTGTAATCTGGGTTCAATACACTGTGTCCTAGAATATTTAGTCAGTAGCTTTGATTTCAGTGGCCAAGCTTTTATCTGCGCCGCTTCTTATCTTTCGTGGCAGTCTACCCTTTGATCTGTACCGCTTCTTATCTTTCGTGGCAGTCTACCCTTTGATCTGTACCGCTTCTTATCTTTCGTGGCAGTCTACCCTTTGATCTGTACCGCTTCTTATCTTTCGTGGCAGTCTACCTTTTGATCTGCGCCGCTTCTTATTTTTCTTGGCGTTATGCTTTAAACCTTACGATTATCTACTTTTAGTAAAAATTCATATTTTTTAAATGCCGCAATTTTTGTTTAAATAGTGTGTTTGAATCATTCGTTAGCGCCTGTCATGCGGTTTAATAAAGAATTTAAAAGAAATTCACTACTTGATTGATGGGTAAATTTTTTTCAGTCGATGCATACTTTATTTTATCTAACTCAATGAATTTTCACAAAACAAGCATAAGCTACACAGATAAATGTAATACTATCACTGTCTAACTACTGTTTAGTAGTAGCAATGGAAAAATATCATACTTAGTTGTATATTGCGGCAGAAGCAAAAGATTAGAAATTAACAAATGGTTCAAATTAATTAGACGCATATAAGATAAACAAAGAAACATAATGATGTCAAAAAACAATGAACAACACAAATAAAAAGCTGAAAAAGCAAAGGAATGCTTTTTAATAATAACATTGTCTGCTTTGCTATTCTACAGATGAAATTTTAGAGTATTTTTTAAGACAACTAACTAATATCAATAGTAAAATAACGAGCAAAATGATAAATCCAAAAAAATGATTCACAAAATAATGATTTAGAAAAGCTTATCACGAACAAAAAGGCAACGACACACAATCTGGACTAGAAACAGACTCAAAAGCTTTTATGAACAAAATTATGGTGCATTACTCTTATTTTTTTAATCACAATCAGCAGTTGGAAAAACGGATTGAAAAAAAAAACAATTTATCCTGTCAAAAAGCTACACACAAATAGTGACTAGATTCGTCTTGAAAAATTTTCTTTAACGTGTATACATTAATAAACAACAAAATAAACGTGTAGAAGCAGATTTAATAAAAGAGAATCTACAATTTTAATGCATAACCTGCTTGGGGAACAATGGATGACTCTGAGAGATTATGGAAAATAAGGATGAAAGATTAAGGGAGGATGTAGAACGAGGGATTAAAGAGGGTTAGGGAAGGAATTAGGGAATTTTTACAAAGGAATAAGGGGATATTAAAAAGGAATTAAGGGATATCAGAAAGGGATTAATGATTATTAAGAATGGATTAGGAGATATTCAGAAGGGATTAGGGATTATTAAGAAGGGATTAGGGGAGTTAAGAAGCGATTAGGGGATATTAAAAAGGGATTAGGGGAGCTAAGAAGAAGGGATTAGAGGATATTAGGAAGGCATTAGGGATTATTAAGAAGGGATTAGATGAGTTAAGAAGGGATTAGGAAATACTAAGAAGGGATTAGGGAGAATTAAGAAGGGATTAGGGGATTATTAAGAAGGGATTAGGAAGGATGCCAGAAAGTTATTTAGGACGATACACTTAGCGACTAGGCTACTAAAGAATGCAATGAAAAAAACAAAAAACATCACTACTAGACTTTAAAAGTAAAACGATGATTCCACTAAATATGCTCGTAAAATGGAGTTGCTTGAAAAAACGCAAGCAAGCAAAAGCAGGACTAGCATCGAGTCTGACTAGAACATTCCATCAACCGAAAAAAAAAATTCAACTTTCGTCGCTAAAATCTTCGTCGGATTCTTCAGATCGTAGCACTTGCATCTTCCACCAGGCTTTGACATCCTGACAGCCGCTGTGTACAATATGAGTGATTGATCGCTTCTTAGAAGCCAGATGGCGATGCCTGGAGGCCGCGTCTCCATCCCGGTCGTTGTCGTCGGAGCCTTCGGACAGTTCGGGAATGTTGTTCACTCCGCCTGCGCCGCCGCCGCCACCGCCGCCGCTGCCTCCGCTTCGACTAGCTTTTAACGAACGGCGCCGTTTAGTTCCCATAGCAACGCTAGAAGGATCGTTAACTACTAATGAGCCGGGAGTGGCTTGGAACGCTGCAGAGTCAGCACCGCCTGCGTTGATAATTGTCGAGGAATTCTCCGGGCCAGATCCGCGATGGTCGTTCAGCATTGGGTTGGCGCTATTGGACGAGTGATCTCCAACGGTCAGGCTGGCTGAGGATGCCGGTCCGGCTGGTCCTGCGGATGTGGGAGAATATGAACTCAGGATAGCTCAGGGATTGAGGGTCTAATTTTATTTATTAAGGATCTAGGATGTTTTAGAAGCTAAGATCTCACATGATCTAGGATCTTACAGAATCTGGGATTTCATATGGTCTGGGATCTCATTGGGTCTGGGATCGCATAGGATCTGGGACCTCACAGAATCGGGGATCACACAGGATCTGGGATCTCATAGGATCTGGGATCGCATAGGATCTGGGATATCATAGGATCTGGGATTGCATAGGATCTGGGATCTCAAAAGATTCGGAATCTCAAAAGATCTGGGATCTCATAGAGTCTGGGATCTCATGGGGTCTGGGATCGCATAGGATCTGGGATTGCATAGGATCTGGGATCTCAAAAGATTCGGAATCTCAAAAGATCTGGGATCTCATAGAGTCTGGGATCTCATGGGGTCTGGGATCGCATAGGATCTGGGATCGCATAGGATCTGGGATCTCATAGGATCTGGGATCGCATAGGATCTGGGATATCATAGGATCTGGGATTGCATAGGATCTGGGATCTCAAAAGATTCGGAATCTCAAAAGATCTGGGATCTCATAGAGTTTGGGATCTCATGGGGTCTGGGATCGCATAGGATCTGGGATTGCATAGGATCTGGGATCTCAAAAGATTCGGAATCTCAAAAGATCTGGGATCTCATAGAGTCTGGGATCTCATGGGGTCTGGGATCGCATAGGATCTGGGATCGCATAGGATCTGGGATCTCATAGGATCTGGGATCGCATAGGATCTGGGATATCATAGGATCTGGGATTGCATAGGATCTGGGATCTCAAAAGATTCGGAATCTCAAAAGATCTGGGATCTCATAGAGTCTGGGATCTCATGGGGTCTGGGATCGCATAGGATCTGGGATTGCATAGGATCTGGGATCTCAAAAGATTCGGAATCTCAAAAGATCTGGGATCTCATAGAGTCTGGGATCTCATGGGGTCTGGGATCGCATAGGATCTGGGATCTCAAAAGATTCGGAATCTCAAAAGATCTGGGATCTCATAGAGTCTGGGATCTCATGGGGTCTGGGATCGCATAGGATCTGGGATCGCATAGGATCTGGGATCTCAAAAGATTCAGAATCTCAAAAGATCTGGGATCTCATAGAGTCTGGGATCTCATGGGGTCTGGGATCGCATAGGATCTGGGATCGCATAGGATCTGGGATCTCATAGGATCTGGGATCGCATAGGATCTGGGATCTCATAGGATCTGGGATGGATCGCATAGGATCTGGGATCTCAAAAGATCTGTAATCTCAAAAGATCAGGGACCTCAAAAGATCTGGGATCTCATAGAGTCTGGGATCTTACAGGGTCTGGAATCTCATAGGGTTTGGGATCTCATAGGGTCTGGAATCTCATGGAATATGGGAACTCACAGAATCGGGGATCACATAGGATCTGGGATCTCATAGGATCTGGGATCTCATAGGATCTGGAATCTCATGGAATATGAGACTTCACAGAATCGGAGATCACACAGGATCTGGGATCTCATGAGATCTGGGATCTCATGGGATCTGGGATCTCATGGGATCTGGGATCTCATAGGATCTGGGATCTCATAGGATCTGGAATCTCATGGAATATGAGACTTCACAGAATCGGAGATCACACAGGATCTGGGATCTCATGAGATCTGGGATCTCATGGGATCTGGGATCTCATGGGATCTGGGATCTCATAGGATCTGGGATCTCATAGGATCTGGAATCTCATGGAATATGAGACTTCACAGAATCGAGGATCACACAGGATCTGGGATCTCATGAGATCTGGGATCTCATGGGATCTGGGATCTCATGGGATCTGGGATCTCATGGGATCTGGGATCTCATGGGATCTGGGATCTCATAGATCTGAGATCTCATGGGATCTGGGATATCACAGAATCTGGGATCTCACACAATCTGGGATCTCACAGGATCTGGGATCTCACACAATCTGGGATCTCACACAATCTGGGATCTCACAGGATCTGTGATCTTATAAGATCTGGGATCTCATAGAATCTGGGATCTTAAAGGATCCGCAAGTGATTTTTTACCTCCAGAAGCAGCGGCTCCAGCGGCCCCGGCCGCCGAAGCTCCGATAGCTGCGACAGCGTCCGCCGAGGCGCCGCCAACGCTCGACACCTTGCGGGCGGCGCCGCCGCGAGCAGCCGTCAGAGAAGACGAGGCCGCGGCGTTCAAACCGGCTGAGCCGCCAGCTGCCCCGGCTTCATCTTCGACTCCTCCAGCCGAAGCGGCGGAGGAGGCGGCGGCGGCGGCGGCAGCGGCAGCGGCGGCGGCAGCGGCAGCGCCAAATCCGCCGGGGTCAGTGGTGGCGCGGATCTGACCGATGATATTAGTCAGGTTGGTCTCGTTTGCCCGGCGACGTTTGAAGCACGAGTCCAGCCAGTCCTTGATGGTCTGCTTGGCCACCTCCTCTTCGATGGTGTATTCCAGGTCTTCGCGTTCCATCAGCTCTTCTAGTTGCAGACTCTTGCGAATGTCTACGGACCTGTTCGTGGGGGAAGGGTGTGGGATTCGGGTTTTAGGGGACTTTAAGTTTCGAGTTTTGAAGTGAACTTGGGATTCAGATTGCAGGGGAGTGTGGGATTCGAGTTTTAGGGGTGTGGGATTCGAGTTTCAAGTGAGCTTAGGATTATGATTGTAGGGGAGTGTGGGATTCGAGTTTCAAGTGAGCTTGGGATTATGATTGTAGGGGAGTGTGGGATTCGAGTTTCAAGTGAGCTTGGGATTATGATTGTAGGGGAGTGTGGGATTCGAGTTTCAAGTGAGCTTGGGATTATGATTGTAGGGGAGTGTGGGATTCGGGTTTTAGGGGTATGGGATTCGATTTTCAACTAATCTTGGGATTCGGATTGTAGGGGAGCGTGGAATTCGGGTTGTAGGGGTGTAGCATACGGGTTGCAAGGGATTTAAGGATTCGGGTTTTAGCGGATTTTTGGATTCGAGTTGTAGGATTCAGGTTGTGGGGAGTGTGGGATTCGAGTTGTAAGGGAGTGAGGGATTCGAATTAAAGGGTAGTTTGGGATTCGAGTTTTAGGGGTGTGGGATTCGAGTTGTAGGGGATTCGAGTTGTTTGGGATTCGAGTTTTAGGGGAGTGTGGGATTCGAGTGGTTGGGCTATGGGCCAGTTGTGCAATTTACGCCCATGAGGGCAACCCCTTAAGGCATAAAGAGTGTACATTCCTGGAACCACCGCTTGTACGCCCTATGTGAGTGCGTGACTGGGTGCCGGCTTGTGTGTGTGTGTGTCTATGCCTGCATACCGTATTTAGTGTGACTGAACGCGCTTCAGGACTCAGCGCAATGGACAGTCATGCCAAGTCGCTGGTTGTGGGACAATCAGCACACAATCAGGATAAGCGTCAAAGTGCCTACAGCCCTCCTACAGAGTTAGCTTTAGCTTTTAGTGGGGATTCGAGTTGTAGGGAAGTGTGGGATTCGAGTTGTAGGGTAGTGTCCCAAATAGTTTGGGATTCGAGTTGTAGAGGAGTGTGGGATTCAGGTTGGGGAATTCCTTGATCCAATGAGTAAGACCTGATATTTGATTAATTTCGAGTGGCATTTAAAGCGCGACAAGTGTTGAAAAATGAGTTTGAAGCCCACCTGTACGCCAGCATGTTGAGCACGTCGTGAAAGGAAATGTCCCCCGGGCCGTGCTGCTTTTCCAGCTCGTAAATCATGTACTTGAACAGCTGTTTAGTCTCGGGCTTCTCTAAATCAATTTCTAAACGGCCTTTAAGCAGTCGCAAAAGGATCTTGCACTTGCGCAAGCTGATAGTGCCTTTGCGAGATTCGTCTAGCATGTTCCAGGTGTTCTGGAAATGCCGGATGTCCGTATGAGACAGAAGGGCATCCTCCTGATTGGAGTAGAACAGCGAGAAATTCTCCATGATGATAGCCACCAGGATGTTCAACATGATGTAGGTGATGATGATGTAGAATGAGCAGAAGTACACCAGGGAGGCTTGACTGTTGCCGCAGTCCGAGTCCCATATGTTGTCGTCTAAAATGCGTGAATTGTGGAAATAAAAATATAAAATCTATTAAAACAAATCGGTAAAAAAATCTCTAAGATAAAGAGATGAAAGAAAAAAGTCAAAGAAATACTCGTAAAAATACGACCCAACAAACAGACAAAATGGAGAATAACTAATTGCGCAGAAAAGAAATAATGGTAAATAATCCTAGTAAAAATACGGAAAATCACATTTAAGGGGAGAAATAATGGGGAAGAATCACTCATAGAGGAGAAAGAATTGGGAAGAATCACTCCTAGAGGAGAAAGAATTGGGAAGAATCACTCCTAGAGGAGAAAGAATTGGGAAGAATCACTTTTAAAGGGGAGAAATATTTGGGAAGAATCAATTATAAAGGGGGAGAAATAATGGAGATAAATCACTTAAGAGGGGAGAAATAATAGGGAATAATCACTTTAAAGGGAAGAAACAATGGGGAAGAATCATTTTAAAGGGTATGAAGAATGGGAAGAAAGCACTACAAGGGGAGAAACAATGGAGAAGAATCACATAAAAGGGGAAGAAAGAAAGGGAGGAATCACTTTAAAAGGAATAAAAAATGGGGAGGAATCACTTTAAATGGGAAAAAGAATAGCGAAGAATCACTTAAAAAGGGGAGAAAGAAAGGAAAAGAAGCACTTTAACGGGAGACAGAATAGGGATAATCGCTAGAAGGGGAAGAAAGAAAGGGAAGAATTTAAATCTCACTGAAGCAAAAACTTCAGTGAAAAAGATTCAGATTAGAAGTTAAAAACGCAAATGTGAAAGCCACAAACTCACCGGGTTTGGTCTTGCAGAATGGCGGAGCAATCATACAGTCGTGCATGATTTTATTCCAATCCTCCCCGGTCACAATCCGCAGTAGCAGTACTGTGGCGCGCCAGCAGGTGGCAAAATTAGCTTGACGATTCAAATTCTCGCCATTTTTCACGTTGCCAAACAAAATAACGCCGGCTAGGGCGTAGACCAGCATCAATAAAAACATGCCCAATATGATGAAGAACGATTTAAACATTGACATCAATACGGTTAGCATTAGCATCTTCAAAGTCGGATGCTTCCCAGTGATGGTGAACAGCCTCAGGATCACCACTAACCAGCCGATATCGTCTGACACTGAGCGAAGGGACGAGCCTTCGTGAATCATGGCGGTGAAGTGCAGGACAATCCACAGTGTGCCAGCCATGGTCACCACGGCGTCAAACCTGTTGCGCCAGGACTGCCAGTAGCCGCTGAACGATAAGGCGATGCACTTTAACGCCACCTCGGCCATGAACAGCATGGTGCAGGCTACGGCTACGTTGGTGAACGCTTGGGAATAATTGTTCTGGCCCGGGTCCATTAGGAGGACGTCCAGCCACTGCGGGCGGGTCAATTTGGGGATTTGAAGAATAATTTGGGATTTCTTAAGATCTTTGGTGTAGGATTCGTTGCCTCTTTTTAGGTTGCTTTTGGTTCTCTGGGGATATTTAGGGATGCCTTGGATCACTTGGGATCTTTAGGGATCTAGGGATCTCTTTGATTTTCTAGGAATCTTTATGGATCAAAGGGGACACTTTGGGTCCCTTAGATTTTTCTAGGGATTTTTTAGGGGTCCAGGGGACATTTTTGAGATCGTTTTAATTTTTAGGGGATTTCTAGGGTTATAGGTGACATTTTGGGACCGCTTGGATTTTTGGCGATCTTAGGGATCTAGCGAACATACTGGGATCTTTTGGATTTTTCTGGGGATTTTTGTAGATTTCAGGGACACTTTCGGACCTATTTGATTTTTCTGGGGATCTTCAGGCATCTAGGAGACATTTTGGGATCTCTTCGATTTTTCTGGGGATCTTCAGGGATCTAGGAGACATTTTGGGATCTTTTTGATTTTTCTGGGGATCTCTAGGCCTCTAGGGGAAATTTTTGCATCTCTTCCATTTTTCTGGTGATTTTTATAGATCTCAAAGACATTTTGGGATCTTTTTGATTTTTCTGGGGATCTTTGGCGATCTAGACATTGTGGGATCTTTTGATTTTGCAGGGGATCTTTAGGGATGTAGAAATTTTGGGATCTTTTTGATTTTTCATGGGATCTTTAGGAATGTAGGAAACTTATGGGTCTCTTTGATTTTTTATGGATATTTAGGGATCTTGGGGACACTTTGGGATCTATTGTGATCTAGGGGAAATTTTGGAATCGCTTTGATTTTCTAGGGATTTTTAGGTAAAAATCATATGATAAAAGGTATGCTTCTATGCTTTTGTAGTCCTCAGAAATTGTACACGTGTTTTCTAGGTAATTACTAAGAAATCAGTAGGGATTAACTAGCTCACCGGCACGTACAACAACAGCGTATTCAATATGATCAACAGGGCGTAGAAGCGCTTAAACAGCCGGTGCTGGGTCATATCGTAGATCCGAGCTCGCAGCCATTCCCACCGAAAGCCGTACACAATATTCGGCCTAGGCGGTATGCGCAGCGGTTGCGTCAGTTTGATTCGACCTTTCAAATCTAGCCAGCGACGCTGATCGACAGTCAACAGGGCGGTGCCTTTGTTCTCGCCGTAGTTGGCAACCACAACCCCAACGAACAGGGTGAGGCCGATCATGCAGCCGATGAACACGAACAGGTGAATGTAGACTGCATGCAGCGGGCTCACGCGGGTCATAATCACGTCGCGGACTTCTACCCAGCCTTCTAAGGAGAGAACCTGGGAGGCGGTTAGTTGGGGATGGATTTTAATTATGTTAATCCATTATTATGAGTGTATTTGAGTTTATTTATAGAATTTATCATTTGAAAAAATCTCCCCAGATTCCACAGATATTTTATATTCAATAGATAATTTATTTAAGAAACTCTCGATACTTGTCTGAAGATCCTTACAAAGATTTCGAAGAAAAATTTTAAGATATTCTTACAAATAATCTCACGGGACTCTTTTTTTAGGAGTATCTCGGCACCAATCAGAAGAATCTCACAGGGATTTCAATGAAAAATTTCTAAACACTCCTCAGTGCATTTAGAATCTTTAAAAACTGCCCAAGAGAATCTCACAGAGATTTCCCTTAAAACTCTCAGGATACTCTTATTGAGAATCTGATAGAGATTTACGTTTATAAAACACTTCCTTTGAGAATCTCATAGATTTACCTTTAGAAAACACTCCTCATGAGAATCTCATAGAGATTTCCCTTTATGCAACACTACTCTTGAGAATCTCATAAAGATTACCCTTTATGTAACACTACTCTTGAGAATCTCATAAAGATTACCCTTTATGTAACACTACTCTTGAGAATCTCATAGATTTTTATTTATAAATATGTTCTCTTAAGAATCTCATAGAGATTTGCCTTTATGAAACACTACTTACTCTTAAGAATCTCAAAGAGATTTCTATTTATTAAAAATTACTGTTGAGAATCTCATAGAGATTACCCTTAATGAAACACTACTCTTGAGAATCTCATAGAGATTTACTTTTATGAAACACTACTCTTGAGAATCTCATAGAGATTATTTACCTTTAGAATCTCTAGAATCACCCTCTAGGGAAAAACTTGACAAACAATAAAAATTTGATTTCTTGTAGAATTCTTTCGTCAAAAAGTCATAAATTCAACATACCTCGAACAAAGCTAGCAGAGCGTTGCCAATCGTATCAAAGTTGAAATTTCTAGGATTGGCCCAAACTCGTGGCACGAGAATCTGCGGCGGTTCGCCTTCCAAATTTAACTTAGTAACGAATACCTGTAACGAAATTTTTAACGTAATTTTTTTTATAAAACGTTACATTTGATCAACAGTACTAAAGATAAATCTAGCGCCAACCTTTCGATAAAAAGTGCCAACACACTCAGCTCTGGTCTTTTTACTCCGATCGTTGCAAATTCCTAGACGGCCGCCGAACAGATGCACCCCGTAGATGGCGAATATGAAGATGAATACAAACAGCAGGACGGATACCATGAAGATCTCGCGGAAGCCGCGAACCAGTTCGTACACAACCCGGCGCAGTTGAGGCATCAGACAGAATATACGCAACGGTCTGAGACAGCGTAGTACCATTAGCCATTGCTCTAGCGAGCCTGGGCGTACTGTGTTGACGTGCAGCATGTAGCACACGTACACTAGGCTTATCTGCAGAAGGATTAAATCGAGTAATGAGTAGGTTATGCGCTCAGCCAATCATAAATAGTTACAGATGCTCTCAACCAATCAGAGAGCAGGAAGGGTTACAGATGCTCTCAACCAATCAGAGAGCAGGAAGGGTTACAGATGCTCTCAACCAATCAGAGAGCAGGAAGGGTTACAGATGCTCTCAACCAATCAGAGAGCAGGAAGGGTTACAGATGCTCTCAACCAATCAGAGAGCAGGAAGGGTTACAGATGCTCTCAACCAATCAGAGAGCAGGAAGGGTTACAGATGCTCTCAACCAATCAGAGAGCAGGAAGGGTTACAGATGCTCTCAAACAATCAGAGAGCAGGAAGGGTTACAGATGCTTTCAACCAATCAGAGAGCAGGAAGGGTTACAGATGCTTTCAACCAATCAGAGAGCAGGAAGGGTTACAGATGCTTACAACTAATCAGAGGGTTTAAGGGATTAAACAAGTTCTTAACCAATAGGATAGCAACGATTAAAGTACCGAATTAATTTAAACGGACTAACTTACCAGGTAGATAAACAGATCAAGGACACCATCAAAATCTCTAACCAAAGCTTTCGGCGTGAAAAAGAATCCATTGGCCAAGACTTTCAGTAAGATTTCAACCGTCATAGCAACGAAAAAGATGTATTCAGCAACCATCAACCAAGTAGTATTCATAACGCGATTTTCAAGATTCTCAAACGTCATACAAGTGATTGAGAATACGCTTAGGGCGATCATAATCCAATCTAAATAGGTGATCATTCCGAGCATTTTCGAGGCGCCTTTGCCGCGCGATTTCAATTCGGATTCGTTGCTACCGCGATAGCGAGCGTCCACAAGCAGCTGACAGAAGTCCCTGAATGTCAGGTTGGTCATGTCATGTCATGTCAGGAATGTCATGTTGAGTTTAAACTTCATAGCTAAACTTCATAATATGATTGTCGCACTGAAAACTTCAATACCCTGTGTCTAGTACCTGATTTGCTGTGAGGGAAATCCCTACCCTCCGTCTCGTATCTAATTGGCTGTGAGGGAAACCCCTACACTCCGTCTCGTATCTAATTGGCTGTGAGGGAAACCCCTATTCTGTCTCGTATCTAATTGGGTGTGAGGGGAATCCCTACCCTCCGTCTCGTATCTGATTGGCTGTGAGGGGAATCCCTACCCTCCATCTCAAATCTGATTGGCTGTGAGGGAAATCCCTATCCTCTGTCCCGTATATGATTGGCTGAGAGGGAAATCCCTACCCCGCATCTCAAATCTAATTGGCTGTAAGGGAAATCCCTACCCTCCGATTAGCATTGGATTGGCCGAGGTGATTTCTATCGGCCTCCTCG
The DNA here is from genome assembly GCA_950096795.1 of Macrostomum cliftonense. Lineage (NCBI taxonomy): Eukaryota > Metazoa > Platyhelminthes > Macrostomidae > Macrostomum > Macrostomum cliftonense. The sequence goes on from CATNEM010000197.1 coordinate 786,636, forward strand.
TATTTAAGAAAGGAACCCGGCGCCTACCTGAACCGACTCTCGCGTCCAACGGCAAACAGTGGCTTATCAAAAAACGGATGATTCTCCCTCAGGTCGGCCTCTTGCTGACTTCGCAATCGTTCAGCCTGTTGAGCTTTCTGCTGCAACATTTTTATATCGTAATCATCGTTCCGACGCGCGCTAGTCATGTGAACAACTTCGCCATTCTCGCGAAATTGCACCGTCTTTGGCGCTTCTCCTTTATTAGCCACGGTCTGGCCGGCAACTATGCCACCACCGCCGCCGCCGCCGCCGCCGCCGCCGCCGCCGGCGCCACCAGACATGGGTCCGTGCCGGTTGCGAGTTTGTCGCAGATGATGCTGGGCGCCTATCAGGGAGCCCGAAATGCCGCCGCCGCCGCCACCGCTAACAATGCCACCTTGGTCTAGATAGCTGGCTTCCGTGCGGATGCGATTGATTTCGCTAAAAATTTGCAGTTTGGACTGATGGATTATAAATGAAGGGGCTAGTGAGTGTAAATTAAATGTACATTAGGGTAGGGGGTGAGGCTGGCTTAATTGGGGCTAGTGAGTGTACATTGGGGTAGGGGGTGAGGCTGACTTAATTGGAGCTAGTGAGTGTACATTGGGGTAGGGGGTGAGACTGACTTAATTGGAGCTAGTGAGTGTACATTGGGGTAGGGAGTGAGGCTGGCTTTATTGGGGCTAGTGAGTGTACATTGGGGTAGGGAGTGAGGCTGGCTTAATTGGGGCTAGTGAGTGTACATTGGGGTAGGGAGTGAGGCTGGCTTAATTGGGGCTAGTGAGTGTACATTGGGGTAGGGGGTGAGGCTGACTTAATTGGAGCTAGTGAGTGTACATTGGGGTAGGGGGTGAGGAACGCTTAATTGGGGCCTGTGAGTGTACATTGGGGTAGGGACTGAGGAACGCTTAATTTGGGCCTGTGAGTGTACATTGGGGTAGGGACTGAGGAACGCTTAATTGGGGCCAGTATAAATTGAGTGTACATTAGGGCTAAGGTTAATGGGCGCTCAATGGGAGCTAATGAATGTACGTTGGGGTAGAGGGTGAAGGGCTCTTAATTAGAGCTAGTAAGTGCACATTTAGCAGTTAGAAAAGTAATTCAGTTAAGTAATAACTAAAGAATTTACAGAGAGGGCACCATTGTGTGAAAATGGCTGTGGTTATCAATCCATATCTTAATAAGCTCTTCCGCAACATCATAAAATTATGTTTAACGAATATACGCTCGTAATAATAGATTACTTTGTATAGATTATAATGCAGCAATCGAAAATTTACTCTCTCTCTCTCTCTCTTTCATCAGTACTGCTAAGGCTTCATCACTAGTATACTCAAAGCTAACCGTCATTTTACACACTCTAGTTAGCTAAATTTTCTCTCCTCTCGTCTCCATCGTGCCACCGCTTTTTATCCCAGAAAATTTATGCGCATGAGTATCAAAATCCTTGCCGAATGTTCCCGTCTATATAAAATATATCCTAGATAAGTGCTTTAACATCTATAGTAAAAAATGAGCTTGCTCTGCTCTATGTAAGTCGCCGTGAGAGAAGAAAATATTTTATTGCACAAAATATTATTGCATATTCCATCGATCACAAACAGTCTGACACTTATCCCATCTATCCCTAAAAACAGTCTGACACTTATCCTATCTATCCCCAAATCAGTCTGACACTTATCCTATCTATCCCCAAAACAGTCTGACACTTATCCCATCCATCTCAAAACAGTCTGACACTTATCCCATCTATCCCCAAAACAGTCTGACACTTATCCCATCTATCCCCAAAACAGTCTGACACTTATCCCATCTATCCCCAAAACGGTCTGACACTTATCCTATCTATCACAAACAGTCTGATATTTATCCCATCCATCTCAAAACAGTCTGACACTTATCCCATCTATTCCCAAAACAGTCTGACACATCCCATCTATCCCCAAAACAGTCTGACACTTATCCCATCTATCCCCAAAACGGTCTGACACTTATCCTCTCTATCACAAACAGTCTGACACTTATCCTATCTATCACAAACAGTCTGATATTTATCCCATCTATCCCCAAAACAGTCTGACACTTATCCCATCTATCCCCAAAACGGTCTGACACATCCCATCTATCCCCAAAACAGTCTGACACTTATCCCATCTATCCCCAAAACGGTCTGACACTTATCCCATCTATCCCCAAAACAGTCTGACACTTATCCTATCTATCATGAACAGTCTAATATTTATCCCATCAATCCCCAAAACAGTCTGACACTTATCCCATCTATCCCCAAAACAGTCTGACACTTATCCCATCTATCCCCAAAACGGTCTGACACTTATCCCATCTATCCCCAAAACAGTCTGACACTTATCCCATCTATCATGAACAGTCTAATATTTATCCCATCAATCCCCAAAACAGTCTGACACTTATCCCATTTATCCCCAAAACAGTCTGACACTTATCCCATCTATCCCCAAAACGGTCTGACACTTATCCCATCTATCCCCAAAACAGTCTGACACTTATCCCATCTATCCCCAAAACAGTCTGACACTTATCCCATCTATCCCCAAAACAGTCTGACACTTATCCCATCTATCCCCAAAACGGTCTGACACTTATCCCATCTATCCCCAAAACAGTCTGACACTTATCCCATCTATCACGAACAGTCTGACACTTATCCTATCTATCCCCAAAACAGTCTGTGACTTATCCCATCTATCCCAAAACAGTCTGACACTTATCCCATCTATCCTCAAAACAGTCTGACACTTATCCCATCTATCCCCAAAACGGTCGGACACTTATCCCATCTATCCCCAAAACAGTCTGACACTTATCCTATCTATCATGAACAGTCTAATATTTATCCCATCAATCCCCAAAACAGTCTGACACTTATCCCATCTATCCCCAAAACAGTCTGACACTTATCCCATCTATCCCCAAAACGGTCTGACACTTATCCCATCTATCCCCAAAACAGTCTGACACTTATCCCATCTATCATGAACAGTCTAATATTTATCCCATCAATCCGCAAAACAGTCTGACACATCCCATCTATCCCCAAAACAGTCTGACACTTATCCCATCTATCCCCAAAACAGTCTGTGACTTATCCCATCTATCCCAAAACAGTCTGACACTTATCCCATCTATCCTCAAAACAGTCTGACACTTATCCCATCTATCAAAAACAGTCTGACACTTATCCCATCTATTACGAACAGTCTTATATTTATCCCATCTATCACGAACAGTCTTATATTTATCCCATCTATACCAAAACAGTCTGATACTTATCCCATCGATCCCCAAAACAGTGTGACACTAAAATATAACCGACTCACTCAAGAATAAAGCGGATAGCGTATCGCTTCTCTTCGCCTTTCAGACCGCGAACTTTCCGTTTCAAATCTGGTGACAGCGTCTCCATGGCCTCGCAGTACTGCAACTCGTCTGCGACGGCGTCCGCCCCGGCAAACTGCCGCATAAAGCTGTCCCGTATCCTTGGCAACAAGAAATCGCTCAATAATCGGCCAAGTTTAATCATCTGCGGTCTGTTGGGAAATTTTTCAAATATTCGCAAACGCATGGGTAGTTTTTGCTGGGTCTCGGCTGATATTTCACGCATTTTGCGCTGCTTGAGCTTTTTGATGTCCTCGTCGAGCTCGAGATTGTCCAGGATTACCGCCACGAATAGGGATAGAATTATCTGGGAAAATCAAAATGGAAATCGGATCAGATATATTAGGAGCTGGAGAAGAATGATTCTAGGAAGAGAAGGATGGGAAGAAAGTTAGACGGAGGGGTACGAGGTAGATAGAGGTAGGTGGAGGGGATGAGAGGTAGATAGAGGGTTCAGAGGTAGATAGAGGGTTGAGAGGTAGATAGCAGGTTGAGAGGTAGATGGAGGGTTGAGAGGTAGATAGAGGGTTGAGAGGTAGGTGGAGAGGATGAGAGGTAGACGAAGGGTTGAGAGGTAGGTGGAGGGTATGAGAGGTAGACGAAGGGTTGAGAGGTAGGTGGAGGGTATGAGAGGTAGATAGAGGGCTGAGAGGTAGGTGGAGGGATGAGAGGTAGATAGAGGGCTGAGAGGTAGATAGAGGGCTGAGAGGTAGGTGGAGGGTATGAGAGGTAGATAGAGGGCTGAGAGGTAGGTGGAGGGGATGAGAGGTAGACGAAGGGATGAGAGGTAGACAGAGGGGGGAGGGGTGGATGGAGAGAAATATTGAAATATTGAAACCTGGAAATGCCGACGAAGAAAGATTGAGGTATATAAGGAGACGAAGAGAGAGAAAGAGATAAGGAGAGGGAGAGGAGGAGTCAGGACGGTGATAGGTGAGACGAACAAGGGAAATCCCAATCAATCAATCGCATCGTCAGCAGAATCTCACCAGCGTCACAAACAGATGATAAATAACAAAATAAATGGCTGTCAGGACAACGGGACCGCGTCCCAAATTCGAGCGCTGAACGCTGTCCATGGTGTCGTGCATAACGGCTACCCAGCCTTTCTGGGTCAGGATTTGGAACATGCTCATGAATGCCTGTCGTTGGTGAGGATTTAACAAGTTTGGGGACTTATTCATATTTGATTCGATATTAAAATAATAAAATTGTGAAATTGCGTATGTTAGAAATGTAAGAAAGTGAACTTACTGGTAAATCCCAACTGAAGCGATCCCATATTGGACAATCCCATCTGAATATATCTCTGACTTAGAAATCCTAACTGAATGCCTCCCTTACTACTAGAAAATCCCATCTAAATATATCCCATTACTGAGTGATCCCATCTGATTGGATTTCTTCACTGAGTGATCCCATCTGAATGAATTCCTTCACTGAGTGGTCCCATCTGAATGAATTCCTTCACTGAGTGGTCCCATCTGAATGAATTCCTTCACTGAGTGGTCTCATCTGAATGAATTCCTTCACTGAGTGATCCCATCTGAACGGATTCCTTCACTGAGTGATCCAATCTGAAGATCTGAGTGATCTTATCTAAATAGATCCCCGCTTAAGTGCTCCCATTAAATTGATCCTTTTTTAGCTATCCCTATCAAGTTACTGACAATAATGAATTTAGATTAACAATTATATTCGCAAAATTGCATTCATCCATGCATTGCAAGTTGCTTTAAGTTAAATAAAAACAGCAAGTACATTCCAATTTAGATTCAACCCACACTCATTAATGATTATGATGTCATGTCACATCAAACTGTTACAAAAATGTACATCCAATTAATAAAACATGAAAATTCGAAAGAAAAAACTATTTACCATGTGAAAAATAAGGATTTAACCTTTTAATAAAATCACAAATAACATGCTTTAAAGATGGCTACTTACCGAACCTGAAATAGGCGCAAATTAATCGGCAATTATTACAAGACAATGCAATCCATCTGTGTAAGTGATTGCAAAAAGCAACGAATTATAATGGTGCCGATTAAGCCAATAGCAACAATGATGTTTTAAACGCACAAGCTAACCAACGTGGATGGTTAAAGCATAGCTAGAGGAAAACTGATGTTATTTTAATAACTAGTTAAAAAATTACTTTAATTATAACGGTACGAGGGGTGATCAAAAAGTTCTGCAACCTTTCGACCTTGCGTCAAGATTACTGGACTGATCACACTTAAAATTGACGCAATGTAAGAAAAATTTGTATTTTATATCACTCTCGATTTTCAAGTCATTTCATCAATCCGTTCCAACTTGGCTGACAGTTTACCATAAGCAGTTTTTAGCTTGTGCGTTAAACTGTGAAAGTCAGCTTTTGCTTCATAGTATTTTTTCCGTGCAGCATGGCAACATATCTTCTGACATGCACATAAATTTTACCACTGTTTCTACAAATTCCGCCTCGTCATTTAACACCATCGCCAGGCTCGTGTGTCATTGGGTTGATGCACAGTCGAGTTTTAATGACAAGTGAATGTCTGACCAAACCTTGACATCCGTGACCGAGCCATCCATTCACAATAATTCTCACATACTTCAACTTGCAGGGAAATATGGCGGTAGAAATCTTCCTTAGCAAGTTACTGGGGACTGCTAAATGCTTAAGTGAAGTTTCTTGCCAATGCTTTCGTAGGGGAGGCATGAAAGGGGATAAAACCGGCGCGGCGACAACAGATGCGTCGAATGCTGCTCCTCACACAGCGAGAAAGACTGGAATGCTTATGGAGGAAAAAAGGGTTCAGCTGGTTCTACATCCACCTTACTGGCTTGCATTGACCCATATGACTCCACTGTATTCTCAAAACTGAAAGCTGCTACTCATGGAAGACCTTTTTTAGAGCGCTCAAGAGCTGAGATAGGTGCTCAAATCAGAGTTGCAGACACTGCTTGCAATCAATTATCTTAGCTACTTCCAGATGTGTCAAAAGCGACGGAAGCGGTGCATAGAAGCTGATGAGAGACAGCTTGAGGGAATGTAATGCTGATTGTGTGCACAAAATTTATTCGAGTCACATTATTAACTCACTTGCAGAACTTTTTTATCACCCCTCGTACAACGCATTGTGGTGGGTTCCTCTGCCTCTACTTAACATCCCATTTAAGTACCCTTTCTGTTCTATTGTTGTTATCTATACTTATAGAACTTATAGTTCCTTTTCTATATCCCCCTTCTGTAGATGTTATATCCCCTTCTAGAGATTATATACCCCTTCTAGAGATGCTATTTCCCTTCTTTAGATCTTATATCTCCTTCTAGAGATGTTATATCCTATTTTAGAGATGTTATGTCCCATTCTAAAGATGTTATATCTCCTTCTAGAAATGTTCTATCCCCTTCTGTAGATCTTATATCCCCTTCTTGAGATGTTATATCTCCTTTCAGAGATCTTATATCCTCTTCTAGAGATGCTATATGCCCTTCTGTAGATCTTATATCCCCTTCTAGAGATTTTTTATCTCCTTCTGGAGATGTTATATCCCCTTCAAACGATTAGTCCCCTTTTAGAGATCTCATCATCCTTCTTATAGCTCTTATCTGCAATTGCCAATTGCACACTAATTGTTAAACAACACATTACTGACAAGAATGCTAAGACTCACTGATATAAAAAACAAATATTTGTGCAACATAAGCATAAAAACTTAGATTGTTCCGGCTAAACAAAGAAACTAAAAGTGCATTATTTAATATTTCGAACCAATATAACGCTGTCAAAACGTGAAACAAACCAACTAGATTTTTTGATTGACAAAATTTTCGTTTAATCAAAAGCGAAAAAAAATTAGAAATCAACCTCCAACTCACCATATGAAACGTAGAAAACCTAGAGAATCCATCCATATCAGTTGTATCCTTGGTAACGGTGGTACTAACAAAACAAAACAATTGCATACTGATCGTTGACGTAATCACCAGCAAGCTGATTGTGAAAACAATCAACGAACCAAGTTTCTTGACCGGGCCAAAGATTTTAAAGCAAAAATCTTCCAGCATAGGGGAGGCTTTGATTAAACGGACAATTCGGAGCACCTGAGCAAAGGGTTCGAACCGGGGGTTATTGATTCTTAGAAAATTATACCTTCGTTTCTTAGAAATCATAATAAATATTGTTACGTTTTTTAAAGAAAAATCTAAAGAAATAATTTCAAACCCAGATTTCTAAGAAACGAAAGTGCGGCGATTTCATTGATTCTAAGAAAACTATATTTGTTTCTTAGAAAATAACAGTAAATATAGTTACTTTTTCCTAGAAAAAAATTGAAAGAAATAAACTTTAAATCTGGAAATTCCAGTCTCTGGAATTCTATTTCGATTAGACTACATCTCTAGAATTAAACCTAAATTTCTACGAAACGTTACCAAAATAAATGTAATAATTTTTAGCGTAAAATAAACAATCAAAATATTCATAGAAAAAAAACTAAATTAGAAAATCGGCCTAATAAAAATATTAAAAGCATCTTGCTAGAACTCTTAAAGATTTTGCAATGTCAAACTTAGAATTCTAAAAAATCGACATCTAAGTATAACTGTATAAAATCTAGCTTAAACTTTAATATATTGAATTGAGATCCTAAATAATTAAGGACTAAGTAAGTTAAGAAATAAGAACTAACTAGAAACTCAGACACCCGACCTTTCGACGAGATGTACAGCTGCTCAGTCCTGACGGGCTGGAGGGGCCGCAACACCCACCCTCAATTTTCCCAGCCCACATACTGGTACCCGATCTCAGCTGGTTGGACTTAAGCAATGTTGGATTAAGTGCCTTGCTTTAAGGGCACATATTGTCTCCTAGAGCCGGGGATCGAACCCACGACCTTCTGGTTCCAACTTTTATCTCTTATAAATATACTAATTATAAAGATTAAAAGCGAACTAAAACTACAATCAGACAAAGTAAAACTAACCTGAAAGTAGGTGAGCTGAGTCCAATACAAGCTGGGGATCAGCCTCAGCGAGGTGAACAAGCACAGTATGAGTTCAAATTTATGCAACGACCGTTTCCAATAGCCTTTCCAACCGAAGCACAGAACTTTGAAGACGGCCTCAATATCGAATAGAATAGTGAAAATATTTTCAATCACTTGAAAACCGGTCATAGTAACGGCGTTAACCTGATCCCTATCAACGCGATCGTGATTAAAGTGCACGCCAGCTGCCACAAAGCTGTTAGCTAGCACCAGTAGCATAACGATGACGTTAAAGCCGGTGGACTTGGCGATTCGAAGGAAAATACGCGGGGCGTATCCTTTCGGTTGGGATTCGTCTACGGGGACCAGCTTCCAGGCCTGCGTTGGGGATTGATTTGAGGAAAATTACTAGGAATAATGGGATGATTTGGAAGACAAAACTGGGAAGAATGGGATAATTAGAAAGACAAAACTCGGAAGAATGGGATAATTGGGAAAACAGACCAAGAAAGAACGGGATAATCAGAAAGTAAAAACTAGGAAGAATGGGATAATTGGGAAGACAAAACTGGGAACAATGGGATAATTGGGAAGACAAAACTGGGAAGAATGGGATGATTAGGAGGTAAAAACTAGGAAAAGGGGGATAATAGGGAAAGCAAAACTAGGAAGAATTAAACAAATAGGAAGACCAACCTAGGAAGAATGGGATAACTGGGAAGACAAAACTGGGAAAAAATGGGATAACTGGGAAGACAAAACTGGGAAAAATGGGATACTTGGAAAGACAATACTGGGAAAAATGGGATAATTGGGAAGACCAGCATAGAAACAATGGGATGATTGCGAAATCCCTACTAGGAAGAAAGTGGATATTTGGGAAGAAAAAACTGGGAATAATGAGCAAATTGGGAAGACCTAAACTATGAAAACTGGAATAATTGGGAAGACAAAATAGGAAGGGATAACTGCGAATAAAAAACTGGGAGAAAAAAAATGATTAGGAATACCTAAAAGGAAAAGAGGGATAATTCAGAAGAATAACTAAAATCCTCGAACCTGTCCATCATTCTGCAGTATTTTAGACTCGTCCGAGTCCGCCTCCGCATGGGGATTAGACCACATCTGTTGGAACTGGACGCGAATCTCGGCGAACGTTTCAATCAAAACGGCGATAAACACGTTTTTAACCAGCCAGGCTAGAAAGAAAATCATGCTAACAAAGTACACAACGCTCTTCCAATTGTTGTAGGAGGTCAGACTGTCCAGTGTGTTGTACATAATAAACACCCAGCCCTCCTGTGAGGCGGCCTGGTACACAGTGAAGAAGCTCATGTGGAAATTGTCAAACCCGGCGTAGCTCGTCTCCCGTTGGTTTTTCTTGTCGCGAATCACCACGCAGCGCATGTTGTTGGGGCAGCTCTGATCGCTCGAGCAGCGCGTGTCCGGAATAGCCAGGTCAGAGACCGTCACGTTTTTGCTGCGGATTGATTGATAGGTAGATAGTTTGGGGAGCTAAGGATTTCGGCACGTTCAGGTTATATTTCAACACACTAAAAATATTTCGTTTCTATACATCCTTACTTCAGCGTCGAATTCAGCACGCAATGCCGTTTAAGACTTTCGCCGAAGCATTGAACGCCCAGTATGCCGTAGAGGGCCATAAAGAATAGCAGGAAGATGGTAACGTTACGAACCTGCTTGCCGGAGCGCCTGGGGTCGGTAGGTGGCGTGTGGATTTACAAGTAGTTAAAGTATATAGATAGATAGATAGATAGATAGATAGATAGACAGATAGATAGATAGATAGACAGATAGATAGATAGATAGATAGACAGACAGACAGATAGACAGACAGACAGACAGACAGACAGACAGACAGACAGACAGACAGACAGACATACAGACAGACAGACAGACAGACAGACAGACAGACAGACAGAGACTCACTGCAGAATGGCGGACAGGCGAGTCTTGGGCAGCTGGAACTGGATGACGGCGCGAAAGACGCGCAGCAAAATGAGGGGTCTGGGACAGCGCAAGATGGACAGCCAGCCCCAATTGAGCCAGAAAGTTTTAATAGCGTAGCAGTCCTTAATATTGAGCGGATTGGCGCACTCCGTAATGTACTTGATCTCGAAACTGTGCAAAGCAACGGAGATCCACAGGAACACAATCATTGCCACGTCGAATTTGCTCCAAGTCTGCTTGAAAAAAGCGTCAGGGCCGCGTATGACACCTTTCAGTTTCATTTTGGTAATCATTTCGGCGGTAAAGATCAAAGCGATGACAACGTCGGTGCCGAATGTTAAAAAGGCGAGGACAGGCACGCTTTGAAAGGTGTTGGGAGTATTTGCCGACACGGATATGAGGCTGACTAAAGCCAGCACTCGGAGGAATATCCTCACACTCGGCCTGTACACCCATTCGGTGGAGATTGAACGCGGCGCATCTTCAGCCGCCGCTTGCAGGTCTGGCAAAGCTGCCAGGGTCTCCCTGGCAACCACTATGCTCTGCTTGCGATCGCGTTGCTCGCGATTTAGCATAGCAACTATAACAACTGGAGCCTACTTGCTTGGAAACAGACAGATTGTTATTCTTTGAAAAAAAATCTCTATGAAATTTTAATTAGCTGCTGTAATGAAAGATTTCAATATTGAAAAAATCTGGATAATGCACAGCCTTAATTAAAATATGATTGTAATAAAATTGATATCCATGGCTATTTGCTTGGGCCATTTCTAACATATTACACAAATAATTAATTAAAGATATATGCTAACTATACAATTTATAGTAAAATCTCCTTTTACAGTGATTTTATTTTTGTGGTAGTTCATGGTATAACAACACAATTAAAATGAATAAGGCAAAGTAGAATGCATCCTAACTATAAATAGCTTTTTACTATTTTTCATTATAGACTAAAACTTATACAGTGCTACATATGCCATAGCCTGTCATAGAGAGTAGCACAATGGTAACTTGTGCAATCCACCAATTAAAAATATCCTTACATTTATATATTACTTATATCACCTATCACTTGTATATTTAATTTTTACTTTTCCTTTGCTACTAGCAACTTGAAAACTTGATCCAATATTCTAGATTTCTTACTTAATTAACAAGTAAAACATTTTTTCTATGTAATTAAACAGATTTATAGCTAATACACAAAGTTATAGGCATTTTTGCTCTTATTCAACAATAAGAAAATCTATGCTACCAACTGTTCTATTTAGGATTGGGGAGTTTTATGGCAAATTGGAGGATTTCTACCTACTTGAGATATGGGACTTTAGTATCCTGGAGTTTTGGTTGAATGGAACCTAGATATACAAATTACTCATTTATGTTCCCCTCAAATGAAGAAAGGCAGCCCCTTATCTGAATTTTTTAATTATTGAATTTACTAGAGAAATGACCCAGATTTTTGTTTAGTGGAACCTGCAAAAAAATTACTTAAACTTTATATTCCACTAAAATGAAACATAATGTATAGGATGAATATAGATCCATCTAAGATATTATATTACATCCTGCCCTGTAGTCACCACTGCGGAATATCCAGTTCCAATAAAATAAAAAATGTTGGATCCTAATGACAAATACAAATATAATATTAATGCTTCTTTGACATTAATACCTAAATTTAGGAATGCCAATAGAAATTTTGGAATACCATGGCCTTTTAATAATAAAAAAACCTAGATATCAATAGATATGATACTATAATTAGAAAGTATACACATATAATATATATACATATATCTACTATACTAAATGTCTAATGTCTGTGTGTCTGTGTGGAACGATGTAGAGCTCGAACGGCTCAACCGATTTTTATCAAATTTGCGCCAAAAGATTGCAAATTTTTCGAGGATGAGACGGTGAAAGTTTGCAAGCTCTGCTCCAAGTGGAAGGGGATTAAATATTCGAAAAACGAGTTTTTCCTATGCTTTCAATGCGAGGCCAACAAAGGTCAAAGTCGGCACTGTCAGAATGATGATTTTATTTTAGATTGCGTCATAAAGTTTTGTGCTCAGTTAAAATTCGCGGGCCAAAAATTCTCAAACTCTGCACTGTCAAATTTTTTATTTAAAAAGGTTGCGTCATAAAGCTAGAGTGCACTGCTCCAAGTTTACCTAAATTATCGCGCCGGTAAGAAGAGAATATAAATTTTCTCACCTAGCTAGAGTACACTGCCCCAGCCCTAGCTTAATGGTTTTGCACAAGGGCAATAGAAAAACTGCTCAAGCGATCTGTGTACATTTTATTTGCGATTGATTATTTCTCGCCCAGCTGGAGAGCCAACATTGAATAAATTGGCTTGAAAGTGTGGATGCTTGAGCGAAATATTTTTATTTCGTGGGTCGTTCTGCAGTGAATTTGCCAATCATGTCTCGAGTCAGTAAGTAAAGAATGTTAGATTGCCCTGTTAGATTGAGAAAACTTTTCAAAGAAGCAAAAGCTGTTTAAGAGGTCTTCGTCGAGCACGATACTGATCGGTAAGTCTGATAGCCTGCCAAATCTTAAATTATGATTTAAGATGCTTAATTTTCTTAAAGCGCATGTGTCTTTGATAGGCGTTATAATAGCGACTTCCTACCTGCTCGCAGGATTTTTTAGCTGCTGTAGTGATTTTCCTACAAGCTCGGGAACAATTTTCTACACTTTTAGGAATTTCCTAGATGCTCAGGGGGGTTTGCAAACTGCTTGGGAGATTTTCTAACGACTCTTATAAATTTTCTGACTGTTAGGGTGCTGGGAGACTTTCTAACTGCTTGTGGATTTCTGACTGCTCCAATGGGACTTTCTAAATGTTCTGGGAGACTTTTTTACTGCTCAAGGAGGTTTTCTTACTGCATCGGGAAGTTTTTCCAACCGCTAGAAGGGGATTTTCTGGGAGATTTTCTGTCTGATTGGAGGATTTCAAGCTTCTCGGGGAAATTTTCTAACTGATTAGGGGATGTCTACTCGTAAGTGCTTCCAAGGGAACTTTTTTAAGTGCTAGGGGATTTCTTGACTGCACGATTGGTATTTTCTGCCTTCTTCTGGGGATTTTCTATATGCTCGGGGAGCTTTTCTGTCTGCTTGGGAGATTTATAACTGTTTTGGGACATTTTCTATCTGATTGTGGATTTCTAATGGCCCGAAGGGGAATTTCCAACTGCTGGGGGGATTTCTAACTGCTCGAAAGAGATTTTTTGTCTGCTTGGGGGTTTCAGACTGCTCGGGGAAATTTGCTGTATGCTTGGGAGATTTCTAACTGCCCGAGGGGGACTTTTTAAATGCTCGGGGAGATTTTCTAAACTACTCGAAGGATTTCAGACTGATCGGGGGAAGTTTCTATTTGATTTGGGAAGTTCCGACTTCCCAAAAGGGATTTTCTAACTTTTTGGCGGATTTCAGACTGCTCAGGGAAGTTTCTATTTGATTAGGGATTTCTAACTGCCCGAAAAGAGTTTCAAAATGCACTGGAGATTTTCTGTCTGTTTTGAGGATTTTTTATCTGTTTAGGGAGATTTTTATCTGATTCCGGGGATTTTTGACTGCTGGGAGGTTTCCAACTGCTTGATGGAGATTTTCTAACTGCTCAGGGAGACTTTCTAACTGCTCGATGAACTTTTCTATCTGATTAGGGGATTTCTAACTGCTTGGTTGTTTTTCGGACTGCTCGAGGGGGATTTTCTAAATGGCCCGGGGGATTTTCTGTCTGCTTTGATGATTTTTTATCTGTTTAGGGAGATTTCTATCGATCGGGATAGGGAGATTGCGGGGATTTCTGACTGCTAGGTTTCCAACCGTTGGGGGAGATTTTCTCACTGCTCGAAAATTTTTTAACTGCTTGGGGAACTTTTCTGTTAGCTTTGTGGATTTGTAACTGCTTGGGGTAATTTTCTATCTGTCTGACTGCTCGAACGGTATTTTTTGTCTGTTCGGGAAGATTTTCTAATTGCTTAGGGAGGTTTTCTGTCTGCTTGGGGGATTTCTTCTAAGTGCTGAAAGGGGATTTTATAAATGTTCGAGTAGTCTGCTTGGGGAATTTTCTGTTTACTTGGGGGATTTTATAAATGTTCGAGTAGTCTGCTTTGGGAATTTTTTGTTTACTTGGGGGATTTCTGACTCCTAGAAGTGGATTTTCTAACTGCGGGGGGGGGGGGTTTCCGTCTGCTTGAGGGGCTTTCTACCTGACTGCTGGGGAAAGATTTTCCGACTGCTCGCAAAACTTTTTTCTATGTTTAGGGGATTTCTGACTGCTCGAAGAAAGTTTCTATTTGATTGGAATTTCCGACTTCTCAAAAGGGATTTTCTAACTGCTTGTGGGATTTTTTCTGCTCGTGGGTTTTCTACCTTATCCTGGAGGAAGATTTTTCGGCTGCTCGAAAAATTTTTTAGCTGCTTGGGTGATTTTGCACTGCTTGAAGGAGATTTTCTAACTGCTCAGGGAGATTTTTAGTCTGCTTGGGGATTTTCTAACTGCTCGAGGAACTTTTCTGTCTGATTAGGGAATTTCTAACTGCTTGGGTGTTTTCGGACTGCTGGAGGGGGATTTTCTAAATGGTCGGGGAGATTTTTAACTGCATGAGGAGTTTTTCTAACTGCCTCGGATAGATTTTCTAACTGCTGGATGGGGATATTCTAGCTGCTCATGGAAATTTTCTGTCTGCTTAGGGGATTTCTTACTGTTAGGACAAATTTTCTATCTTATCGGGGGATTTCTAACTGCTTTGGTGATTTCGGACTGCTCAAGGGGGGTTTTCTAAATGCTCCATGAGTTTTTTAACTGCATGATAAGTTTTTCCAACTGCCTCAGGTAGATTTTCCAACTGCTTAAAGGGGATTTCCTAAATGCTCCGGAAGATTTTTCAACTGCCTTGGGTAGAGTTTCCAACTGATCATGAGACTTTTTTCTTCCTGGGATTCTTTGTCTGGTTGGGGAATTCTCTGTCTGTGGGGGTATTTTTTACCCGAAGATTGTGGGGGCTTTTCGGTCTGCTTAGGGGATTTTTAACTGCCCGGGGAAAGTTTCTATTTGATTGGGGGATTTTCTGACTTCTGGCGGGGCTTTACTTTACTGCTGGGGGAAGATTTTTTGACTGCTCTCCAAAAATTTTCCAGCTGCTCGGAAAGATTATCTAGCTGTTTGGGAGATTTTTTTTTTAAAGTGCTTGGGGCAATTGGCTAAATGCGGGGAGACTTTCAGTAGATTTTCTGAATGCACGGAAGGATATTATGCTTCTAGGGAGACTTTAATTTTGCTGCAGAGATTTTCTAGCAGCTTAGGGAGATTTCCGTTGAGTAAATGAGTGATTTAAAATGCCTGTCTGCGCCCCCCCTGGGGGGGCACCGAAGAGCTAGTGTATATGCTATTATGCTTATAATATATAAGCATAATAGCATATACAATTTTTTTGTTTGGCATATATATTAGGCAAATATATATTATCCTTACTAAGGATAATTACTCTGAATAGTAGAATCCAAGGTTCTTAGTAAAGTCACACAAGGCTATAAAAATAGTACAATATATACCAAAATTTTGCTAAATTCCTTTTAAAATAGCATTTTCAAGTATAAATATATGGTATTAAATTTATATAAAATCCTTGATACATTTAGTATATACTTAATACTTTTGTAATTTTTTTAATTTTAATTTGGCAAATTTGGTATTGCATGATCCTAACTGAGAATACAATATATTTTCCTAATTGGACCTGCAAAAATAAAACTAATAGTATTAGTCCACTTTCCTTAATAGCCATTAATATAAGTTCTTATTCTCATTATGCCATTATATATTATGGTGTGCAGTCATTTTGTCTGCCGCCTTTTTGTCTGAAACAACTATTTTGAAAAAGTATAAGATCTATAAGAACATATTATTCTAAACATTTATTTTTTACACAAAGTGTATTTATGTTTATGATGATATATGTTGTTAGCGAGACAAACTTCTATAAATTTTGTTTAATAGCATCATTCATAGAAATATTATCGGATTTAAAAAATGGTCTTTTAAGAAGAATATTGTTGTCCTCTGTAGTTCAGCATTTGTTTAGGAATTGTTCTATCCTATATAGGCTCTATTGTAGACAAAATATTTACTTTAGTTAATTCCTAAATAACCTATCATTAATTAGAAGTCATTTACATTATATTTCAATATGATGCTTGATGAAATAATTTCTAATTTGTTATTCTGACTAATGCCTATGTTAGCAGATGAATGGACCATATTATATATTGGCAGACAAAACAACTATATCGTATATTGGCAGATAAAAAGGTAGCAAACAAAAAGGGGGCAGACAAAATGACTGTCAACCTAAATAATATAAGTTAAAAATGTTGTATTACATACTAGGGATAGGCTATGACTTATGCCACTAGACCTATTTAATTAAGTAGATTTAAGTAGACAGGTCTAGAATTCATAGTTAGGCTATAGAACAGAATAGCCACACAACAGAATTGCCAAATGACAGAATGGCCACATGACAGAATGGCCACAATAAAAGAGTTGCATTCCTTTGTAGATTTTTGTTTGTCTGTGACCTGCAATTTACAAGCATAATCAGGACAGACTAGTTACTTCATGTACTACTTTTAGTATACAGTAATATTCATTTGTGTGAATTAGGTTAGCTAGCTCAGCTCTGTTTTTTTTATTTTTTTATAGTTGCACAAGTGTACAAGTGGAGTAATAGTGCTAGTTATAGACTTGGTGCAACTATAGGTAGGAAGTAGCCTACCAAATTAAAAGTGCTTGATCTAAAAAAGTGAACCACGAAAATTAGCAAAATATATAGAAATGAAATTGTTAAATATTTTGAATGACAAAATTTAATGTGCAATTGCAATAGAATCTCTTAAAATGCTTGTCAAATAAAATAGGCTAGAGAGGCACACTTAGTTTATGAGGAATAATAAATATAACAAATTACTTCACTAAAGTTATCCATTGAAAATCAGTAGAAAAAATCTGTAAAAATGGTTATGATTACACTTGCAATTTGTGGTTCACAGAAATATGAAAAAGAGTGCAACTTGTGGCCATTCTATCATGTGGCCATTCTTTTGTGTGGCCATTCTGTCGTGTGGCCATTCTGTTGTTTGGTCATTGTGTCGAGTGGCCATTCTATTGGGTAACCAGAATTCATATTAGGCCTAATTTAATCTATAATATAATGTCAGTCAGATGTTATGAATAAAAATTTTCAAGTATATTCAGCACATCCAGAAAATATGCGCTCTGTAAACTAAATGGATATTATTTAGACACTGTGGTACTTCTAGTTAAAAAAGAGCCAGCGTCTTTTTACAGCTGTTTACGAGCTATAGGCTATAGCTAGGGGATATGATATGATAAGAGGGTGTATGTGTATCCTTCCCATTTATTAAAAAAACTTGATTTTGGACTATTTTAGGTATTTGAGTTCTTTTTGTGAAGAATGGCGAATGAAATTTATTCCCCCAACAGACCTATTCACAATTACAAATTGCTAGCCATGCAACGGCAAGATTTTTTGCGCTTTTTTCAGCAGATTCGAAGAAAGTGTCATTTTGAATTTTTACTCAATAAAAGCAATTTTAAATAAATAACTCTAACTGAAAGTAATATAGACGGGCAGGATATCCCTAAAGAAATAAGAAGCGTAAAGAATATTATGACGCCATTGGGGCAAGTCGATTTGCTTTAATTTTAAAAAATAATCTAAACTTCGAGTGTAAATGCGAGTCCGATATATAGTCCGGCTTAGTCAGTTTCTTGTGATGGTAGGAGTCGCATAGTTCAAATTAATTATGATAATTGGGGAGCTTAATTATTTTAATAAATTTGTCGCAACATCGGAAAGATTACGGCCAAGCGTAATTCTGTTCTCTGGACATCTAGTGCTCTCGATAGCGCGGACGCGGCGATTTCTGTATATAATTACATGTACACATTCGATTCTTCTCTGCAGTTCGTCTCAGGGACAACTAAATACTCGGGACGGGAAACTGGCCTAATCATGCAGAAAAAGATAGGAGGCCGGTTTCTCCTAGCGTTCCCTACAGTTTATTTTTCAACGTAGAGAGCTGGTTTCTTCGCGATCCTGTGCAGAATTTATTCCTTTACAAGATGAACCACTTAGGTTTTTCGAGTCATGATTTTGAGAGGAGCAGTGACTGTTTTTGTACAGGACCCCCCTTTTCGGCAGAGTCTTGAATAGCAAATGCCTTATAGAAATCTGCAGTCAGGCTGCGGCTGTCTATGGTTTTGGCACACGCATCGCTATTCGCGCTATTCATTGGAGTTGCCGATTCTGCTGCGTTAAACTCCTCCTACGCCAAGAAAGCTCATTTAATGGGCTCTTTCTGAGCCGGGAAAGTGATCGTCTATGGTTTACTTCTTGCGTGGAATGCTAAAAATATATTTAATGTTCCTCAAAACGAGGACCATTATACGTTTAATGGTCCTCGTTTTGAGGACCATTAAGTATATTTTTAGAACAAATATCAGGCGAACAGGCGAATAAACTTTGCAATAAACTTAGCAACAGGCAATAGCAATAAATAATAAACTGTGGACATGAATAGTGCAATTAGCAGGCAATCACACAGGACAAACAATTCACCATTCACCTTCCTGACCTCAAAAAGAAAGAACGGTAGCAGATGATTAAGATCACCATCAGTAAGCTCTTCCGTCGGCTTGATGACCATGAGTCCGGCCGCTTCGCCACGTAGCTGTGCTTGAAGGCGTGAGGCTTTCCAGGACTCGAACATGTTCATGGCCCACTCTCGTTTTGCGATGGTAGCCTTTGGAAACCCATCACTTATCTGTCGCTCCAGTTCCTCAGCCGAAAGCGCTTCACCCACCGGTCTCGCAGCAGAAGGTCCGGCTTGCGCATCAGGGATAGAAGCTTCTTCTTGCAGCTTCTGCCCGAAGAACTCATCCAGCAGGCCAAAATTCAATTCTTCATCCATTCTCTGCTTTCTTATTAGCCGAAAAATGAAAGTGAAGATTCTGCGGGCTTCACAGTCACTCATACTCTACAGCGAGGGTGCGGACAGTTGAATGTCTATGGCATGAAGTATGGATTCTTGGCGTAGTCGAAGATTAAATATTATAAATACCTCAGAATTCGCTGTCTGTGGCAGAAAGCCCTCAGCCACATTTAATGGTCCTCGGCTCGCTTCGCTCGCCTCGGGACCATTAAATGCAGCTTTGGGCTTTCTGACCCCAGAAAGCGAATTCTGAGGACTTTACATTATACTGAACCCAAAATTACACAGCAGAAGACGCATAGGTCGCAGAAATCTGACCCAATTCTCTTCTCTCATGCTTATCAAAGATGTCGATAAAAAGGAAAATGAGCAAGTAAAACATTGAAGAGTGTCTTTTTAGTTATGTAGGTCAGGCAAATAGATAACAAGTAGCAGCATGTGACTGTATATGTACGAAAAATGTCACTGGCAACGTCAAAACTGACTACGAAGAAGAGGACAATCAAACTAAACGCATTCCCACATTGGCATCTTGTCGAATGTCTTCCTTTGCAGCAACGTAGCCTAAAATAAACGAAGACAAGATAAGAAGGTACTATATTTCACCCCTTATGCAGCAAAATTTTGCACTTAATAGTGTACGTACCTGATATGTAATACAGAGCAGCATTCTCGGTTGGAGTCAAACTGTCTGCAGATATACAGCATTCGTCAACTGTTCGTAACTCATCATCTGATAACGGCGTGGTGCAACATTGACTGTGCTGGTGATTAAACTCTGTCAATTCAAGAATGGAAAACATCTTCATTCGCCTGAGTCTAGCGCTGAGTAAAACCTGCTCTACTGAAATAAAATAATTACCGCCGCTCATTTGACGGTAGACGCCGAATTCGGCTGCTAGAGGATCGGTGTGAAACTCAGAGAGTAGTATGTACTTCATGAAGCCATTATCTAGCAGATAGCGAGCCATCTCAACAATTCCGTGTAGACTGTTGCACAACGCAGTTTTCGTCTCAGTCGTAAAGCACTGGTGACGTCCACGACCCCTGCCACCGCCCCGCTCGGACACGGCCTCAGCCAGAGCACTCAGGAACTCAAGTCGTTCATCCGATGCTGATGAAATTGGGCGACGGTCAGGATCATTCAACCGAACGTGTAAGTGCGGATTACGGCAATTGACAGTTTTCTATAACTTTACAACAGCCTCTAAAAACTTCGCAGTATCATTGAGGCCTTCGCACTTAAGCGCTGGGACAACCTTTTCGTCGAAAACCTGCAGCGCGAGGGATACACTAGTCTTCTGAATGCCATTTGGATGACACGCACCTAGGATCTAGGACTTTCAAAGAGGGGGGGGGGCGGATGGAAGCCATTCGAGCTCAAAAAGACACTGCATTGCAAAAAATGCTTTTTTGGCCTATTTTTTTCCTATTGGGGAAAAAGTGGTAGGGGCGACAAGAGAGATATTGGCAGTAGCGGTTGACTAAATAGTAAAACATGGTAGCAAAGGCCAGAGAAATTGTTACTGGTATTCTCACTTACACTTAGACTGTACAAAGCAGGAGGATAGGATAGTGGCGTTAAATACAGACGGGGGAACAGCTGGTCTCTCCCAACGGTGAGTCTTCAACATCGGCGTTGAGGGCGGCCAATGCTTTTCGCACACCGCCATGTGCCGAGTTGGATCCTACAAGCACGGTGGCCGCAGAGACGAGCGGTACACATTTTTGCAGCTTTCGTTGAATTTTTTCAACTAAACTTCTTAAGACAGGATAAGAATCTGTATATGTTTTGCTTACCTTTATGTGGTTCGGCAGCGCCAGTCTCCATTTTTCGCATTCACTTCGATCTTTTGGAAAGCTGAATGCCTTGACAGTCGTATTTTCAGAACGGTAGTTAGATTTGCACACCGCGACGCAGCACTTTCTTGGCATGAGCCGCCGAAGGATAGTTAAGTACTTACATGTAACTCAAGTAGTGAAAGTCAAACGAAAGTCAAGCGCTTTAGCTTTTCTTTAGCTTTAACCAAAGCTTAGCTTTTCATTCCTAAGGACAAGGCTCTGTCAGTCAGACTGAATCTTCGTTGCTCCATTGACACAAGTGTGTTTTGCCATAGACAGCCGCAGCCTGACTGCAGATTTCTATAAGGCATTTGCTATTCAAGACTCTGCCGAAAAGGGGGGTCCTGTACAAAAACAGTCACTGCTCCTCTCAAAATCATGACTCGAAAAACCTAAGTGGTTCATCTTGTAAAGGAATAAATTCTGCACAGGATCGCGAAGAAACCAGCTCTCTACGTTGAAAAATAAACTGTAGGGAACGCTAGGAGAAACCGGCCTCCTATCATTTTCTGCATGATTAGGCCAGTTTCCCGTCCCGAGTATTTAGTTGTCCCTGGTTCGTCTACTTCGGCAGTTTGGTCCCTGACGTCCGCAAAGATCTGTGGCGTCGCAAAAGGACTTGCCTGGGCTACCCTCCGTTCGGTAAGGATATAGTTCCGCAGCAGGGGTGTCGGAACGATTTTAAAACGGGGGCTCGGTAAGAAAGGGTAAAGAGTATCCATTTAAGGTGAAATCACCAGTGCACTCTGTAAAATTAAAAACTGTCGTGTATACTGCAAAGATTAAATACTTAGAAGACCGAACAATAATTTTAGGAAAAATCTTAACACATGTTCAATGTACTCGTACAAAAGATATACGCTTTCGCGAAGATTTTTTATTTTATTATATTTACTTTTTGTTTTATTTTTTAAAAGGGCTCATTTTTATCTTTCCTAAAAGTGAGGGGGCTCCAGCCCCCCGTGCCCTCCTGTTCCGACACCCGTGTCCTGCAGTCCGAGGCCCTGCCAGACCGCTAACGCGCTTTTTCGGGTATGATCGAGACCGTCCTGCTATACAACGCCAAGAACTTTTGCGCCGTTGACGACTCCAGCTGGCAGGCCATGTCATCTGCGCCAAGTCGCACTGCCCGGAGCCGGTGCAGGAGGGGCTGCTGCTTACTCCACAGGCGCCGTACTGATGAGGACAAGCGAGAGCACGGCGTTTCGTCTATTGCCTGTGGCTATTGGCTTTGTCGTTTTACCGACGCGGCCTCAGAGTGCCGATCTAATTGCCTATATTGACAACTCTGACCTCCCATTCCCGATCTCGAGGTCAGCCCCGGGGGTAGCAGGATAGATGTGGCGAGTTGCTAGGTCCAATGATAGGAGAACGACAGTGAGAGACAGACACGGAGATAAAGGTAGAGAGTTGAGGAGGCTGACAGCCCCGCCGCCACCAACTTGTGTGGACTGCATCACCAAACAGCCCTATCGAAACCAAGTTCCCGACTAATTGAGGCCTGATTTCCACTTACAACTAGTGTCTTTTAGTCATCAATCTCGAAGTCATAACCGACAAAGGGACACCGCAGGGACTAGATCGCATGACCAAGGCAGGCTCAGAGAGGACTTTTGCAGGGCATTCTTGCATGGATCGGATTATGTGAATTTGGAATTGAACTACCATACCACCAAGAGTAAATAGGGAATATTCAGCTTCTGGTCTTGATGCTTCAACAAACAGTCACAAAGCGCTGAAATGACCTAATTAGACTGTTCTAACTACTCTAAATTGATTATATTAGATTACACTAATAATTTCGCTGCCGCGCCGCCCCGGGCTGCTCTAAAGTACACCCGAAGCTTTGTCCTCAATCTGGACTCTGATTGCTTTAACTACTGCAATACTGGCTGACCGTTGACTGATCTACCCTTGGCCCACTATATGAACGTGGCCAACTAATGTTGCTGCTAATGTGAGCCGACATAGTGAGTAAATAAATTGATAAATGAATGATTTAGCTTTCTTTCTTAATCACACGCTCTCCTGGATGAATATAGGACAAATTAAACTACTTTCTCGATTATATTAGGATTTGTTAAATGGCTTCTAAATATGGCTACTAAACAGAAAAGAGAGCAATGAGCAATAGCGAAAAAAAAACAAAAAACGCAGCCCCAGGGTCAAAGTCAGTTTGGGCAGCGTCAGATGGCGCGCACAAATCCCTAATGAATCCCTTAGAGAGAGAGTGAATCCACTATCACCCCGGGATGTCAGTGTGCTCTGATCTTGGCCGCGAGGCGCCGATTCGTAGGAATGATCGAGCGTTGGATTTTCTGATTGGTCGTGCCGTGTTTGTTATGACGGCATTTTTCTGATTTGGTAGTGATCATCTTATTTGAGATTTGGGATCTCAAAAATATGACAGGTTGAGGTCATAAATCAAAGCAAAGAGGGGGTTTACACAGTGGGAAATAGGAAGAGGAGTTGGAAAAAGAGAGGGTCATCCTAGCTGTCAAAAATGACAGGGAAAAGCTGCCCGGTGCAAGTGGGGGATACATGGTATGTATTACCCATTTATACCAGTGCTAGGGCAATAAATGATTGGGTGCGACCGAGGCGAAGCCGAGGTCAATAAGCGATGCACGAGTGCATTTATTGCCATAGACACTGGTATAAGTGGGGAAGATCATATGTATCCCTCAGTTGAATCGCATAAAGTACAAAGCTAAAAGCTCCCGTTTATTGCACTCTGTGCCTTGATCGAAAAAGGAAGATGTTGGGTGTGCCTCATGGTGGCACTCCGTTGAAGGTCCTGAAGGTCGCCTATATGTGTACAAGTCAGCCTAGAAGGTCGCCATCGTTAATTTCATTCACATGCAGAAGAAGATTCTTCAATTTCAGCTTTGGGAACGCAGTCGTCTTTGGGATGCAGCAGGTGCTTTTGTTGAAGGTCCCGACGGCCGCTGCCGATGCGCCAGACGGTGGTGAAGAGGACCTTGGTGACGGGGATGCTGAGAACGAAAGACAGATGGACTCAGATTATTCAACCAGTTTGGATTCGCCATGAATTTTTATGCAAACAATGTTAGTTGTCCTTTTCACCAGAGTCTTCGATAAGAATTGCTGAATATCTCGACTATGCTGACGTAGGACGTCTTTGAAAGTCAGCTCATCGTAAAGGGCGAAAAATTTTGACCCACATGATGGACTTTCACGAAAATCGGTCAATCGGTTTGGGAGCGATCGTGAAGTAGGCAGTAGGTATTTGAAATGACCCCCCATGTGGTCTTTCCCCATGCAGGCGGAAAAATAGCGTGGTCTTTCTACTGTCAAGGCTTGCTTTAAGGAGACGCTTTCCATCGCTTCTCTTCTTTTTTCAAGTTACTTGGCGATCTTCTATTTCTTTATCTTCCTTCTCTGAAAGAGGAGGCAGTACGCAGCGGCGAGAGCTCCAACCCGCCCGGCCGTATCCTTCACCCTGCGTTGCTACGGAGACCAACGGAGGGACGACTGCGAGTGAGGAAAGAGCGCTTCGGAAAAAACGCCACGTCGGCAGAAAACTCTGCCTCGACCCAGCCGATCGATTGCCTTCAACAGTAAACCTGCGAGGAAGGAGAGACCTGCAGCCGAGAAGCACCGCCCCAGCCTGAGACAGAAAGAGACAGAAAAGAGGAATGAGGGAAGAGGAAAAACTGTACTAGCGCGTACCCTTTGTGTTGTACACCAGTAAAACAAATATAAATATGGAATTCTGAGCGCGACGGAGGGCATCCTCCCGCTCCGCCCGCTCTCCAGCTCGTTAAGATCAGTACTGATAATTGAGTTTCAGAGTTCGTCTTCCTATAGTGCTTATTTCGCCGCGAAGGCCCAAGACTTTATTTACAAGTACTTAATAGAAAGTCAGTCCCGGATCTTGGTCGTCGGGATCCGGTTTCCGCTGTAACCGATCATGACGAGTCACACACTGATTCTTGCAGCAATCGTAGCTCTCGTAGCACTAGGTAAGTGGCAATCAAAGTAGTACACATTTTTTAATGCAAAATTGAAACTGCGATTAGTTTTTTGCCACATAAATAAGTAAAATTAAAAAAAATCTTGCTTCAGTGAATCCAAGTGCAGCCATCATTTGTTTTTCGAGGGACGTTTTAACCTCTTCTACCAGCAACGGATCATCCGGGTCTTGTTCTACCACCTGCTACCAATACGAAGATTCGTATGGGGTCTGTTTGTTTTAACAATTTTTTTGCAGATTTCATTAAAACTAACAACCTGAAAGTTTTCGACTTACAGTAGGGTTATTTGAGCTCGACTAAATTTTGTTATTGTAAAAAATTGTTACCATAAATGAGGCAAATTTATTGAAGGATTTCACGAAGATATTTTAGCAGTCTCTTACATTTATAAGTCGTGCAGTGGCGCTTCAAGTGAGTAAAAAATAAATATTCAAAGTAGCTTATTTTAAGGTCGACTATAATATGATACTGAATACTGAAGCCTTGGATTGCATTCACTTTGCAGTCCCATATGGCCGGCTGCGGCTCCTGCTCAATCTACCCTTCGTCATTCGAATGCAGAGAATGCAGTACTGATTACTGCAATATGAGGCTTTCTAGCTGGGAGCAAACTAATTTATATTATTTTCTGTCATTTATTCTATAAATCGAATTATCCCATCTAATTTCTCCCCAAAACTCATCCGTTGCAGCCCTCAGCTGCTACTCACGGAGCCTTTTGACATCTTCCAGCAGCGAAGGAAGTCGAGTGTCTTGCTACAGCCTGACAACCACCTGCTACAAATACACATTTGGCGGGGTTCGTTTAAAAACTTATTGATTTAGTTCGGAAGACTTTCACTCGCATACATGTTTTCCAGGGAAGCCTCTTTGTTCGCTTCGCTCACCAGGAAGCGGCACTGAAAACGAGCCTATACAAGTTTAGTCTCATTTTTCTTCCCCTTGCCTCCCACGAACCAATTGAAATTTGTGCCTTTAGTCAGCCAAAGAACATTTTTTATGCTTACTGGTTCTAAACTGTTGAAGGGGCATAGTAAAAAAATTACCTAAAAGAATGAACACTGTAAATTTTATCGAAATGTCATGAAAAATTCTTGCAAAGCATTGAAATGTGAGCTGAGAATTCAGTTATCACTTGCTGGACAGCTTGGTCATCTTGCGCTTCAGTGCCTTCTCGTTCTTCGCCTTCTCGTCATTACCCTCGTTGACAAGATTCTTTAGGTAAATTCGAACTGCAGGAATTAATATTCTAGAGGTGAGAGCAACCGGTGGCCTTCCACAAATGCACAACTGACTTGGAATGCAGTTGCTGAAATCAGAGGACTCACTGATACAGGTCTGGCAAAGTTCAACGATATTTTGCACAACATGTCCTGAGGTGAGCAGATCAGCAGTCAGCAGCTTGTTGTCTCGCAAGTGACCAAACACGAAGTAAGAAACCTTCAGAAGGTAAAACACGAATTCGCTGGGACACTTCAGACCGCCTCGGTCACGCATTTGAATGAGGACGAAATCGTCAGCTGCACATTCATCTTCGACAATGAATTCCAAGTAGTCCTCAGTTACCAGAAGATTTCTGCACTCAGTGCACTTTAGCTGGCGACAGACAGACTTGGAGACGTAGCCACCTAGGTAAGAGCAAATGTTCCTGTCGCTGGATGATAGCGCTGCATCAAGATGTTGTATACTTGGCACTTTCACTGTCAATAGTGGATTGAAAAGTCAGAGCACTCTTGCTCCAGCATTTTCAGGTCTTTCAGTCCCAGGCCGTGAAACTGAAGCAGGCTGAGAATTTTTTTCTCAGCTTGGAAGATCTGTCTCACGGAAACGAAATAATTACCTCCGTGAAACTGACGGTAGCGGCCAAATCGCCGCTCGATCCAGTCGCTGACAATCCGGCCTGTCAAGACAGAAGGAAATGAATGCTTGGAGAACAAGTGCTCCGCCAATTCAGCGAGAGCCAGGCAGCACGACTTGACAGCAAGAAAAGTTGGCGCAGTCAAGCCGGGCAGTTTCGATTCCTCCCATCGCTGGAAGAAAGCTGCCAACTGGCGGAGCTTGTCCAGGCGGCGATCATTCGGCACCAGCGGAGCAGCATCGGGCAGCCACTTTTCCTTCGCCTTCCTTGTCGTCCTGACATTCCAGATTGTCCACATGTTGATAACGAGTTCCAGAAATGCTATCAATCCAGCGGAATAGTTGTAGAACTTTGCGGCTTCTAAAGTAGATTCGCTGAAGATATTGGCAGCGTGCTGAACGTTTGTCTTTTCAAGGTTTGTCGGGTTCAAGGACCTTCCGTTCAGCTGGAAGGCAATCCGAGCTGGCTGACCAAGTTCCTGCTCGTGGAGTCTGTGCAATTCGCGAAAATCCGCTGTCTGGATTTTCTGGGGATCTGCGAAGTCCGGAAACTGAAAGACTTGACGAGAAATCCAATTGTTCAAGATGTTCTTGAAGTTATGCACAGGATCGAACAGAAGGAACAGGCGCTCACCAGAAACTGGATTTGGAATTGATGGTTGTAGCTGGCCGTTGCACAGTAGCCCCTGAAAAAGGCTCCTGTTAACTGCATTGTTGTCAACAATGCATACCACTGGCTTCAGCTTACACCTGTCTAGCAATGCGAGGCAGTCATGCAAGTGCTTCTGTAAATCGCGGGCGTTGAGATTGCTCTTTGGAATCAGAGAAATGACTTCTTGGAAGTCTCCATGCAACGACTTGATCAAAAAGGCACAGACTGTCTTAGCAAGCTCATCTGTTGCTGTGTCAGTGCCGAAGACCTTGCCAGCACTAAACTCCAAACGCTTAGACGAATAAATTTCATCTATTGCGAGAAATGCAACATCCTCAGAGTCATGCAGCCCGGGGACCTTAAGCTTCAGATATTCCTCTGTTGACTTGATGTCAGGATTACTACTCAAGCCTGAAGATAACCTCTGCAGATGCCAGACACTTGGGAAGCTGACCGTGTTGGATTCTTGCAAAAACTTCTATGCGGATGGGCTATGATGCTGCAGCAAGTATGCAAACGCAAGCATTTCGCGCGAATACGTCAGCTTTCCCTTGTTCTTGCTCACCAGGCTTAGCTGTTCGACAATAAAGTTAAGCTTGGCGAAAGCAATCTCTACATCAGAGGTGTCAGTACCTTGGTCGCTCTTGGCTTCTATTGTAGCTGACAACTCTCTGATGGCTTTATTGATCGCCTCCTGAGCAAGCAACAGATGTATTCGTAGCCATACCGGCGATCTTCAAGACGAACACTTTTTAGCCTGGCTAAGATATTTTCCAGCTGTGAAAAAGTTTTGAGGACTCCATCAGGGACCAAATCTTCTGCAAAGGCAGTTTGCTTGTCACCACCGACTGAGACTTCAACTAGTAGTTCTCGGTCAACAGTCAGCGACGTCACAATCTCAAAAGCTCCAGCAGCAGACATTCGAGCCGTAAAAAGTATTACACTCGAATCAGATTTGTGCTTATGGAAGCACCACAGAAACTCTGGCAATTTGAACGACTCAATTGCTTGAAGGTCAAGAATGTTATCCTTCTGCAGAAACTCCATTGCTTCTTCCTCACAACGCTGGAAATCATTTACTCGACGGCTCTCAGCAGATGCCAAAACAGTTCGTCGTTCTTCCGTGACATTCTTGCTCAAATAAGATGGAACATTTGGGAAGATGCACGGCACAGCATCCGCTGTCAGACGCCGGTTTTTTAGCGTAATTTGGGTAGCGGCAGATGGATCAACTGTTGCTGCGGACCGCTTGCGATTTGGGTGGGAATCTTGTGAGAGAGTCACAAAAAGCTTACCCGGAAAATGCAGAAAACAAACCCGATGGTTGTGATCGGAATTCGTTCGCAGCTTGCACAGCTCGGCATCAGTCCAGTCTCGTAGAATTGCTGTGATCCACTTGTTAGGTATGAATAAGCGAAGCAAAATCCAAGGGAAAAAAACGAGCGAAGCGAGATTTTGCGCTAGGCCAGTTCATACCGATATAAGATTGACGGCGATTGCACACGTGTAAAATCACGTTTTTGAACTTTGAACTGTTTTAGAAAAAAATCTATGCTACCTAGAAGGTTGCGGTTTTCGACAAAATGTGTAAAACACCTAGCTCTATCAATCCCAGTAAACTTTGGTGCCATCCAGACATTTGGCGGTTGGCATAGCAACCAAAAACTGCGTTTTTTGTGACCCCTTGAAAACTTTGATCCCAGAAAATAAGGATTCGTTACACTGGGTCGCATAATGACCTACCCCAGTCGATTGGGGCACCAACAAGTGCCCCAACACTTACGACAAGGGCTCCTAGGGCTATTCAACGCGTGGAGAATTCGAGAACCTGCGTGTACTTTTAATACAAAAGTACACGTGTACTTTAACTTTGCAGTTTTCTAAGTTACCTATTTGAACGATTTTATTCGATAGAAGACCTGCACAGAGGTGAGACTTTTTTACTTTGATTTACTCATCTAAGTGTGCTCTACAAGTTTGTAATGTATTTCGAGTCGCCACAGCCTATCGCCTCTGAGCCATGGGGCTCAAAAATCAAAAAACGTGATTTTGGCCATTTTTCGTCATTTTCCTCGCCTGAGAAGGCCTCAAACATTTACATTTTATGTGTTACGCCTTAGCAAATGCATTCAACACGTCGACAACACCTAGGCGCACAAAACTGCTATCTCGAAATTTCGTGCTAACCCTCAATGGCTGTACAGGGTGTACTTTTGTGATTTTTGGACACCCCAGGGGGTCGTGTATTTGACATACTTAATAGGCTGTAACTACTGAACAGTATAACAGACAGAGATTTGCTTGGTATCATGGAACTACATTTTGCATGGCCTTTCAAATGGGACAGGACTTGAGTTTTCAAAAGTACTTTTAGTACAAAAGTACACGTGTACTTTAGTCGGGTAGATACATTAGTTGCAATTTGATGATTATTTTAGCCCAGAATGTAAGCCAGAAATGGCACAAAATTCGCTTCATTTTCTAGAACTAAGTGTTTGCTACAAGTTTGTACTGCATTACAAGACTGCCTAACGAAGTGGTTCGTCACCAGACGGTCCGAAAGTTAAAAAACGTGATTTTGGCCGAAAATGGCCCCGTCCCGGCCGAGTCAGGTGCGAAAATTTATCTCGCATCACTATGAGGTTTTATGCGCTTAACAGGCTCAAATGACCAACAGATACGCGCAGACGGCTATAGTCCTCGATAGTGAGCGAAAGCTCATAATTTTTATACGATGGTATTTTCCCATTTTAGGGGGTTAAAATTAGGCGAAAAAATGGATACATTTTGTTTCACCACCCTCGAACAGAACAACGCCTGGACTTGAGTGAGGTGTCAATGAACTACATTTTTGCTGGCCTTTTTACCAACTCCACATTTGCAGCAAATTGCACATTTGCACTGATGGGCGTCCATGACCCCAAATGTACTTTTATCTGGAAAAAATTGCTCAAAAGTAGGAATACAGTCTGGCCAGTGTGACCAAAAACTATTGAAAATGGTCTAGAACAACACAGCAAAGTGTTATCTAAAGTTTGCAGTGTACCACTTTTTGTTAGATAACGATGGTTACAGTCTGTGAGCCGAAAAAGTTAAAAGACGTGATTTTTGCCATTTTCGGACCTTTTTTAGACAGTTAAATGGGTCAAACATTTACGAAATGCTATGATATGCTACGCGATCAACGTTGAAGTGTAGCCATGAATGTTGTGAATCGAATGAGCATAGTGGTTATTCTGGGAAAATTCGGGAAAATTAGTTAAATGCTTTGATATAATGCGTACCATTGGAGTCATCTAGATATGTTAAGCAACTGTGAGCTTTTTAGGTAACTGAGAAATTTTTAGCACGATGTGAACATTGGAGCTCAATAATGCTGCTATCTATATATAAATAAAAATTATAGTTTAACAATAAAATTGTTAATTGTTTTTCAATACTCAATATTAGAAATAGAGTATATGGAATTTCACTTTTTTATTTTGTTGCAAAATATGCATATAAGGATTTTATATTTTATTAAAATTGAAATGCTTTTATAGCAGAGGGGAGGAAATGGGGTATGGCATAATAGCAAGGAGTTGAGTAGAGAATACTGTTTATCTCTTTGAGAGGTCAAAAGCTTTTTTAAATGGTAAAGTATTCTGTATTTTGTTTGAGAAATTTACCTAGTGGACAATCTTTTGGATGTGTAAAAATTGACCATCTTGGCTTTACAGTGAATATAAATTCATTCTAGCTCATTCATACCTATATGTAAGACGCAGTCTTCATTAACTAATTAGGTATGAATGAGCGAAGCAAAATCCAAGGATTTTGCGCTAGGCGAGTTCATATTGATATAAGATTGAGCGCAATAGCACACGTGTAAAATCACGTTTTTGAACTTTGAAGTTTTGTAGAAAAAAATCTATGCTACCTAGAAGGTTGCTAACTAGAAACTAGTTAATGAAGACTGCGTCTTACATCTGGGTATGAATGAGCCAGAATGAATTTATATTCACTGTAAAACAAAAATGGTCAATTTTTACAAAAATGAGTTTAATTTATTGATGCACATTAGAAATAACCAATTATGGCCTCCAAAAGATTTTCCAGTTGGTAACTTGCTCAAACAACATACACAAGAATTTACCAGTTAAAATAGCTTTTGACCTCTAAAAGAGATAAAACAGTATTCTCTACTTAACTCCTTGCTATTATGTCATGCCCCATTTCCTCCCCTCCTTGCTATAAAAGCATTTCAATTTTAATAAAATATAAAATAGTAATATAATATGCATATTTTGCTACATAAAATAAGAAAGTTAAATTTAAAGCCATATACTTTATGCATAAAATAAAGCATTAAAAATATTAACATAAGGCTAAATAATTAACAATTTTAGTGTTCAATTTCAATTTTAATTTATATATAGATGGCAACATTATTGAGCTCCAATGTTTATATTCTGCCAATAAATTCTCAGTTACCTAAATAGCTCAACAGTTGCTTA
Source organism: Macrostomum cliftonense (assembly GCA_950096795.1). Taxonomy (NCBI): domain Eukaryota; kingdom Metazoa; phylum Platyhelminthes; family Macrostomidae; genus Macrostomum; species Macrostomum cliftonense. The sequence goes on from CATNEM010000197.1 coordinate 818,903, forward strand.
ACATGTCTAGATGACTCAAATGGTACGCAGTATATCAAAGAATTTAACTGCCTTTTAGTTAGAATTTACATATCAGCCATCTTGCTAAGCGTGGTGCTGTCTGATGACTGCGAAATTTTATGCTACATAAACATATTTAACAGCTTTAAGAAGCTATTATGAAGGCACAAATATTTTGGTGACACTTACAGACATCTCAGTTATAGATAGATTTAAAAAAATTTACAATAAGTTGAAAGGTTCACAACATTCATGGCTACACTTCAACGTTGATCGCGTAGCATATCATAGCATTTCGTAAATGTTTGACCCATTTAACTGTCTAAAAAAGGTCCGAAAATGGCAAAAATCACGTCTTTTAACTTTTTCGGCTCACAGACTGTAACCATCGTTATCTAACAAAAAGTGGTACACTGCAAACTTTAGATAACACTTTGCTGTGTTGTTCTAGACCATTTTCAATAGTTTTTGGTCACACTGGCCAGACTGTATTCCTACTTTTGAGCAATTTTTTCCAGATAAAAGTACATTTGGGGTCATGGACGCCCATCAGTGCAAATGTGCAATTTGCTGCAAATGTGGAGTTGGTAAAAAGGCCAGCAAAAATGTAGTTCATTGACACCTCACTCAAGTCCAGGCGTTGTTCTGTTCGAGGGTGGTGAAACAAAATGTATCCATTTTTTCGCCTAATTTTAACCCCCTAAAATGGGAAAATACCATCGTATAAAAATTATGAGCTTTCGCTCACTATCGAGGACTATAGCCGTCTGCGCGTATCTGTTGGTCATTTGAGCCTGTTAAGCGCATAAAACCTCATAGTGATGCGAGATAAATTTTCGCACCTGACTCGGCCGGGACGGGGCCATTTTCGGCCAAAATCACGTTTTTTAACTTTCGGACCGTCTGGTGACGAACCACTTCGTTAGGCAGTCTTGTAATGCAGTACAAACTTGTAGCAAACACTTAGTTCTAGAAAATGAAGCGAATTTTGTGCCATTTCTGGCTTACATTCTGGGCTAAAATAATCATCAAATTGCAACTAATGTATCTACCCGACTAAAGTACACGTGTACTTTTGTACTAAAAGTACTTTTGAAAACTCAAGTCCTGTCCCATTTGAAAGGCCATGCAAAATGTAGTTCCATGATACCAAGCAAATCTCTGTCTGTTATACTGTTCAGTAGTTACAGCCTATTAAGTATGTCAAATACACGACCCCCTGGGGTGTCCAAAAATCACAAAAGTACACCCTGTACAGCCATTGAGGGTTAGCACGAAATTTCGAGATAGCAGTTTTGTGCGCCTAGGTGTTGTCGACGTGTTGAATGCATTTGCTAAGGCGTAACACATAAAATGTAAATGTTTGAGGCCTTCCCCGGCGAAGAAAATGACGAAAAATAGCCAAAATCACGTTTTTTGACTTTCGGGCCCCATGGCTCAGAGGCGATAGGCTGTGACGACTCAAAATGCATTACAAACTTGTAGAGGACACTTAGATGAGTAGATCAGAGTAAAAAAGTCACTCCGCTGTACACGTATTGTATCGAATAAAATCGTTTAAAGAGGTACAGTACACCTTTGCAGTGTTAAAGTACACATGCACTTTAGTACTAAAAGTACTTCTAAGAACCCAAGTCCTGTCCCATTTGAAAGGCCATGCAAAATGTAGTTCCATGATACCAAGCAAATCTCTGTCTGTTATACTGTTCAGTAGTTACAGCCTATTAAGTATGTCAAATACACGACCCCCTGGGGTGTCCAAAAATCACAAAAGTACACCCTGTACAGCCATTGAGGGTTAGCACGAAATTTCGAGATAGCAGTTTTGTGCGCCTAGGTGTTGTCGACGTGTTGAATGCATTTGCTAAGGCGTAACACATAAAATGTAAATGTTTGAGGCCTTCCCCGGCGAAGAAAATGACGAAAAATAGCCAAAATCACGTTTTTTGACTTTCGGGCCCCATGGCTCAGAGGCGATAGGCTGTGACGACTCAAAATGCATTACAAACTTGTAGAGGACACTTAGATGAGTAGATCAGAGTAAAAAAGTCACTCTGCTGTACACGTATTGTATCGAATAAAATCGTTTAAAGAGGTACAGTACACCTTTGCAGTGTTAAAGTACACATGCACTTTAGTACTAAAAGTACTTCTAAGAACCCAAGTCCTGTCCCATTTGAAAGGCCATGCAAAATGTAGTTCCATGATACCAAGCAAATCTCTGTATGTTATACCGTTCTGTAGTTACAGCCCAATAAGTATGTCTAATGCACGACCCCCTGGGGTGTCCAAAAATCACAAAAGTACACTCTGTACAGCCATTGAGGGTTAGCACGAAATTTCGAGATAGCATTTTTGTGCGCCTAGGTGTTGTCGACGTGTTGAATGCATTTGCTAAGGCGTAACACATAAAATGTAAATGTTTGAGGCCTTCTCCGGCGAGGAAAATGACGAAAAATGGCCAAAATCACGTTTTTTGATTTTTGAGCCCCATGGCTCAGAGGCGATAGGCTGTGGCGACTCGAAATACATTACAAACTTGTAGAGCACACTTAGATGAGTAGATAAGAATAAAAAAGTCCCACTTTTAAGCAAGTCATGTATCAAAGAAATTCGTTCAAAGAGGAACCATACAAAACTGCAAAATTAAAGTACACGTGTACTTTAGTACTAAAAGTATACGCAGTTCTGAAATTCTCCACCCGTTAAATAGCCCTAGGTGCCCTTGTCGTAAGGCGGCAACTCAAAGGCTGCCTTTTCGTTGCGTGCATCCAAAGTTTGAAAAAATGCACATTTTTTGGTACTCTGAATACGTTTTTTCGCACTTTTGGTACAAAGAATACAAAATCAGGGAAAAAGACCAATCATAATCTTGTAGAGTATTGGTGCCCCAATCGACTGGGGTAGGTCATTAGGCGACTCAGTGTAACGAATCCTTATTTTCTCGGATCAAAGTTTTCAGGAGGTCGTAAAAATCGCAGTTTTTGGTTACTATGGCAACCGCCAAATGTCTGTATGGCACCAAAGTTTACTGGGATTGATAGAGCTATGTGTTTTACACATAAGGTCGAAAACCGCAACCTTCTAGGTAGCATAGATTTTTTTCTACAAAACTTCAAAGTTCAAAAACGTGATTTTACACGTGTGCAATTGCGCTCAATCTTATATCGGTATGGACTCGCCTAGCGCAAAATCCAAGGAAAAAAGACTCGCTTTGCTCGTTTTTTTCCCTTGGATTTTGCTTCGCTCATTCATACCTAACTAGTTCAGCAGCACCAGGTTTGTTGAAGGAGGAAACTTGTGAATGGAAATTGTCGAATCCTTTTCATACCGAGGCAAGTTGGTCACACACGCTGGGACACAGCACTTGTATCCCATGATGCAGTTTACTCAAATGAGTAGCTATTCAAGTTCCGATGAAATTGAAATTGTTGATATTTTGCCTAAAGTTGCTTAGAGTTTTGCTTTGCAAAGAGTTGCAGGCAGTTGTGTTTTCGGCTGCCAAAATATCGTGCACAAGAAGATATAGGAAAGCAAGACTGAAAAACTCTGTGAGTAATCATCTTACAGAAAAGCAATCTTGATTCCCGTTTTCAAGTTCCCAAAACGAGACTAAACTTGTAGAGGAGGTGGGGAGGGGCAGAGGCAGTGTCGCTTCCTGGTGAGCGAAGCGAACAAAGAGGCTTCCCTGATGTTTTCGTAAAACAACACTCAAATAATTTTTGCAGACTAGCTACGCTGGCTGCGGTGGATGCTCAACCACTCTGTACAGCGACTGCAGAACGTGCAACACGAGCTACTGCAACACCCGAACCTCGGCTGCAGCCAGCCTGCACAGATGGCAAGTCCGCTTCACAGCCGCAGCCGCTGCCGAAAATGGTGAAATTTTGTCTGTGACAGTGTACATTTAAACAGCTAGATTTAATGTAGCTATATAGCTTGGGCGTCAGCAAGGGCGTACACTACTATATAGAGGACAAGTTTACATAGATTTAATATGGTACCCGTGTGACCAGAACACATTCCATATGTACTTGGTTTGTATGAGCTGTGTCATAACCATGTGGTTAGTCGTTGGGGTTCGCTACAAAACTCATAAAGAGATTTGAAATTTCCATTCATATTTATAATTTCTAGATTTGAATCATCCATCTGAATTCTGAATGTCCTGGAATCTGGCACAAGGATGCGGTTTGCCAAATCTCCCTCCACTCATAGTACTCTTGCTAACAGAACCGCATCACCATCTCAATCAACAAGCCAGCTCTTTCAGGGTTGTTTTCGCCATATACAATCTGGCATATTATTTCTTGCTTTACAGAAACGACTGAGGCTTGTTTAACAGAGAATCTTTTAACAGTACGGATTGTGGCCAATTATAATGTTGTGTACAGCGCCCAGATGTCTCTTTATTGCGTCCAGTAACCTTAGCAACCATATTAGTTGTCGGGTGCAGAGTATAGCTAACAGTATTTATAAACCAGAGGCTAAGTAAAACATTCTTGGCTTAGTAAAACCATCTCAAACAGAATAAGTCAGATCAAGTAAATCAGATTTTGATGATGAATCATTGCATCATTATTTCACTATTTGTTATCGGCGCAATGGGGAAGATTCATTCTCATTGACAATGCGAAATTCGTATTAAATTGATTGATAGTTTCTAATAGTGCATATTTGTTTATTCGTGCCTAATACAATTTATGCATTATGAAATGTCACTACAGCTTATCTTGGTGGAGCCATCTCGTCTTACTCTTACTACGACAGCAACTGCAGATCCTGCAGCCTTCGTAGCAACTGCAACTTTCGCAACTCAGCTAGTGGCAGCCGCGTGACAGCTGCCGCTGCAGCTGCGGTTACCATGGTGGCTTTGATGAAGCCATTCTGAGAAACTGTGGCATCGAGTAGGGTGTACTGATCTTTCGAGAGATTTATTAAGGGATTCCATAAAAAATAATTCAGTTTATTCCCTTTATATTCTAATTGTTTATTCTAGAGTATAAGTACAAGTTATAAGTAAGTTATAAGTATAAGTACTCTAGATTAATATATGAACTGTAAATAAATAGTAATACTGTATCTATAATTTTAAATATAATTTCTGTATTTGTAATCAGCTTTACGTTTATAAAATTCAAAACTACCAAAAACGCCATACTCGTAAGTAATTGTTACCCTAGTAACTGATGAGTAGCAATTCGTCTTTGATATACTTTTAGAAAATTGTAAAACCAGTTTACTCAGATACTTAGTTTGCGTTAGCCATACAAGTAGCACATCTGCTGCATTGAATTATTTAAATATTATTATTATTTACTAATTCTTATGTTGCATACTTTTTAATTTAATTTATTTCAATTTGCTAAAATTGTTTTCGTTTTAACCCATGACTCCAAATATTCGCTTTGAATAACTTTCTTAATTATTTTTTATATGATCGAAATGCTTAATTATGCCGAACTCTTATTTTTGGCAAGCATATTTATGCTATAAAAATCTTGTTATTTAAGACAAGTTATCCTAATAGGTCTTGTTATCCTATAATTTAGAGGCTGAATTTGAATTGATTACATTCAAATTAACATTAATTAATTGATAACATTGATTATCCTTCAAAAATTAACAAAATTATTCATTGAAATTTTATTACTAAGACACAAATAGTTATAAGCAAATAGTTTACATTACCTTATTTTGAGATAATTTTAACGAGCTTTTTATTTAACTTTGATGCGGTACATAAGTGCTCAGTATTTTTTGACAACGATACCCATGGATGTGAATGAATGGCTAAGTTCCTAATATGTATAATAATCTCGTATAATAATCTGATCAAGGATTTTGAGCTCTTAATCCTAGGTTGCGAACTCTGGACCTGTTAAAGGCCACCTGAGGACAAAAACTTCCGAAAAGTGCATATTTTTTTCCTTTAAAAATTATGACGCTATTCAGACAAGTCAATTTGCTTAATTTTTAATAAATAATCTAAACTTCGAGTGTAAATACGAGTCGATATATACGGATTAGTCAGATTCTTGTAATCGTTTGAGTCGCATAGTTCAAATCGATTATAATAACTAGGTAGCTTAATTAATTTATTAAATTTTAAGCTCAGAAAACTCAGAAAAATTACAGCAAAACATTCTGTTCGTTTGACATCTAGTGCTTTCGATGGCGCGGACGGCGATTTCGGTATATAATTACATGTACACATTCGATTCTTTTCTGCAGTTCATCTACTGGGGGGCTCAGTAGTACGAGAAGGTAAAAAGTATCCAGTTAAGGCAAAATCATCAGTGCACTCTTTAAATGTAAAAACTTTCGATGTACGAAAGTGAAAGTATTGCATGGGTTCCGAGAAAGTGAATTTTCTACAAAGTGAAACGCCCACCCTTATGTTAGCCGACATAGTGAGTAAATAAATTGATCCATTAATAATTTAGCTTTCTTACTTAGTTACACGCTTCACTGGATGAATATTGGAGCAATTAAACTACTTTCTCGATTACATTAGGATTCTTTAATCATATGGCTTCTCATCAGAAAAAAGATCAATGAGCAATAGCGAAAAAAAACAAAAAACGCAGCCCTAGGGTCAAAGTCAGTTTGGGCAGCGTCAGATGGCGCGCACGAATCCCTAATGAATCCCTTAGAGATAGAGTGAATCCACTATCACCACGGGATGTCAGTGTGCTCTGATCTTGGGGCGCGAGGCGCCGATTCGTAGGAATGATCAAGCGTCGGATTTTCTGATTGGTCGTGCCGCGTTTGTTATAACGGTCGTGCATTTTTCTGATTGGCTAGCGATCTTCTTATTTAGGATTTGGGATCTTAAAAATATGACAGGTTGAGGTTATAAATCAACGCAAAAAGGGGTTTACACGCACAATGATTAACGGCTTTTTGCTGTGGAATGCCTTAGCAACAAGTGAAAATTACAAATTTAACAGTGGAAAATAGGAAGAGGAGTAAGAAAAAGAGAGGGTCATCCTAGCTGTCAAAAATGACCGGGAAAAAGCAAAATATAACAATGGACAATAAATCATCGAAGTATCAAAAATAACGATTTAAAAGAGCACATTCACGTCTACCCTGGCGCCATCTGGCGTCATAAACCTGTTAAACCAGAGGTCAAACCGTCTGGGAGTAATAATTTATAGACCTAAAGCACTTAGGTACGCGCGTACTCAAACGAACTCTTAGGATCTAAGCTTACAAGAAACAAAAAGTAAAAAATCCATAGGAGTGGCAATACACCACTCTCAGTTAGTAGACAGAAAGGATTCCCCGTAGGGAGATCTGCTAAGTGAATGGCAAAGTGCGTCCCCATCATACACAAGTCTCAAGGACCACTGAAGGAATGATAGTCCCACGGACCACTGAAGGAATGATAGTCCCAAGGACTACTGAAGGAATGATAGTCCCAAGGACCACTGAAGGAATGATAGTCTTAAGGACCACTGAAGGAACGATAGTCCCATTAAGGATCACTGAAGGAACGATAGTCCCAAGGACCACTGAAGGAATGATAGTCCCAAGGACCACTGAAGGAATTATAGTCCCAAGGACCACTGAAGGAATGATATACAGCATATAAGTTGATAGTTAAGTAGACCTCAGCAAGGCTCTTGTATGCCTGCCTCTCCTGGAACGATGGTTTTCTGTAAAGTACATATCCTTGCGCAGGATCATTGGATGATTTCAAGGGCCGCAATTATAAAAACGGTTAAAAAACCCCTTGCAATGGGTCGAGGCAAGGTTTCCGCGTGTAATTCTGTTCGGAATTATTGCATGAATGACGGACTCTGCTGAGGGTACATTAGAGAGATCTACACTACTACTCCCGAAGGACTAATGTGCAGCTGTGGTACTTTATGGCTGTCGTCAATTACTGATAATATCCGGATAGTATACCAAAAGAATGTTCTCAATAGGTTTTCAGACGCACTATATGTGATAGGATAATTATGTACGAGTACTGTATGTTGTCCGCCCGTCTCAATGCGCACGCCGACCGGCAAGAAGGCTCCAACTTCCTCATGCTTCGCTACCATTTAGGCGTGCGAGAGCCATCCTAAAGGCTCTCAAACAAAAATAAATACACATGTATTTAGGGCTCAATAAATCTCAAGTCAATTGTTAACAGTAGAAAGACCACAGGGGGCATTTAAAATACCCACATTTTTATTTTCTCTGTATCTCCCAAACTATTCAACCAATCGCCATGAAATCCAGGCTAAAATTTTCCTCTCTATCTGTTGAAGTAACTTTCAGAATCCCAAAACATTGGCATCGTCAAGATATTCAACGATTCTCGTCGGGGTGTCAGATTGCAAAAGCCACCAATATAGGCATAAATTTTCTGCGAAGAAAATTTTATCATGGAGCCATGTCGGCTGCACAAACTATGTCAATCAGTCGCAGCCTGGATATTAGTTCCCAGCTTCACCGCCGTCTGGCGCATCGGCAGCGACCGTCGGGACCTTCAACAAAAGCACCTGATCGGCATCCCAAAGACGACTGCGTTCCCAAAGCTAAAATTGAAGAATCTTCTTCTGCATGCATTCATAAGTCAGCAGACATAATCAGTAAATGAAATTAACAATAGCGACCTTCTAGGCTGACCTGTACACATATAGGCGACCTTCAGGACCCTCAACGGAGTGCCACCATGAGGCCCGGACGAACTGGTGCACCCAACCTCTTCCTTTTTCGATCAAGGCACAACACCAGGCATATCTGCATATTATGCAATGCTCCTGCACCATGTTCAACTGGAGATTTACCGATTTAATTGGAAAGTGAAGAATTTTAAGTACTCAAGATGTCAAAAATAATAGCCGCATTACAGTATGTCAAAAATGTATTACAGCATCTAAAAAATATATTGTAGCATGTCATGTGAAACCATGGCTCATGGCTTCCGAACCATGGTTTCCAAACCACCGTGGCTCATGGCTTCCTCAGAAAACCGGAATTCGCTCCACACTCGTAGAGCATCAAAGATGACGTCTTCTTTGGGATGCCGATCAGGTGCTTTTGTTGAAGGTCCCGACGGTCACTGCCGATGCAACAGACAGAGGTGAAGAGGAGCTTGGTGACGGGGATGCTGAGAACGAAGGTCCCTACGACAGATGGACTCATATTATTGAACCATTTTGGATTCGCCATGAATTTTTATGCAAACAATGTTAGTTGTTCTTTTCACCAGAGTCTCCGAAAAGAATTGCTAAATATCTCGACTATGCTGACGTCGGACGGCGTGGAAAGTCAGCTCATCGTAAAGGGCGAAAAATTTTGACCCACTTGATGTACTTTCACGAAAATCGGTCAATCGGTTTGGGAGCGATCGTGAAGTAGGCAGTGGGTATTTGAAATACCCCCCCTGTGGTCTTTCCCCATGCAGGTGGAAAAATAGCGTGGTCTTTCTACTGTTAAGGCTTGCTTTAAGGAGACGCTTTTTCAAGTTACTTGGCGATCTTTTATTTCTATTTAGTCTAAATTTAGAATGACGCGTCAACCTTCTTTATGCTCTCAATACTGTACTGCAAGTCTAAGCATGAAGCCCAGTCTGAAAACATTTTTTAAAAAATCCAACATCTTTAATAAAACGAATGTTGCAGCAATTAACTAAAGAGACCAGAGAAAGGGCGCCGTCTAACAATTTGGCGAATCTATTTAGCCTTCTCTGTCCTAATTCCACTCTGAATTCTATTCTATTCTCCAGTTTCTATCTCGTCACGCTTCTGTCACAACGGAAAAAACATAGCATGCTTTTCTGCTTCGCCCAAGTAAGTGCTCCAATTACATATTCGCTCCTTCGCGTATAGAAGCTATACGGTTTTGAGGTTAAAAAAGCGATGCTATTGTGTCCATTTTCCAAGGCTCTAAATTAAATAAATATCAACGCATAGACTGCGCCGAAAAGGTTAAGCCTCGGGCGTGGGACGCCTCATTTCATTTCGCGTCCAATGACTATAGCAACCGTTGCTAGCGTTGCTACAGTATATATTGGCTACATTCTGTGGGGGGTGAAATTCTCAGCTATCCTCAGCTCAAAAGCAATCCAAGAACGGAAACTCTGCAACAATTTAGCCAGGAAAAGCGGTGATAATTTTAACCGATCATGACGAGTCACACACTGATTCTTGCAGCAATCGTAGCTCTCGTAGCACTGGGTAAGTGGCAATCTAAGTAGTACACATTTTCTTACATGCTAAATTGAAAATACGCATAGTTTCGTGCTCAAAAGATTAGTAAAATAAAAAAATCTTGCTTCAGTGAATCCAAGTGCAGCCATCAGCTGTTTGTCGAGGGACTGGTTTACCTCTTCTACCAACAACGGATCATCCATGTCCTGCTCCAGCATCTATAGCACCTGCTACCAATACGAAACTTCGAGTGGGGTCTGTTTGTTTTAAACAATTTCTTTTCTTGCAGATTTAAATTAAATAAAAAACATGAAGGCCATCAAATTATAGTAGGGTAATTCGACCTCGACTACATTTAGACCAGTTAAAAAAATTTTTTCCAATACACTTTTTACAGTCAATTAAATGTATAAGCTGTGTAGTGGCGCTTTTAGTGAATTTAAGATACACTCGTAGCTACTGAAAGTAGCAATACAATGCTGAAAACTGAAGCCTGCTTGAATTCATTTCATAGACTAATTACGCCGGCTGCGGCACCTGCTCGTCCTACTCTTCATACGAATGCAGACAATGCAGTACCGACAACTGCAATGTGAGGCTTTCGAGCTGTGAGCAAACAAATTTATATTATTTTCTGTCATTTATTCTATAAATCGAATCATCCCATCTAATTACTTCCCAAAACTCATCCGTTGCAGCCCTCAGCTGCTAATCACGTAGCCTTTCGACATCTACCAGTAGCGAAGGAAGCCGAATTTCTTGCTACAGCCTGACAACCACCTGCTACAAATACACATTTGGCGGGGTTTGTTTAATAACTCATTGTTTTAGTTTACTCGTATTCAGTCATACGAATAAGATTATATCGTAAAAACGCTACTCAAAATTTTTGCAGACTAACTACGCTGGCTGTGGTGGATGCTCAACCATTCTGTACAGCGACTGCAGAACTTGCAGCACGAGCTACTGCAACACCCGAACCTCGGCTGCAGCCAGCCTGCACGGATGGCAAGTCCGCGTGACAGCCGCAGCCGCTGCCGTAGTTGCCATGCTGGCTCTGATGAAGCCGTTCTGAGTGACAGCGCTGAATTTCGAGATTTTTTTATTGACTCGAAAGAAACTTTTTTCGGTAGAATTTTCTCCATTGGATTTAAAGATTTTTTACTCTGGATATTTTTTCTAGATTTTGAATTAAAAAAACTTTATTTTTTTGTAGATCAAAAAATTTAACTTGAAATATCGCTTATATCGGTTAGTAGAAGGCAAGAGGGGGCTTCTGGGACAAAAAATTCGACATTTTACATATATGCCTACCAATAACTAACATATCCTCGACTACTTGAAAAAAGAGGGGGGTCTCCTCTTAAAATGCTTTTCCCCCCAGGACATAAAATTTAGCCTAAATTTATTATTCCAGGCAATTAGCAAATGGGGTTTCTGGGACAGAAAAAAAATTGCTATTTTTCATATCCTCGAGATGTTTTTGACATTTTTATTAATGGGGCTTCTAGGACACTGGGATTAAAACCCTGGTTATCCACCCTAGTTATGCGCTGATCGGGGTACTCACCCAAAAATTTTTTTTTTAATTTTCAATAAAAAAATGTTTCCGACCGTTTCTCCAGGATCTTACTACGAAAAATCTCACCCTCAGTTCAAGTCTCGGTATCGTTGCAAATGGGAATGCAAAGAATATATGAAAAAATTCTGGCCTAACATTGAACCAACCATCCCGAATCTTAATCAAGCGGTTAAGATTCACTGGCATTATTTGCATGGAGTAACTATTAAAGATTACGACAGCTACTATAACTTTGCAGAAATTATTAAGCAACTGTAATTTATTTCATTTTATTTTTTTTCTCTCACATCCTTTCAATAATAATTGTCATTGCGAACTCTTCAAAAAAGAAGTTGAAAATTTTTGGATAACTGTTTCTCTTTTCCAATGAAAGCCGCAAATTTATTTGCGACTTTCCATATCAATCTATATCATCGCTTAAGAATCGCTTAAGATATTCGACTTCTGAGATGTAGCACATTATTAATTGAAAAAAGTGAAGACATGAAAGCAAAATAATGCTAAGACAAAGATAAATATGTTACTTAATTTTTTTATTTTGTATAGTTCAAATTCGCGCCAATTCCTGTAAATACAGGAAATTCAAATTCGCGCCAATTCCTGTAAATACAGGAAATTCAAATTCGCGCCAATTCCTGTAAATACAGGAAATTCAAATTCGCGCCAATTCCTGTAAATACAGGAAAAAGTTAACTATTAAAGTAGACATCCTCTTCTAGAAGGTCTTCGTCTTCATTAATGTCGAACTTCATCTCAGGATTGATCTCCAGTCTCGTAGCAAAGTTTTCATCTTCTTTGATGGTGCGTTCAATCGCCGTCTTGTACTTCAGGATTGTATCCATGGAGTACCCAGTCAGAAGTAGAGCAGGATAGTCCTTCGCGAACTTTGTAAAGTTGGCCAGACGCTCTGCGTACTTTATGGGAATGTCTAGCTTTGTGGCTGCCTGGGCGATTGTCATTTTCTCTTGGAGAGCGAGCAGAATCAGTCCTTGAGAATGGTTCGCTAGTGTCTTCAGCGTTTCCAAGTCCGCGATAAAATCCTTCAGCGAGTTGAATTGCTTAATTAGATCATTCTCATCAAGATGGGTGAGATTCTCTTCATTTGCATCCAGTACCAAGATGTTGGGTGCATCTCGGAACCGCGTCTTGATGACGAAAACTTCTTGCAGATTCGCAAGCTTATTGCGGAGTCTGCCAATGAAACGTCCTTCCTCTTCTGCTTTGTCACGCTTCTTTTCATTCGTCTTGGAACTTCTCAGCTTTTCTTGTGACTTTTTCTCAAGGTCTTGCAACAAATCAAACAATTTACGCTTATCTCCTGATTCCATTTCATTGATAGCAATGGCTAATGAAGATGGATCTTTCTTTACAACATCCTTCAACGATTCTACTATTTTTCCAGCCGTCGCCATTGTAATATCAAGGTAAAGATTTAATACACGGGAAATCTACTTTAAAAGAGCACCGTTGAGACGGTAACTTACTTAAATAAGAAGGCAACGCAGGAGTTTAGATTGAAATAAATAGCTTCGTTCGCTCACTTATTGGTTGATTTCAGGAGTTTACACGCAGGAGTTTACACGCAGGAGTTTACACGCAGGAGTGTACAAAAAAGAGCTGTCTGTCTCTCCCTTTATCGATGGCTAATGAAGATGGATCAAAAATAGAGTACAAAATAGTGTGCATTTCAGTACAGCCTTTCCTCTTTCCCTCCCCCTTTTTCCTCGCTCTTTCCTGTCTCTTTCGGTCTCAAGCCGGGGGGTGGTTGCGCGGGCTGTCTGTGTCTCTCTTGATCGATCTGGCCGGTTCCTCGTCTTCCTCGTTTATCTGCTTCATTTTCTGCATCTACTGCTTAGAAGACGGGGAGCTTAAAACGCAACCTCTAGCCCAAGCTCTTTCAGTAGTCTCCCTAGTTCTATATTTGGCGCGTGTAGTATAAACCCTACCCCACTCCCCGCCGCACAAGCGCCAACCCCCAGCCCTAGCTTAGTCTTTCCAGCTATAACTCCTTTAACTAATTTCCTCGCCATACTCTCTCTCCAACCACTCGATGCCCCCATACTGTCTAGACTTCTAAGCATTTCCTTGTCCCATCGGTGTTTTTCATTTGGAAAGTCGCGGTACTTAATATCATGTTCCATACATACCTCATCAAGCTCATTTACAGGCTCATGACCCGGATTAGGCACATTGTTAGAATCTAACTGAATTTCAAGAGGGTTCAAAGGTCCACAATACTTATATCCAGGGATTGTCCACCCTCTGTTTGGCTTCGGAAGCTTTTCAATTATTCCGTGAATGTCGGGCATTTTAATTTATTTTTTATTAAAAATTAAATTAAAAAATAATGACTGAGAAAAAATTACAAGCAATCTATTACCGTGACAATGGTTATTTTGTTGGTAAAAATGCCGTCTCCAAATTAACAGAACTCAGTAAAGAACCAAAACAAATAGTAGAAAAATGGCTGTCTAAACAGGCTGTTTATCAAGTCTATTTCCCACCTGTTAAATTTACAAGACCCCACTTCAACATCTATAAGCCTAATGAGGCGCACCAAGCGGATCTTCTGTTTCTCCCAAACGACTCTGGGTATAAGTACGCTCTTACAGTTATTGATGTAGCTTCGCGTTATAAAGAAGCAAGACCGCTGAAAACAAAACAGTCTCAAGCTGTAGCAGACGCTCTGCAAGACATATACGAAAATTCACCCTTAACCTACCCAGACCTCCTCATGACCGATCCGGGTAAAGAATTCATGGGTCGAGTTAAAACTCTAATGCAAAAAAATAATACAAAAATTCGTTACGGTAGAACCGAGCTTCACAGAGATCAAGCCTTCGTAGAAAGATTTAATCTAACTTTAGCCAAGCGACTATTTACTAAGCAGACAGCAGAGGAGCTCAAACTGAAGAGCGGACAATACTACACCAAATGGAAAGACCAACTCCCAGTAGTAATCAGTCAGCTTAACAATGAAGTTTCTCGCATGACAGGCCTAAAACCTTCAATTGCAATTAAACAAGACAAAGTTCAGCTTAAATCTCCCAATCCACAACAGCAAAATTATCCAAAGCTCCCAGGAGTTTATTCTCCGGAAATTCTCACAAATTCTGAGTTTGTTCGATTCCTTTACCTGCCGGGTGAATTAGAAAAGGACACAAAGAGACGAGCAACTGACCCCTATTTCAGTTTAGATGTACATAAAATAGACAGGCACTTTACAACAGCAACTGGTGACTACTATTTTCTGTCTCAAGCCTTTAATCCTAAATCCCCTACAAGATCATTTGCCAGAGCAGAACTTCTCGTCATTCCAAGTGACACAGAAATAAATTGAAAAATAAATTGAAAAATAAAAATGTACAAAAAATGATCGAAACCAGAACAGTTAATAAAATTAGCAAAATCATCGACTCTAAACAGCCAGGTTTTGTAACTATTAAGGGCATGAAAGTGAAAGTCGATCCGTTACAGCAGCAAATCCATTGTAAAGATTGCAATAACCACACCCACAACCCCCGCAGCATTACAGATGAAAAGACAGGTGGAATTCTGCCCCTCGCTGCACTGATTCCAATCATTGCGGGTGCAGTTGGTGCTGCCGGTGGCGTTGCCGGGGGGGTTGCGACGGCTGTGAAAGCGGGCAATGACAGAGCTCACCAGTTAGAGATGCAGAAAATTGCCCAAGAAAAGGGAGTCACAATTAAGGCGGGTGAAGGATGCCCTTTGGAACCTAATCCCTCGGTAACCGAAAGCATTTCAAAATCCGACATTATTAAAGCCATTATGACATTGCACAAAGCGGGATTTACAATACTCCGGATGTGAAAAACCAACAATCAGGATCTGATTAATAATACTCAAATTAATCAAAATTTATTAATCCAGAGAAGTTCAAGCAACACGAAGGGTGATCACCCTAAAACATATTTTTTATTTTTTATAAAAAAAACATGCCAAAAGCAAATTTTGCAAAAAATTCTGTGGACAAATATTTTTCCGAAAATTTTCCGCAGCTTCAAAATCTTTCATTTCAAGCTAAAAGCAAACGGCTTCAAGAACTCACTAGGGAAAAATTCGGTTTGGATCCTGGCTATCTTGGCAGCTATGAGAAACAATTGGAAGTAATAAAACAGCTGGAGTCATCAGATCAGTATATCCCAGTAAAAAACCCAGCAGCTGAGCACCAACAGAAAAGCCGCACCCTAGTTAAAAAGTACCAAACTCTCACAGGACTAAATGTGTCTAAATACCCACAGAATAAGCAGGAACAGGATGAACTTGAAAGAATTGTTAACCAAATTGAATCGGAGATGAACCAAGAAGATATTCCATTTGCAAAGAGAACTTTTACTGATCACTATATAGAATATGCTATTCCTGTAAAACCCAACACCAACAACATAAATGGCTTTAGAGATGACATTCAATCAGTTATCGATCACGTGCTTAAAACACGTAAAACATTCAAGCTTCAACTATCGTTTTTAATACAGTTTTATATGCCTACAAGGCCCACCGAATATCTTGATTATTACATGACAACTAAGGCTTCACCCTTTAGTCCAACCGATTCACCAGACCCTTTTCTACAAGAAATTACTAAAAAGATTGACGCCTTTACATCAAGAGGTTCTGGCTGGGTTGTTACTGGGATTCAAAAAGTCTCAGTCATGATTTATAAATTTGATCCTCTTAAAGCTTCCTCTTACCTGGAGTTACCAACAAAGCTCGCCAGTAAAAAGGCTTGTGTCAACGTAAAGAACTATGATAACTGCTGTGCTTTGTGGGCGGTTTTATCAGCATTATTGTACGACAAGGATCGAGCCCATCCTGAAAGAACTTCACATTATAAAGCATATTTTGACCGATATTTTATCAAGTGTCTCAGTAAAGGAATATTGTTTGAGAAAGGTGGTTTATCAGTCTCTCAAATCCCAAAACTAGAAGAAGTGTTTGATAACAAAATCAGAATCACCGTCTTCGAGTGGAATGAAAGCAAAGAGAAAGTTGAAATTGTTAGGAGTAGCAAGAAAAATCCAGCCGCCAGCACCAATATCGATCTTCTAATAATTGGGAACTTACAATTTTTAGCCCATTATGTTTGGATAAAAGATCTTTCCAGGCTACTCCACAAGCAAATGACAAGCCACAACGAAGCCGTTTCCATCTGCAGACTGTGTCTTAAGTATTATCGCGGGAATAAAGAAAATCGAGAAGCTAAGCTCGCCGAGCATGAGCTTACCTGTGAGGACCATCCAACTAACTGCTCTCTACCGATGGGCAACCAGAAGTATTTACGGTTTAAAAATTACCACAAGATGGAAAAACTTCCCTTTATTGTATTTGCCGACTTTGAATGCTCATTCATTAATAACAAACACATCCCAAATTCAGCAGCGTACGTTTGCATTGGAAATATTGATTATCTTGGAAATACCGGTATTATAGAGTATAACCATTTCTTCGGTGAAGACTGCATTAAAAAATTTATATTCAGAATGTTAGAGCTGCGTAAAACATTAAGCTCAGTCACTCCTGCGCCAATAAATATGTCAACTCAAGATGAACTCAATTACCAATCGGCAACCCGGTGTTACATATGCAAAAAGCCATTTGATGACAACCTAAAGAATCCAAAAGTTAGAGACCACTCGCACTTTGACGGCCATTTCCGCGGTGCCGCACACAACACCTGCAACCTAAAGTTAAAAAATAATGTCCACGACTTAAATGTTTTTATACATAATGCGCGCAATTACGACCTGCACCTAATTGTTGAAAGAATAGGTGAAATAGAGGGCATTAACCTTGACTGCATAGCAGAGAACAAGGAAAAGTTTAAATGCCTCAATATTAAAGAAAATGGAACGTCCACAAGTGGCGCTGTAAAAATCAAGGATACTTATCAATTTCTTCAATTATCCCTAGAAGATCTCGCAAAAAATTTAACAGATGACCAATGCGTCTATACAAAAAAACTGGCGAAAATCTTAGGTAAGGAAGATTCAGATCCCGAGTCTTTCAAACTACTCAGAAAGAAAGGTTACTACCCTTATGAATATGTGACGGGGTCGCCCACCGCTGAAAATCCTGTTTTTAAAGGCGAACTTCCACCAAAAGAGAAGTTCTACTCACATTTAAAAATGACTGAACTCACCGACGAAAAATATGAGCACGCGCAAGCAGTCTACAAACACTTTAACTGCAAAAACTTCTTTGATTACCACTTAATATATCTTTACACTGATGTTTTTCTTTTGGCTGATGTATTTCAAACCTTCAGAAACACCTGGTACACAGCATATGGTCTTGATCCTGCGCATTTTGTAAGTTTGCCCGCCACCAGCTGGGAATCGCTACTTAAAATGAAATGGGATGAAAACCCAGACTGGTATATCGAATTACTAACCGACATTGACATGTACAATTTTATAGACACAGCGAAAAGAGGCGGCATATCAATCTGCGTGAACAGACATGCAAAAGCCAACAATCCGTATCTCGAATCTTATGACCCAACAAAACCCACAAATTATATCGTTTATTTAGACGCCAACAATCTCTATGGATGGGCAATGAGTCAAGACTTACCCATAAGAGATTTCAAGTGGACTCAACAATTCGAACCCGACTTTTCTACTCCCGCCTTCTATGAAGTTGACGTTACAATTCCCGATGAACTCCATGATCATTTTTCTGACTTTGCGCCATTCCCTGAGAATATTAACTGTCCGAAAATTATCGAACACATGGATGGCACTTGGAGCCTGTCTACAGAAAATGAACACACCACTAAACTCACCCAAAACCTACACAACAAGACTCGCTACAAAATTCATTATAAGCTGCTACAATATTTCTTATCCTTAGGCTGTAAAGTCACACACATACATAGGGCACTCAAATTCACTGAAGAGGCCTGGATGAAATCCTACATAGAAAAGAACACCCAGTTCAGAGCCAAAGCAACCAACAACTTTGACAAGGATCTGTTCAAGCTGGCAAACAACTCTGTATACGGCAAGACTCTTGAAAATGAGCGCAACCGTACGAATCTAAAACTCGTCACCGTTCATGAGCGTGACATTATTCAGAGAAATATTTCTAAACCGACATTTAAACAACTTCACATCTTTAACGATAACCTAGGGGCCATACTCTTTTATAAAACGAAAGCAACACTCTGCAAACCTATCTTTACAGGTGTCACTGTGCTTGATGAATCGAAGCGTCTTATGTACAGTTTCTTCTATGACATGAAACGACAATACGACACTCGGTTAAAACTTCTTTACACTGACACTGACTCCCTAATTCTAAACATTCAGACTGAGGACATCTATCAGGACATGCTTGAACAAAACCGGGGCCCCCAAAACCCTTATGATTTGTCAGAGTATCCAGAATCATTTAAAACTTTGAAAGGTGATCAAGTGATTGACCCATCCAATAAAAAAGTAATTGGTAAAATGAAAGATGTAGAGGCAGGTGATGTTATCTCCGAGTTCATTGGTTTGAGATCAAAATCCTATTTTGTAAAGTGTGGTGAAAGCGGTGTAATTAAGAAGTCCAAGGGAATTCCGAAACATGTAGTTAAGAACTCTCTACATGAAGAAGCCTACAGAGATGCCCTGTTACATAATAAGAAAACTACACATGAGTTTGTGAAGTTTCAGTCTAAGAACCATGATGTTTTTACAATAACCCAGAAAAAATAGGCCTGTCAGGCGCAGATAATAAGAGATTTTACCTCGACAATATTACGAGTCTTCCATTTGGGCACTGGAGGCTAAAAAACGTAGGCTGAATTTAAAAAAAAAATGACAAAAAATAATGACGACAAATATTTTTCTGGAACAGTTGGCCAAAGAACTAAAAATCCCAAACTTTAGAGGCGTCTTTATGAAGGATACATTACCTGAATCCCACACATTGAAAGAATGTGGCATCGAAGAATGTGGCATCATGAACTTTGACACTGCTGAGAAACCAGGGTCTCACTGGGTTTGCTGGGTGATTGATCCAAGCAGAAAGCATAAGTACTACTACTTTGATAGCTATGGGACGGCTGTTCCTGATGAGCTAAGGGAATATATGGAAGCTCCAAAAATCTACCGCTCTGACTTTATTCTGCAGGGGCTTAGCAGTGATATTTGCGGTGAGCTGTGTATGACAGTTTTATATGCAATGACTAAGACTCGAAAAAGCTACAGGGAAATCATTTTAAGTTTAAATGTTTAGTTTTTGCATAGTTTTTGAAGACAGTTTCAATATCATTTCTTAATTGGCTCATGTCATCAATGCTATTCAGATGTACATGTTGCTCATTGAGCTGCTCATAAAGCTTTTGAATGCTTTGAAACTCGTCTTCTGAAATGAACTTGTCTTCTATTGCTTTTGAAATATACCCGGTGACTGCCGACTGGATGCTTTTCTGTTTTGCTTGCATTTCCTGCAGATGCTTTAGCTTCTGGCGTCTGTTTCGAGTTAGAGCTCCTGTAACCGCTGAAATGAGACCACACGAGGCCCCAATAATTCCAAGTGGAACAGCGACTGGTGCGGTGATAATGGGAAGTGTAGAAACAGCAGCTGCAGATCCGCTTATAATTGACACTGACCCGAGAACCATATTAATATACTCGAAAGCTTGACACTGGCTGTTGAAGCGTTTCAGTTTGTTAGAGTTTTTCATAAGGGCGGTTTCAATGTCATTTCGCATTTTCTGAATCTCTACAAGTCGGAACTGTTGAGAGTTGCAGGTAAAAGTTTTGATTGTAGGATAGAGATTTGGCGCACTAGGTGCCATAGGTGGGTCATACAGAGAATCATTTTCGGCCATTTTTTATAGGTAAAAAATTCTTTTTCTATTTTACGATCGGGCGTCTTCAATGTCAATGTCAGGGAGATTGTGCTGTCGTTCCAGGCGACTAATTCGTCTCAAAGTTTTCCCCCACTTGTTATAAATTCTATCCAGATAGAGCGTATGCGTGGCAACATCTCTTTCTATCTTTTTTATTTTTGCAACATTTTGATTAATGGTTGTTCTCCAAGCGGTAAATAAGGCATCAGTCTCTGCTTGTGAATAGGAATCAAGGATGTCTCGCTTTTTATTAATCGCTGTTCTTAAAGTAATGTCTTTTGCATTGATTTCCGATCTGAGAGTTTGAGCTAGAGTCTCAACGATGGCGGTCAGCTTTGCTATTTTTGCCCGCAAGTCTTCAATGTTTATTTGATGATGGTGTGCTGACCGTTCCAATGGTTTTAAGCGGCCTTTAATTGGTCCGATCTCCGGGATCTTTTCGTCAACGTTAATGTAGCGCCTGTCAAGGAAAGCAAGCGAGTGTGCAGTGGAGCCACTAGTTGATTCACCAGCAAAGTTTATGGACATTTTTGTTTGTTTTTTTTTAATTACGCTACTGTTCTTTTCTCTTTGTTAATCATCACGAACTGATAAGGTTTATTCCACTTTTCAAAGCATAGGTTAACGAATTCTTCCTGCGATACCTTTCGACCATCGTTCTTTCGATCAAATGCAGGCTTAGTAAAATGGGCAGGAGCAATCACCTCGTTACTTAACCTCTTCAGTCGGTCTTGCGGTATGGTTGGGAACAAGAGGATCAGATTGCAGTTCCCACGAATAGTTTTGTTTGGCAACTCAAACCAGTTTTGGGTAATATAGATTACATTACAGTTGTTGTGTCGACCCCTGGTGAAATAGTTTTCAATTTGCTTCTGGGGCCCTGTCATGCAGTCATCAAAGACAATCAAGTGTTTCCTTCCCTTTTCCAGTTCATCAGGCTGAGGGAGAAGTTTAGTTTTAGGATCAATTTGCGGGTCCCCATAAGTGAACACTTTAATGTCGTGCCACTTTTCATTATCTGGGATATGGCTAGCATATTCTCTGGCGACAATTTCTGGATCACTTGGCAGCTTGGATTGGTTATTAAAACACTGAATGATATGCTCCTTTTTAAGTTTGTTCTGTAGACCTGCAATCAACATTTTATACTCATCTTGATACAGAGTGGGTGAGTAGATGTGCAGTGTGTCATAGTCAAGAAATCCTGGTCTCAGAAGCATGTTGAAGATTCTAAATGTCTTCCCTGAGCCTGATTCTCCAACAACAATACATCTGAAATGACTAGGAATTGCCTCGTTATGAGTAAATTTGATTTGGTTCCGAGTCCAATGAGGGTTGAAATCATTTGAAAAATCCATTTTAAAAATAAAAATTAAAATAAAAAAAAAAACAACATGAATTTCGCTGGCGTCGTAAATCAACCTTCCAATACTTACAAGCTGTCGTTCCTAGATTCTAGGTACATCAACACAGACGAAATCACAAGACAAGACATTTCGCAAAACGCAAAACTCAGTGACCTATCAAAACGTATACAAGCCCTAGAATCGGAGAATTCTGCATTGAAATCAAGGGTCACTACGCTAGAATCGGAGATAAATCTCCTGGAAATAAGGACAAATACCCTGGAACCGCAGACAAATGCCCTAGAATCAAAGACAATTGCCTTGGAACGCCGAATGGCAAATCGCCTTGAGTTCACGGCCGCGGACCGTAAGGGCATCGCCGACGCGGCAGTAGAAAGCAACTGTGTAAAAATACATTCGGCCTTTATATTTTCTGCACTTATGGACGCAATATCGGCACTACAGATAAAGACATATGGTCATGAAAAACAATCCTGGACAACTTTGTTACACGAAATAAAAAATTTGAAACGAGGCAACCGTGGCAGACCGTCTTGCGATTCGAACACAAACCTTCCCAAATTTACTTTAACAACGTTAGTGTCTCTGGCACTGGGTCCATAACCGGTGCGTGTGTGTGTGTGTGTGGTTTTTTTACTTATATATGTCTTTTTTTGCAAGACGTCTTGTACCCCCACATGTCTTGTACCCCAAGAAAGCACCCGTGAAACTCCTACCTTAGTCATATTTAAAACCGCTGCCCTTTTTAAGATCGGCTCTCATCTTAGCATAAACGGATGGATCAATGCTATCAGCGCTTGGTGCCAATGAATTTGGTGCCAATGAATTTGGTGCGAGTGGTTGACCGTCATTTATAGTGTCCTTGATCTTCTTCGCAGCTGTGACTACACTTCCCACCGCCTGGGCCCCGACCTCGGCAGCATTTTTAATATTTTCCTTGTTCTCACTGATGACTTTGAAAATCTTTGCCCCCTGGGCGATCAAATCAGCAATACCGTTACCCGATCGCTCTTTTCTTGGATAATGACCTGCTGGAAAAAGTCCAGATCCTCTTTTAATGAGCTTTAATTCATTCTCATCGTAGTATTTAGGGACGTCTTTTTCGAAGATTAGTGGCATTTTTTATCTGGGAAAAAAATTATTTTTTATTGAACCTTGAAAGTAAAAGTTCTCTTGCTCTTTTATCGATGTACTTCTTTTGTAGCATTTTATCAAGAATGTGAACAAACTCTTTTCTATTCTCATCCTTTAAACCTGTCTTTGCTGCTCCTAGGAGAACAACTAGCCGCTTGTAAACTTCAGGCATCCCTGTGCCGGTACTTGCAGCTGATGTGTCTGGTGATGTCTCTGGTGATGTCTCTGGTGATGTTTCTGGTGATCTAATGTCTTGCCTTGGTGTGAAAACTCTGTTTGAAATTCGCTGCATTCTATCTGGCGAGAATTGTTCTAGATGCCTCCATACTTGTGGATTTCCCGTTTTGTAATTAGCTACTTGAGTTGGATCTGCTGTCTCAAGTTGAGAGAGTACATCTTCTTCTGTTAATTTTTTAGGGCTTTGTTGCTGTTGAGGGGTCTCTTGTTGCTGAGAGAGTTGTTTTTGCTGTTCGAGGTAATTTATGACTTCTAGCTGATCTGGCAGGTCGAACCATTGTTTAAAGTGCTTATACTTTCTAAAGCTGTTCAGGTCGACCCCATTGTCATGTAAAAATTTGAGTATGTCAGGGACTTTAAGGATGTCTATGTCTCTTTGTAAAGCAAAAGTCACCAGATCTTTATAATTTTGTAGCTGTTTCGCAGAAATAGTTTCTTGATTTTTAGTCATGAAGTTGAGCAATACTTGGGTGAAAGCAACTTTCTTTGAGGTGTTTTCTCCTTCCCCGGCCGCGCCTTCTTTGATGACTCCAATACTTTCTTTCGTTATCTCAAGATGATAATCCACAGGATCAGTAGAAATATTTTTACGCCAGACACTAACACCAAAGACGAGTTTGCCTTCATATTCTACTGGCCCAAAGAAGTTATCTGTTACTTTCAATTTTTGCTGAGATGCTTGAGGAGACGTTTCGCCAGGTGGAATTTTATTCAGCGTATTCTGAAACTGGCTCTCTTGAATCTCATCAACAGCTTCCTTAACTGTTTCAATGGATTTCTTTGCTTCGGTGTATCCCGGTTTGTGAAACTCAGTGGCGGCTTGGATAAACTCATTGTAGGACTGCTGCTCTTTGTTAATTAACCCAGTGACTCGTTTTTCAGCTTCTGCGAGCTTCTCTAAGTCAGAGATGTAATGAGAATTTTTTCGTTTCATTTTTTAATTTTAATTTTTAAACTAAAAAAATGAACGATCCTCTGACGCCAGTTTTCTATAAAATCAACAAGCCTATCTTGAGTGATGACAGCACAATCAAAGCGACTCAAGTAAGAGTCCCCAGTCATGAAAATCAGAATGAAACTAATTTGGGCCCTGGTCAAACGCTAACATTCACTTACACTGGGTGTTCATCTCTGGTCAGCGTTCACAGTCTAAGGAGCGGGTTTTACATGACATTCCAATACAAGACTAAAGGTGGTACAAATGCTGATGGTGCTAATACTGACAAGCATGACGCTAATGTCACGCTAATCAGCAACTTCTGGGCCTACATGTTTAAGGAGATTAGCGTGTCGAACGGGAGTACAGAGCTGGAGAGAATTGCCAACTTTGGTGTAGTGTATGACACTCATTGTCTCATTGAAAACCCAGATTTTATTCAACTTGGTAGCGGCGCTGGCTTCATCCCTAATGAGGAGAAAGGAGACGTAAATGATTCAGGTTATGCAAAAAGAAAAGGGAGATATAACTATGCATTGGCGGGTGCTGATGATGGCGCAAAGAATACTCAGTATAGAAATTTAGATATATTTGTACCTTTGAGATTCATGAGCGGGTTCTGCAATACTTTTAATCGCCTGACCAGCAACTTTAGCTACACATTTAGGCTTACCAGGGACGATCGCAACAGGAGTGTTTGGACAGGAGCTGCGCATACTATAATGGAAGTTAAGCTAGCGGGAGTTGAGCTGTACTTGGAAATCATTGAACCAAAGACAGCACTGAAAGCTGAATATTTGAAGGCTATTGAAAAAGACATTGATGTTGCTTACACAGCTTACATGTGCAGGGATGAACGCAATGAAATAAGGCAACAGATTTGTATTAAGGAGGGTTCTTGCAGCAACCCAAGGTATATTATTGTCAGTTTGAGAGATCCATTAACTATAAGTCGTTATGGACATGGAAATGTGCGAACAATTCAGCATGAAATCAGTGATAATCTTTACCCGCCAATGCCACAGAATGGAGATTTTGCAACAAACAAAATTAGTAAATTTTACTGCGAGCTGGTTGACTTAGCCGTAAAGGAGAACAACGGAATCGCCATTACGGCAGGGCAGTACAAGACTCTTTTCCCCATTTTCGGTGCAGACGTGTCGGCCAGGCAAATGCCTACTGACAACAGTCCGGTGAATATTGTGACCACTATCGACAGAAGTGAGGCAACACCCGTTGACCTTTTTATCATCTATGCATTTGAGAGGAAAATTAAGCTGAACATGATTAATAATTCTTCGAGTAAGGTTTAAAATATTTTTTTTGTAAAAAAAAAATGGAAGCGATTGCTGAAAGACTAAACAATATCGTGTCGCATTCGAAGGAAAGTATCCCAATTACAATAACTGGTCGACTTACAGATTCAAGTGGAACTTTTATTGAAAAACTTGAGCAACCCATTCGTCTGGACCCAGAGGCAAACTACCATGTTTATCTCAATGACTTTACTGGCTGGTCAAATGTCCCCAACGTGACAGAAAAGAATAACATGTTTTATTACAAATGGAAACAAATTGGAGGCGAAGTGAAAGAATTTCCGGTTAAATTCCCTGTGAGCACACAGAGCGTGGATACTTATAATTACTTTCTGGAGAACGTTTTTACCAAAAGGGGGCATTTTGAAACTCCTGATACTAGCAAACCCGAGAATAAACTATTTCCTGTTAAATTGTCCTATGATCTCACTGTAATGAGAGTGGTTATGCAAGTTCATAAAGACGCAGAGGTGGAGTTTAAAGATGGCACCTGGTATCGGGAGTTGGGATTTGAAAAGAAGGTTTACAAGGCGGAAACTGCAGCTCCACCCACAGCTCCTTCGCCGGGGGCGGTTATGTTGAGCCGCCAGCCAGCACGCGGTTTATTTATGGCAGAAAATATCGCAGACATTGTTAAAAGTTTGAACATTTTGATCCGAAGCAATCTCAGTCTGGACTGGGTCTTCAAGGGAAAGCGAACAAATATTTTGTACAATATTTCTAACTCTGTTGCTGGTGGACAGATGATTGTTGAGAAGCCCAATCCAGTAAAAAGAGTTGTGCTCTGTAACAAAGAAATTAATGAAATAGTGCTACAGTTTGAGACAGAGGACGGAGAAGCTGTTGATTTTAACGGTGAAGAGTTTGCCATGACAATTATTATTGAAAGAATGTGAATTGTCATTAGTACAGAGGTGGCAGGGACAGGCAAAGAAATGACTGGAAAAGAGGCAGGGGAAGAGACGAAAAAAATCGAGAGCTCAGTGTACGCTGTGTGGAAGAAAGCCGCGTGGACCACGTAGACGATGCGTGCGAGCTTGTGGTTAGGGGGGGAACGTTGTTGAAAGAAAAGGCTAAAAATAGATTCGACTGAGTATTTTTGCATGTACAGTAAACAGTATTCCCTCATTGATTTGTTCGGCTGCGGAACATTTGTTCGGCTGCGGAACATTTGTTCGGCTGCGGAACAGCTATGCATTACAGTTGCTTGATAATTTCTGCAAAGTTATAGTAGCTGTCGTAATCTTTAATAGTTACTCCATGCAAGTAATGCCAGTGAGTCTTAACTGCCTGATTAAGATTCGGAATAGTTAGTGGGACATTAGGCCAATATTTTTTCATATAAAATTCACATTCCCATTTGCAACGATACCGAGACTTGAACTGAGGGTGAGATTTTTCGTAGTAAGATCCTGGAGAAACGGTCGGAAACATTTTTTTTATTGAAAATTAAAAAAAATTTTTGGGTGAGTACCCCGATCAGCGCATAACTAGGGTGGATAACCAGGGTTTTAATCCCAGTGTCCTAGAAGCCCCATTAATAAAAATGTCAAAAACATCTCGAGGATATGAAAAATAGCAATTTTTTTTCTGTCCCAGAAACCCCATTTGCTAATTGCCTGGAATAATAAATTTAGGCTAAATTTTATGTCCTGGGGGGAAAAGCATTTTAAGAGGAGGCCCCCCTCTTTTTTCAAGTAGTCGAGGATATGTTAGTTAGTGGTAGGCATATATGTAAAATGTCGAATTTTTTGTCCCAGAAGCCCCCTCTTGCCTTCTACTTCGGTTTAAAAATTTAGTTTTAAACCTCAGTTAATTACTTGCTAACAAGCCGCAGATGCCAATCCGTAGTTATTCACAATATGTTTTTAACCTATCTAAAAGCCTTATTTAACGTTTATTGCGCCTTTTGTCTCTGCTTAAAATAATGTTTTTTAACCCTTAATTACGTAGCCTTGACGAAAAATACTCGTTTTATTTTTTACTTTTTTTCATCCCAATACGTAAACAATAATACTTAAGCTGTCTATGCTAAATTTTGTTCCAAAGGCTTATCAGCTCAAAATATGCTTATGTATCTGTAGTGTAATAATGCAGAATAAATGAGGCGTAAGAACTAGGCGGTGGTTCTTCGTGAAGGAATTTGGATTTTTATTGTCCGGAAGAGTATTGAAACGGTTGCTTTTAGGCTGAGCGCCTTGCGTATATTTATATACTTGTTTACGATCTTTCCAGATTTTTCCGCGCATTTCTATGATTATAACAAATATAATATATTGGTTTACGTACTGTATAAGATATAGGCGCGTGGAACAAATATAAATAGAACTAGTAATTCGACTATTAAAATGCATGCTAATTATATAGAAATATTTTGCTTAAGAAAAATGAAGAAAAGTGTGGAAAGAACTATTTGACTTATGACAAAATAATAACTATTTATGGAAAGTACGAATCTGGAATTTTCGCGAAGGATGAACTTTAAACGCGTGTTATAATATACATGTACATATATGAAATTTGCTAAATATAGAAAGTTAATACATATCTCTTAATAAGTAATTTTTTAATTGCCAAAATTTTAGTAAAAAAAAAAATATAATTTCGGCTTTTAATTTTCCTAGAAAATTGTCCTTAAAAAAGGACTTTTGTCTGCGCTTTTTTACACGCTCGATAGCTTGTGTCCTAGCCAGCTCTTCTCTCGAATTTGCTCGCAATACACCAGTCGGCCTGAGAGAGTAGCAGAAAGAAGACCGTCTCACAGACGATGCTTTCTCACAAACTATTGAGAATTTCAACTCCAATTCATCTCTATTCTTCATTTGCCTTACCTTCGGAGCTCAAGTCCGCTCTAAAAGCCTGCTCTCAAGACAGTTGATGGGTTAATTGTTGGACTCTGCGCTTAGCTACAGGACTCGTTTTTGTCGTTCGGTTGGAAATTTCCATCACGAAAATATTTTCTTAGCTGTAATGGACTTTCTTCTGGCAAAATTTTCCAGAGAAAGGTAGAGCGATACGATATGAAATTAAGGACACTATTTAAACAGTGTAAATGCATTATAAAGGCTCGACAAAGGCAGCGACCTAAATAGAAATTAAATCTTCCAAAATTAATATTCATAAAATTCATGAACAATAGAAAATTTCCTGGGTTCAGTTAGTTGCAATGATTTTTTTATTTAAAATAAGCTTAAAGAATAATTTGTTATAATGTTGATAATGTTGATTGATTTACGGGTTTGGGACATATTAACTTTGGGGATTCAATGAAACTTAAGCAAATTTTACTACACATTGGTTTTTTCGATTTGTTAAATTGCACTACCAAATGAAGTTTTAAGTTAGGCATTGTGTGCGACTATTTTTCGAGTCCACTTTATATCCACCCTATACGGACTCGTGTTCGAAACAAAATCTCTATAATGGCAGCTGGCAGTCCATAGTGACATACGAACGCCTAAAGTACTTGTTCGAGCAGAATTTTTTGCTTAGCTTGGAGGCTTGAGGGGCTGCTTTGAGTGCTTTTCTTAGATGCTATGGGTGCCTGAGGCAGTTTTTTCTTGATTATAGTCTCTTAAATTGTGCTCTTTACAATTAGCTTCATTTGCAGCAGGGCAACTCTAGAAGTTTGCAGTTTGCAGTTAGAAGTCTACTCTAGATTACGACTTCTTCTGAGCTCAAAGTCCCTAGTTGCATTCGTTTTTTGTTCGCTTATTGCGCTCTTCTCTGTCTTCCACAGAATTTTTTCGTGATGTCTTCTCCATATTAGAAAATGTAAGAGAGGCATCTCTTATTATCTTTCTACTGGCAATGTACAAGTAGCTCACTTTTTAAATCATAGATCTAACCCATCTGATATAAAGAAAATGGCGAAATTTCGTGTGACAGTGTACATATAAACAGCTAGATTTAATGTAGCCATATAGCTTGGGCGTCAGCAAGGGCGTGCACTGCACTATATAGAGGACAAGTTTACATAGATCTAATGTGGTACCCGTGTGACCAGAACACATTCCGTATGTACTTGGTTTGTATGAGCTGTGTCATAACCATGTGGTTAGTCGTTGGGGTTCGCTACAAAGCTCATAAAGAGATTTGAAATTTCCATTCATATTTATAATTTCTAGATTTGAATCATCCATCTGAATTCTGAATGTCCTGGAATCTGGTACAAGGATGCGGTTTGCCAAATCTCCCTCCACTCATAGTACTCTTGCTAACAGAACCGCATCACCATCTCAATCAACAAGCCAGCTCTTTCAGGGTTGTTTTCGCCATATACAATCTGGCATATTATTTCTTGCTTTACAGAAACGACTGAGGCTTGTTTAACAGAGAATCTTTTAACAGTACGGATTGTGGCCAATTATAATGTTGTGTACAGCGCCCAGATGTCTCTTTATTGCGTCCAGTAACCTTAGCAACCATATTATTTGTCGGGTGCAGAGTATAGCTAACAGTATTTATAAACCAGAGGCTAAGTAAAAAATTCTTGGCTTAGTAAAACCATCTCAAACAGAATAAATCAGATCAAGTAAATCAGATTTTGATGATGAATCATTGCATCATTATTTCACTATTTGTTATCGTCGCAATGGGTAAGATTCATTCTCATTGACAATGCGAAATTCGTATTAAATTGATTGATAGTTTCTAATAGTGCATATTTGTTTATTCGTGCCTAATACAATTTATGCATTATGAAATGTCACTACAGCTAATCTTGGTGGAGCCATCAACTGTTATGGTAGGGGCTCTTCAACCTCTTCGACAAGCCAAGGCAACCTCTTGACATGCTCAAGTTGGGTCACCAGCTGCTACCAGTACGATTTCTTCGGGGTGTGTCAAGACGCTATTTTTCACTTAATATCACTACAAGAAAATTATATAGATTATTAAATACTATTGATACTTCCACATTTAATGCCACCTAATTATGCAGATTAGCTATGCTGGCTGTGGTGACTGTTCGGGTTATATCGACTGCAGATGGTGCAGTTCCAACTACTGCAATTCGAGGTCTTCAAATAGCTGTAAGTAATAATTATTTAATATTTCTGGCTCTTGACAGCGACCTAACAGTGAATTTAGAATACTTCATCTACATTATATATATGTAACAATCATTTTCTTTTGCAGGCTAATGTATTGATATAAGTTAATTAAATGTAACCAACATTTCCCGCAGTAATCAGCTGCTATACAAGAGACGCTTTTACCTCTCCTAGAAGCGATGGAACTAGCGTCGCATGCTCCAGCTCGTACAGCAGCTGCTACCAATACGACTCTAACGGGGTTTGTTCAAACAAATATAGTACTTGCGTAACATTTTAACAATTGGGTTAATTATGCCTTTAAATAAAAACCACTAAAACCGACAACCTCTCATCTGTACATGCACTTTAAAATATATGTGCGCTTTAAACTGCATGTACTTTAAGATACGTGCACTATAAATGAATAAAAAAATTTAGACACCCGACCTTTCGATCAGATACAGCCCACGGCACAGCCGCAGCTAGTTGTGCGGCGCATCCGAGGACTGTGTACAGCTTTCAGCCTGACGGGCTGGAGGGGCCGCAACACCCACACTGAATTTACCCAGCTCAAACTGGTGCCCGATCTCAGCTGGGTGGACTGAAGCAATGCGGGATTAAGTGCCTTGCTCAAGGGCACAAATTGTCCCCTAGGGCCGGGACTCGAACCCACGACCTTCCGGTCATGAGGCAGGCGCCCTAGCCACTAGGCTACAACTCCTCCATAAAATAAATATACTTTTGAATTTGCAGATAAACTACGCCGGTTGCGGCTCCTGCTCGTCTTACTCTTTCTTCTACAGCAACTGCAGATCCTGCAGCGATCGTAGCAACTGCAACTTTCGCAACTCAGCTAGTGGCGGCCTGCACGGCTGGAAAATCCCCGTGACAGCTGCCGCTGCAGCCGCGGTTACCATGGTGGCTTTGATGAAGCCATTCTGAGAAACTGCGGCATCGAGTAGGGTGTACTGATCTTTCGAGAGATTTATTAAGGGATTCCATAACAAAAAAGAATTCAGTTTAATCCGGGCTTTATATTCTAATTATTTATTCTAGAGTATAAGCATAAGTACTCTAGATTAATATATGAACTGTAGATAAATCGTAATACTGTATTTATAATTTTCGACATATTTCTGTATTTGTAATCAGTTTTTCGTTTATACAATTCAATTCTACCAAAATCGCCATACTCATAAGTATTTGTTACCCGAGAAACTGATGAGTAGCTATTCGTCTAGATATACTTTTAGAAAATTGTAAAACAAGTTTAGTCAGATACTTAGTTTGCGTTAGCCATACAAGTAGCACATCTGCTGCATTGAATTAAATATTTTTTATATATCATTATTATTCACTAATTCTTATGTAACATACTTTTTAATTTAATTTAATTCAATTTGCTTAAATTTTTTTCGTTTTAACCCATAACTTCAAATATTCGCTTCGAAATACTTTATTAATTATTTTTATCCCGCTTTTGGGATGATTCTAGTGATAAAATTAGATACATATCTAAGAAAGATAGTATCACAGGTGAGATGAGAATCTATGACAGAGATGATTCACATCTTTCATGAGAATCTTTGAAAGATTAATGCATCAATAAGTTTTTTTTGGTGTGCTCCCCAGCAAAGTAATTTTACTGCTGAAATCGTGATCCCCTCACAGCTAGCTTTGCAAGTGTTTGCCTCAATAAATATGTAGATTTGGTTACTAACCAGTTACTGCGCCTTTTGTATAAAGCAATCAATGGAAAATATTCCCTAAAGTTTAAGAACAAATTAGTCAGCTTTCTGAGTAAGCAATTTCTTGATTTAAAAGTGTGTAACTGTTGACAAAAATCGAGTTGGGAGATTCACTACTGAGATAGGAAGCAAAAATTTTTTCAATAAAAAGAACAAAATAAAAATATGATACCGAATAAAATCAGAGAGTTGCATCTTTAGAGTTCCATTTTATCGAGTCACTAAAATAATCCACACTATTAAAGCATTTCGTCAAAGTTTCAGAACGACCACTTCATCAGAGCCAGCATAGCAACAGCGGTTGCCATGCCAGTCCAGCAGGCTCGCAGACCGCCAGTCGAATTGCAATAATCGGTGTTGCAGCTTCGACAGTTGCTATAGGCACGATGAGCGGAGCAGTCTCCGCAGCCGGCGAAAAAATACTGCAGGGATGGTACGAAAGGGTACTTTAGTAGTTTAGGAGTGCGCTGCAGAGTACTCGTTAGTAAAGTTATTGAACTCACGTTTATTATTCCAAAGCTATAGCTGTACTCATAGCAATTCGAGGTAGTGCAAGACATCCTACGCCGACTAGAGTAATAAAGATCTCCGAAACTGTAATAGCAGTTCACAGTGATTGGCCGCGTGTTGCAGTAGTTGGTGCTGCATGTTCTGCAGGTTTCATAGCCGCTCATAGAGTACCATGAGCAGGAGCCGCAACCAGCGTAGTTGTTCTGTAAAATTAATTAGGGAAATTTTAATTAACTAATTTTGAATGACATTCATGGTCCGTTTTTTTCATAATTCATCATAGCACGTGCATGAACAAACCCCATTCGAGCTTTCGTATTGGTAGCACATGCTATCAAGGCTGGAGCATGTTACCATTGAGCCGTTGCTGGCTGAGGAAGTGAAAAGGCTCCTTGAAAAACAGCTGATGGCATTGGCGCCATTCACTGAAGTGTATGAATTTGATGCATTAGAAATTTTGTCTTTACTTACTGTGAAAAAAAAACAATTGAAAGGAAACTTACTCACTACGCCAAGAACAACAAAAGCAACAAGGATGTAATTAGTCATGATGGATAGGGGAGAAGTATTGTCACAGATTTTACTTCCAGCAGCTGCTATACCGACTGAAATTTACTAGAGGGAGAATTTTTCATCTCATTGCATTCTTCCACAAGTATATACTGTAGTTTTAAGCTAGGAGCTATAGAAGTGACAGTGGATGCCGCAACTGGTCGCTATGGTTACTGTACGCTATAGAGTCCCCAGCCCAACTGCTCTACAAGCGTACACTCAATCCAGTGATGCTACCAACCTATAATAGCTGTAGGCACGGACTAGCCTAGCTGTACAACCGGAGAATACAGTGCCTATAAATTATGCGTAAATGAAACGGAGAAAAACTGCACAATAGCCCCCTCATGCATCGCTAACAACCCCCCCTCAGGGATGGCTCTTTCAGTCTTCGTATAATGAGAAGCAGGCAAAGAAGCTCATTTTAGTAGCAAGATAAAGAGGTGAGAGGTAGATATAAGCAAGTTGACAGCTGAGTAGAAGGAAAGGTATTACATTTTTTAGCCTTTTTCAGTTTTCTATTCATAATTTCTATATAATTTTGGTAGATTAGAGGATCTACCAGACATACCATGTATGGTACGATTAATTTTGAGCAATATATTTTATTGGCCTTAAAAACTATAATCAAAATCCATATGTCCATATTTTAATCGCCAACTTTCAGCTTTCTATCCATAAAAGTACATCGAGACTTTGTTTTTTAAACTCTAAATGTTTGCTTGAATTCGTTCACCTCTTCACCCACTCAGTCCAATCTCTCTTAATTTTCCGACTGAAGCTACCTTAAGAAATTTTATCTCGTATGTTTTAAAAGGGGTTTGAATGGCTTAGCTAAGATTTTGTAGATGCGTGAAGCATTTTTTTAATTCTAGCCTTGCCTCAAAAAGTTGAATACAATAGGGGATGGCAAAACTTTATTTTGAGTTTCTCTCTCGAATGTCTTTTCTTAAACAAAAGAAAATTCAGTCGCTCGAGTTTAAGAAAGACCTGAATTTCAACTCCCAGTGTCCTTAAATCTCATTTTCTCTCCATCGTAAACGGCAATATTGTTTATTTGACCCAAATTCTCTATATAGTAGAGACAATTAAAAAAACGAGCATTTTCTTGTAGGTACCACAAGGGACTACTCAATAAAGTAGTCTACTAAAGTAGTCCTTGAGGTGACGTGGATTTTGCAGATGTGAATGCAAAGGATGAACCCTTTTCACCTCACAACTAGTGCAGGAGAGCTGCTGATTTCGACTCCGCAATTCTGTGGACACTTAGTTGATAATTATTTTGAATTTTCTTAAAGCTACAGTAAGCACAATGACTGACTAGGGCAGCTTATGATACGAGCGTATAGTGGAAAGTCGTGCACTGGTTCACTCGATTAATGATAATAGATTAATTGATTGATTGGGGAGGTTGTTGATGATTGATTGATTGATTGATTGATTGATTGATTGATTTATTGATTGGGAAGGTTGTTGGAAGGTAAAATTCCAAGCGCTCGAGCATACGCTCACTGTGTGACTGCTACAGTATGGAAAATAGCAAAGTAATGACAAACTATGTAGGAATTCTAACTCCTACATCTTAGACTGTATCTTCTAAAAAATGCATCCTTCTAAAGCGGTTAAAGAAGCGAAAAAGTGAAGAAAGAGGTAGAAAGCTTTAGTATATCTTAGACTGCATACATTGGCTTTATTTTCTGTCCCTCTCAACAGTAAATTCTGTTGAAGCGCATAATACGAGCGTAAATTCAACATCCTTACCTTTTTTCTATAACTATACGAGCAACAAATATTACAATAAGCCACCTTTTTCCTGGGTAACAAAGTATATAGTACTAAAAAGAATTGTGCATTTGTTGTAATTGCTCATCCTAAGCACACATCTGTAGCTATTTTTGCACGCAGGAAATGCAGTGTTATCAGAGCATCTAAATTACGAGTACATTGAGAGCCCACTGGTTGAATATCCTTCTTTATTGCGCCCGTTACCATAGCAACCATTCGCCTTATTTGTTACTTTACTAGCTCTACTAGCTTGCAAGCTGCAGGATTCAAAAACCAGATGCAGAGCAGAAATTTCTCAGCTTCTTCTAGACCCAAAAACTTCTCAGACAAGCAAAACGTAAGACAAAATAAGCTTGAGCAAGTGAATCAAATTTTGTTAATGATGAAAATCTGCATTCTTGTTACTTTTGTTTGTCTGATCGCATCAGATAAGATTATAGTTGAATACTCATCTACATAGCGCTGTCAAATATACGGAAAGTTAAAAGTCAGTTCATAATCCCCACTCTTAAACCTTCACTCGTGCCAATAGTCGCACAAATACATGTAAAAGTTTATCATTTAATCTAATTATGAAATGTCACTTTCAGCTTATCTGGTTGCCGCCATCAACTGTTATAATATGACCCACTCGACCTCTTCTAGAAGCGAAGGAAGCCAGTTGTCCTGCTCTTTTTTACATAATGCGAGTGCATCACTAGAAATCATTTCCGAAATCTTTTCAAAAGGAGTCACAAGCTTGCAAGTTTAAGGGAATACTTTTATTGCTTGAATATAAAATTAAACATCAGGAAAAAATTGTAAAAAATTCATTAAAAAATTTTCAAGCAAATTTTATTTGAAAGTACCGAAATTCTTGCTGATTTGTTAAACTATTATTGATTTCATGCTAAACTCAAGGACACCTTAAGTAGAACGGGACACTTCGTTTCTTGGAAAGTTTTTGGAGTCTAATCTTCGCGAAAAAAATGCACTACGGAGATAGGAAATTTGAAGTTTCGACCTAAAATTAAAGATTGCGCTCGATTGGAAGCAGATGCAAATCTCATCTTTTGATATTTGGTTCCTGCCTTTTTACTCTATCGAACTATTTATTTCCTAATTCGTGAAATATTGATCTTTAAATTGTTTTCCTTAAAAAGCAATTGTCGAAAATTTTAATTTTAATCCTGATCCTCTTGTAACCAAGTCTGTTTTATTCAAAGAACATTTCCACCAATCAGTATTTTGGATAATTTTGCTGGTCCAGTCGCATGTCAATGCCCGATTCTCTCTGGATTGCCTAGTTGTCATTTAGCGGTTTTTGATGAAAGTGAACTAATATCAATAAAATAATAGAATGATCAATTTTTCACAAATCAGACGTACATAGTTCGATAGACTAAAAATGCAGGAAACACATATCAAAAGATTAGATTTGCATCTACTGCTTCCGATCGCGCGCAATGTTTAATTTTAGGTCGAAAAACTGCAAATTTCTTATCTCCGTAGTGTATTTTTTCGCGAAGATTGGACTCCAAAAACTTTACAAGAAACGAAGTGTCCCGTCCTTCTACTTAAGGTGTCCTTGGCTAAGCTACGAAAACACGAAAAAAATCTTCTGTTTAAACACATTTCTGACTGTGCAGAAGTATCGTAGTCAAACAAAAGAAATTATTTGCAGGCAAACTATGCTGGTTGTGGCAATTGTTCAGCGTATTCGTCCTTCGTTAGTAACTGCGTATTTTGCACTATTAACTACTGCAATTCGAGGTCTGCAGCACCGAGCAGTATGTATTCGTCATTTTTTTAAAAATAATTTGGCTATTAATAATCCAACCAGCTGAAACTGTGTGGTGCTGCACGCTTCACAGAGTGGTTAAGGAAAATTTAGGGCAAATTTTTCCTTGCTTCGACTTACTAATGAATAAATAAAAATAAATCTATAAAATAAAATGATATTTGCTTACTTACTACTGCTCCTCTTACTTGTAATTAATTCATATTTGCATTGAAATATTCAATAAGCCATTTTTTGACATATTGAACAAATTTAAACAAAAATGATCTCTTTCAGCCATAAGCTGTTATGCCAGGGATCCTTCGATAGATTTTCCCAACGAAGGAATTCGGACTATCTGTACCGGCTTGTACAACAGCTGTTACCAAATTGATCACTTAGTCTGGGTTCGTTTTAGCAAAGTTTTTTTGCATAAAAATAGAAATTAGCATTAATTATTAAATATCCAGTTAACTAAGGTTGCTAAATCTAATGCTAAGTACCGCGAGTCATTTCCGTACATATTTTAGGTCAACTACTCACAGTAGGACGCTATTGTACCAATTAGCCTAAAACATACAAATTAATGCTTTGTAGAATCGAAAAATTTCTAGACTTCTTGAAAGCAGATGAAATCTAAAAGCAAAATAAATAGCCGTCATATTAAGCCAATCAGCTCTTGATTAATTGCATTAAAATTGAATGAAAAACTTTGCAGAACATAGCCGACTGCGGCACCTGCCAATCAAACTGGACCATGCACACCAACTGCAGAACTTGCAGCACCAGCTACTGCAACACTCGCACACAAAGCTCAGGCGCTCGCCTGCACGCCTGGCGAATCCACGAGACAGCCATCGCCACCGCCCTCGTGTTGTCCGTGCTGGTTTAGATGAAGTGTCTTTTTATTAATTTTGGAAAAATTAATTTACCATAGTTAATAGTTCACTTTGAAAAAAAAAATAAAATTACGTATTTTTTTAGTACTCCTAGAGGAATGCGAACTTCTCATATTTTTAGACAATTTTTTAAAACTCAAATCTGAAAACGAAAGCCTAAAGGCCAACTCATTTTACATGGAGTTTTTAGTTTTTAGCTTCTGTTTGGTTATTTTCAAGTGCTAATCGAACGCTATACTGAAGAAGTTTTACTTAAATTTATGTTTAGCTGCTCACATTCAAAAAAGTGACGCCTCTAAGTGTTAAGTCTAGTTGTTTCCTGCTTAATTCTTATAGCACCTGTTTTATTTTTTCACTTTACTTTGGTAGTTCAATAACTTTTTCTTCGTACTTTCATCAGATGTACGTATTTGATGACTGGTCATGTCCTCCAGTTTGACCCGGGGACTTCAATATTAAGTCTACGTAGCTCCTGTTACTTCAGCTTGGCCCTTTGTATGCTACGGTAAATATAAAATAGTAGGAGTAGTGTAGTAGAAAGTTGCCGATTTTTGTTATTCGAATTTTAGTGAACAGCTTTAGTGAAGTTTATTAGTGTGCTATTCATTTTTCTTTTTATATTAATCGAAAAAAGTTACTAAATGAAATTTTGTGCTGCTAAAAAATTTTTTCAACTATATTCTAACTACACTACTATTAGTATTAGTCCTTAGAATCAAAGCCTGATTTTTACACTATCCATAATGCTCTTACAGCTATGTTTTTGTAATTAACAATTAACAAAAACAGTTGCTCAAAAGGTTCAGTTGACACAACAAATGGCCGACAACGTTGAACGGGTGAAACAGGGAAAAACACAAGTTTATTTTATAGATAATAAAGCAACCAAAGAAACAATAGCTTAACATGTGCCACTAAAGCGTTTTTCTTAATTCATATATGGGCACTTGAAACAAAAATTTTGCCTGACATTCGATTACGCAAGTTAGTGGCACAAAGACTGCATGTAGTAAATGAAATAAAAACAAACAAATTTTACGATGTTGTACAAGTTGGACAAAGGAGAAACAGAAAATTATTGATTTTTTGAAGAAGAGGGGCAACATTTTAACAAATATTTTTCCTAACTTAAAACTTTAGTTTTTGAATACAGTCCATTAAAATAAATTCGTTATTTTACGTGGAAGAAATATACATTTTTGAAATATTGCTGGCCAAAGGAGCTCTAAAATGAAAAAAGTACGAATAAAACAAAACAAGTTTAAAATAATTCAAAATTCAAAAACATACGAAAGTTTGACACAATTTGTTCAACACAGTATAACAGTGACAAAAAATTCGTTGCAATAATAGATGTACTTCATATCGAATTCAGGAAAAAAGACAAGCGAAACTTTCAACTTACACAGTAGCTACGGAAATAAAGAAATCAATTTATATTTAAATGATTTCTGTCGATAGTTTTTGTAACAAAGTTAGACAACAATTAAAACAAAGAAAATGAAATATTTTTGTAATTTTTCAACCACTCTAAAGAAGCCATTTTTTCATATCTTCTAGAAGCAAACATTCGCAGGAAAAACAATATTTAAAAAAACATTTAAATTAGCACAAACAAGCGGATAAACATTGAAACCAAAGTAGCATTTGGTCGCTAGAAGCAATAACATTTTTATAGCATAAATAAACAAAAAACTTGACAATAATTCCGGTGTTATTCCAGCCTAGGAACGTGGCCAAATTCAGCATAATCATACAGTAAATAAAAACAGTACAGCAAGGCAAGAACTTTGTTTTAAAAGTAAAAAACAATTCTCTAATATAAAGACGCACACAATTGTGACTGAACTAATTATTGAAGTTAGTGAAAAAATGGGACATCAGGAAGGAGATAAGAAACACAGCGCTGGAACAAGAATACAACTATGAGCGAATTAAGAAGCAAACAATGTTTCACAACTGAAATGAACAGATTTTTTTTTCTCTTCGTACTACTTTTTTAGAGTCTGCTTTAAGTAGCCAGTAGCGGAAGATTAACACAACCTAATTAACATAATGAGCGTAGATATCCGACCCGGCGGCTAGCATGGCGGACAGAGCGGCTGGATTCACGAAGCCGGCCTGCGGCTGCGGCTGATGAAACGGCAGCATCGGGACCGGGTGCTGCTGCTGCTGCTGGTGGTGGCCGCCGTTGGCTCCGGCGGTGGAGGCGGCTGCGGCGGCGGCGGCAAAGAACGCGGCAGCGGAATTCGGATCCATAGCCGCCGAATGGGCCGGATAGAGTTGGCCGGCGGAAGCGTTTCCCTGATGGGAGATTAATCCCATCGAGGCGGGGAAATGGTAGGGATCGGCTAGGCGGGCGGTGGCGGCGGCAACTGCGGCGGCAGCTGAAGCGGCCGAAGTTGCCGGAGTCTGAACAGCCTGATGAGGCGACTGTTGTTGCTGCTGTTGCTGCTGCTGCTGTTGGATTTGTAGTTGCATATGCTGCTGCTGCTGCTGAGGTACCGGCGATTGAGCTAGCGGTAGAGCCGACGTCAATGGCATGGCACCAAAGTTTTGAGCTGAAAATTTTTAAGCGGACTTTGTTTTAGTCGATAATCCTTAGATAATTGGTACTGAAACAGCGCAAACCGGTAGGACAGCTTGTCCAGCTTACCGACAAAAGCCTGAGCAGGATCCGGCAGCATTGTGCTAGCTGGTTGGGCCAGCTGAAGCAGGGCCGATTCAGCGGCCGCTACGCGGGCCTCCCCGGTGGTCTGGGTGAAGCGGAAAGCGCTGTACTGACGGGGACCGCAGTTGGCGACATTGGCTAGAGTCACCTGCGGAGGCGGAGAGCGAGTTTCTGATGCATATGGGGTAGCTAGGGTGGCTAGATGTGGGTAGCTAGGGTGGCTAGATGTGGGTAGCTAGGGTGGCTAGTTGTGGGTAGCTAGGGTGGCTAGTTGTGGGTAGCTAGGGTGGCTAGATGTGGGTAGCTAGGGTGACTATTTGTGGGTAGCTAGGGTGGCTAGATGTGGGTTAGCAAGGGTGGCTAGATGTGGGTAGCAAGGGTGGCTAGATGTGGGTAGTTAGGGTGGCTAGATGTGAGTAGCTAGGGTTGCTAGATATGGGTAGTTAGGGTGGCTAGATGTGGGTAGCTAGTGTGGCTGGATGTGGGTAGCTAGTGTGGCTGGATTTGGGTAGCTAGGGTGGCTAGATATGGGCAGCAGGGGTGGCTAGATATGGGCAGCAGGGGTGGCTAGATATGGGTAGCTAGGGTAGCTAGATATGGGCAGCAGGGGTGGCTAGATATGGGTAGCAGGGGTGGCTAGATATGGGCAGCAGGGGTGGCTAGATGTGGGTATCTAGGGTGGCTAGATATGGGCAGCAGGGGTGGCTAGATATGTGTAGCTAGGGTGGCTAGATATGGGCAGCAGGGGTGGCTAGATATGGGTAGCAGGGGTGGCTAGATGTGGGTATCTAGGGTGGCTAGATATGGGTAGCAGGGGTGGCTAGATGTGGGTATCTAGGGTGGCTAGATATGGGCAGCTAGGGTAGATAGATGTGGGTAGCTAAATATTAGTAAATAATGTGGACTTTTTGGTTGCAAAGGTGGCTAGATGTGAGTAGCAATAGTGGCTAGATGTGCAGCTAA
Source organism: Macrostomum cliftonense (assembly GCA_950096795.1). Lineage (NCBI taxonomy): Eukaryota > Metazoa > Platyhelminthes > Macrostomidae > Macrostomum > Macrostomum cliftonense. The sequence goes on from CATNEM010000197.1 coordinate 860,419, forward strand.
ATGTGGATGACTTGAGGATAGAAGCTGCTAGGGGAGGGTAGATCAGGTGAAGTGGATAGATGTGAATTATCCCAATAATTGCACTAGAAATCCCAGCAAACTTAAAGTCAAAGAAAAATGCTAAAAATGAAAAACAGCAATCGCATTATACCAGTGACCTAAGCAACAAAGCGGGGGTAGGCTATTCCACCCCCGAGCAATCCATAAACGCCACACAGCACAAGATAAGGAAACTCAACTATTCCAGATAAGGCTTTTAGTTAGCTAGCTGTCTCAACACAAGCGCGCCAACTTAAAGTTACCTGAGGCCTCGTAGAAGCCTCGAACAGATCGGAGTTGCCTGTGCAATAAAACTAAAATTGTTCTCCTCATTTACTAAGCTTATCAGCGGGGGGTGGCAGTCTGGCAAAAACCAAGAAAACAAAATCCAGCACTTGCGTGCACAGCTGGAAAATTGCGACCAAGATAAGATAAAGGAAGCAAAAACTGGGCAAGTTCGACAGGATTGAAGCAAATTTTCTTAGTTGATCAACTTGCTTTTAGCCTTGCAGAGGAAGGCAAATGTTGACGCTTGGAGCAATGCAACACAAAAAATGCTTTTCTTTTATCATGGTTCAGCTTGAAGTTCTTAAGCGTCTCTTGACAATTTCTTAAGCGTCTTCTGACAAGTTCTTAAGCGTCTCCTGACAATATCTTAAGCGTCTCCTGACAATATCTTAATAGGCTTCTGACAAGTTCTTAATAGACTTCTGACAATTTCTTCAACATCCTCTGACTGCTCTGTCGACCAGAAATTAATGACAAGCCAACTCACCCTGCCTAGGAACCAGTTGCTCTTGGTGCCAGTGACAGTGTCCAATAGTTCGTGACTCTGCACTTGATAGCTCGGCGGGCATAGACCATTTCGAGCGCACAGATCATCCAAAAGCTGTGGAAAATAGGAACAGAGTTTAATCAGGGATGAGTTGGTAATTCTTTAGTTAGCTGGTAGTAACTGGATTCACGAGTATGGATTTTGTGCAACAAGATATATAATGACACATTCATAACCACACAGAAACTCTGAAGTAAAGACTAGACTCTATCAGGCAAAAAATTTAAGGCTGTGAGTTAAGATAGATAGATAGATAGATAGATAGATAGATAGATAGATAGATAGATAGATAGATAGATAGATAGATAGATAGATAGATAGAAAGATAGATAGATAGATAGATAGATAGACAGGTAGATAGATAGATAGATAGATAGATAGATAGATAGATAGATAGATAGATAGATAGGTAGATAGATAGATAGATAGATAGATAGATAGATAGATGGATAGATAGATAGATAGATAGATAGATAGATAGATAGATAGATAGATAGATAGATAGATAGATAGATAGATAGATAGTTAGATAGATAGATAGATAGATAGATAGATAGATAGATAGATAGATAGATAGATAGATAGATAGATAGATAGATAGATATCTTGAATAATTTAAGTTGGTTTTGGAGAGCAAAGAAAAGAGCAAATGTTGGATCACAAATCGCGCAGCGCAGGGGTTATGCTCTTTAAGGACACACAGCAAACAGACAGTAAAAATTTAAATGCACTTATAAGAGCTAATATCACCGCAAGTGTCAAAGCTGTGCTAGGTTGACTAAGCAAAACTACACGCCGTTTTAGTAGAAAAAAATTGCAAGTCAAAAGCTTGGCTGCTAATAAAATCATGGCATAATCACTGGTGTAAATAATCAATTAATCAAGCATAATGAGGTGAATATGGTAAGTTAACTGGAGCACTGGAGCACAGCGTTAGTTTTATTAGTGGGCTGAGGTATGTCTTGGTGCCAGTGACAAATTTTGCATAGTAAAATACGATACATAATTAAAACAAACCTCAATTTTTGGATCGCTCCTTCGATTAATCTGGCAACAAATAATAAAAAAAGTAAATATTGTGCAAATCTTATAGGCAAACCGATTTGGCGGCAGTAATAATATAGAAAAAAATCGAATTTTATTGAATTGAATTAATCAACAAATTCTGTGAGATGACGGCTATTTGGGATTAACCCCTAAGTATAGAGTAAACACTAGATTTACCAACCAATGTGTGTAAATTACGAAAATTAATTTTCATCAAAATTTTTTGTTTAAAGTCTCAATTATAATAGTAATTAAGATACTTCTTTCTTTGTCAATCTTCGTTAGCAATTGGCTAATTATATCAAACAACACGTATGATAGGTAGGCAATGCTTTTTTTCGTGAAATTTGTTTGTTCACCTCAGCTGGTTAACCTGAACCCGCGTTGCATGTGGTGTTATTAAACAAGTTATACCGTTTGTTTAACTCCAAACAGTCCACAACTATCATCTAGAAAGATGAAACAGAAAAAAATACAAAAATCGAATGTGTAGAATCTGATAAAATAGCAACTATATAATCTGCTAATCCACGCTAATCCATGCTAATCCAGATCTAAAATCTCCCACGAATTTTAATACCTAATACTACAATCTCCAATAATTTTATCGAGATTAGTTAATCCCTCATTGAGAATATTAGATCTAAATCCCATCTTCACCAAAAGGATGTTATCAAACAACAGATGCAAATTTGCTGGATGGTACGGCATGCTATTCAAATTATTGGCATAGTATTTTTAAACGTATTGAGGTTGTTTTTTTTTTCACAAAAATTCAATTTATTGGAGGCATGCTTAAAGTTCCGAATATTATCATAAGTTTATAAGTTTATTATTTATTAATAGCCAAGTATCAATAAGTAAGTAGCATACATGTAGCTGCGATAGCGCACACAAGCACAAGCCTCAGTAAAAACCGTCTCTTACCTCAGTGTGGGGCTTTTTATCCCGCAGATAGCCCGGGGTATTGTTGCCGCCGCGCAAGCCTCCGGCCGAACGGCTGCCAGCCGCGTTACGCAACACCCGACCGCGATAGACCTGACCCCGAGCCGGGCTGTCTGGCCGGACCAGGGCGGCTCCAGTCACGGCGGCCTGCTGCTGCAGCAGCCTGCAGTTTTTTTTGGTTAGGGGGATGGAGAGGATTTTGAAATCGGGATCTACGATCGTAAAGTTTAGAATCAGGATCTGAAGTTTGTAATTGGGATTTTGAAGCTTATAATTGGGATTTTTTATTTTATAATCGTAATTCGGGATATGAAGCTTATATTCGGGATCCGAAGTTTATAATTAGGATTTTGAAGTTTGTAATTGGGATTTCGAAGTTAATGATTAGGACATTGGGGGCGCACAAATATTAGGAATGTTCAATTGTTGGCAAAACTGATGCTACGTCTTTTCATTGATTACAACGGACATTCAAATGACGTAAAAAATTGTGAAAAATTATTTTACCCACCATGTAGCATTTTCCCCGAGCATGTAACATTCCCCCGAGCACGTACCGAAGCTCGAGCGAGCGAGCACGGATCCGAAGTTTATAATTGGGATTTTGAAGCTTATAATTGGGATTTTAAATTTTATAATCGTAATTCGGCATATGAAGCTTATATTCGTGATCCGAAGTTTATAATAGGGATTTTGAAGTTTGTAATTGGGATTTCGAGAAGCTTATAATTGGAACCTAGAGTTTATAATAGTTATCTAAAGTTTATAACTGGTAGATAAAGAGCCTAATGGGGATTTGATGGGTTTAACTATGATCTGAAGCTTAATAGTCGAGATCTGCAGTTTACAATAAGTTCAGAAGTGTAATCTAAAGTGCGTGATAGGGATTAATATAGTTCAGAAGTATAAAATTCTAATCCCATTTTTGTAAGATTATGATCCTTGGCGTTGAAACTAATTGGGATTAATTAAGCCTCAATCTCAGTTAAAGCGCTAAATTCGCGTTAAACGCAAAAAAGGTAAAGCAAGTAATTGAACTGCCTATATATAGTATGCACTATGCGTGCAACATTTTTGTCGACACACTGTACAATATTGCTTGTCCCGCCAAGGGCTTGAACATTATATACTCGTGTATTATAATGCGCTTTTCAAAAAATGGTATTTTAAGGTGAGAAACTACAGCGTAGTACCGCGCCTATACATTGTATTATGAGGCTACGCGATCTAATAATTACGTGAGTCCAAGTTTTAGAAAGGAACTATTTTTTCTGCTTTTGCGTCGATATAGAAACGCGCGCGCAGTCAAAGGAAGGCTTTGGTTTTTGGAGCTGTGTTAAAAGCAGGCAACCAAGTGCCTGTAGCAGAGAGAAATAGAAGAAGACCGCAAACGAAGTAAAAGCTGTTTGGGAGGGCGCAAAGCAGGGACTGGGGCAGCAGATTAGGTATAATTTCGTTTGCTAATTGTATGCTAAAAAAGGTGAAACAAGAAGAACACATGCGGCCGACTTGATCAAGAGCTAAACAGACAGGCTAAAATAGCAGCAAAAAGCATGTGCGCTCCGTCCAATTTCGGGCGGTGTAAAAAATTGTTGCTTAATAAAATTTGTATCGAGTCTGCTTCGTTGCATTAGCCCTCGGACGCGGACATTGTTAACAAACAGTGCAGCAACGCGTTGCAGAAGCAAGCAACCAGGCTAAATGCACAAAGCGCGCCCACCTCCTCACCCTATTAAAATAAATTTTCAAGTTAGCCGTCTTTTAGTTGTGTCATTTATGCAAAGCTGCCAGGCCAATAGAAATTCGATGACTTTACAGCAACCGTTTCTGCCTAAAAAGTAGCCTGGCCTTTGATTACGTGTAAAAAGAAGGCATAAACAAACTATCTGAAACTAAAGCTTTAAAGCTGAATCGTTTGTTTAGAATAATTCAAATGAATCTATTCTATTAAGAAGCGATATCACAGTTGGTCAGCAAGAATCAGGTTACCAGTTGCATACAAGCGTGAGTGCGTGCAAGCTTCTATCAAACAGTTACACTTGCCAACTAATCTCAATTTTCAGTGGCAACGTAACTTCCGTTTGAGCGTTGTTGATTTTATTTTACAGTTGATAAATTCTACTGGAAGTTTCTACAGTTGGCGATTGTTTATCCACACAAAAAGTTTTCTTAACTAAGCAACGATTTGCTTTTGTTTAGATTGTGGTAGAAGCATATACGTAGCAATAGAAATGATAGGATCTCATATGTCAGTCGCATGTACAAGTTGTAAGCCTAGCTTTCCTTGAATTAAATAGCTAACCAGATAGATTGAAGCAAGCAGAGAGCTATCTATATCAAGCATCAACTTTTGCGAGTGAATGTTAATCACCATGATGCATTGATGACATTTAGTTTTCAATTTGTACCCAATATAGGTTTATTTGATTTCAGAAATCTGGTCTATGATAAGGGCACTACAAAATAGACATTCCATTGCTCATGAGTTTATGAGATTATATACAGGAGTAAGTTCAACATGAGTTCAAATTTTCTGAGTTAATAAGTGAGTCTTTGAATAAGTAAGTGTGCTTGCGAGTAAGTGAAGTCATAAATGAATGAGTTATAGAGTGAGCGTATGAATAAATGAGTCAGAGAGTGGGTTCAAGAATGAATGAATCAGAGAGTGAGTTCATGAATGAATGAGTCAGAGAGTGGGTTCATGAATGAATGAGTCAGAGAGTGAGTTCATGAATGAATGAGTCAGAGAGTGGGTTCATGAATGAATGAGTCAGACAGTGAGTTCATGACTGAATGAGTCAGAGAGTGCGTTCATGACTGAATGAGTCGGAGAGTGAGTTCATGACTGAATGAGTCAGAGAGTGAGTTCATGAATGAGTCAGAGAGTGAGTTCATCACTGAATTAGTCGGAGAGTGAGTTCATGACTGAAATGAGTCAGAGAGTGAGTTCATGAATAAATGAGTCATAGAGTGGGTTCATGAATGAATGAGTCGGAGAGTGAGTTCATGACTGAATGAGTCAGAGAGTGAATTCATGAATGAATGAGTCAGAGAGTGAGTTCATGACTGAATGAGTCGGAGAGTGAGTTCATGACTGAATGAGTCAGAGAGTGAATTCATGAATGAATGAGTCAGAGAGTGAGTTCATGACTGAATGAGTCGGAGAGTGAGTTCATGACTGAAATGAGTCAGAGAGTGAGTTCATGACTGAAATGAGTCAGAGAGTGAGTTCATGAATAAATGAGTCAGAGAGTGAATTCATGAATGAATGAGTCAGAGAGTGAGTTCATGAATGAATGAGTCAGAGAGTGGGCTCATGAATGAATGAGTCATAGAGTGGGTTCATGAATTAATGAGTCGGAGAGTGAGTTCATGAATGAATGAGTCAGAGAGTGGGTTCATGAATTAATGAGTCAGAGAGTGAATTCGTGAATGAGCGAGTCAGAGAGTGGGTTCATAAATTATGAATGAATGAGTGAGTCAGAGAGTGGGTTCATGAATTATGAATGAATGAGTGAGTCAGAGAGTGGATTCATGAATTATGAATGAATGAGTGAGTCAAAGACACATTTGAAATTTGAAAGCACAGACTCGTTGAAAGGGGATAAAGGATCTAGAATTAATATTAGCTAAAGTAAAGTTTCAACGTGTCTAAATAAAAGCAACTCACCCAGGCGAAATAGCGCCAGACTGTTGAGCCGCCATGCTGAGCTGCTGCGCCGCGATCAGCTGATCAATCGGGCTGCCGAGCATGCCGTAGATCAGCGGGTGCCCGTTGCCCATGGCTGCGGCCGCGGCGGCTGCTGCTGCTGCTGCGGCCGCTGCCGCCGCGGGATTCGTTGCCATCGCAGATTTCTGGCCCTGCGCCCCCAACTGTTGAGCCGAAGCTGCCGCCCCGGCGCCGGTTTTCGAACGGCTGCCATTCTCGCCGCCGGCTTTGTCGGCCGGCTTCGCTAGGGACACCTCGACGCGGGATCCTTCAATCTCCGTGTCTGGCAAAATTCACGGATTCAAAGGGGGAGGTAAAACTTGGCACCTTTTATCTTATTGAAACTTGGCACCTTTTATCCCATTGAGACTTGGTGCCCCTTATCTTATTGAGACTTGGCGCCCCTTATCTCATTGAGACTTGGCGCCCCTTATTTTATTGAGACTTGGCGCCCCTTATCTTATTGAAACTTGGCACCTTTTATCCCATTAAGACTTGGTGCCCCTTATCTTATTGAAACTTGGCGCCCCTTATCTTATTGAGACTTGGCGCCCCTTATCTTATTGAGACTTGGCGCCCCTTATTTTATTGAGACTTGGCGCCCCTTATCTCATTGAGACTTGGCGCCCCTTATCTCATTGAAACTTGGCGCCCCTTATCTTTTTGAGACTTGGCGCCCCTTATCTCATTGAGACTTGGCGCCCCTTATCTTATTGAGACTTGGCGCCCCTTATCTTATTTAGACTTGGCGCCCCCTTATCTTATTGAGACTTGGCGCCCCTTATCTTATTGAGACTTGGCGCCCCTTATCTTATTGAGACTTGGCGCCCCTTATCTTATGTAGACTTGGCGCCCCTTATCTCATTGAAACTTGGCGCCCCTTATCTTATTGAGACTTGGCGCCCCTTATCTTATTGAGACTTGGCGCCCCTTATCTTATTGAGACTTGGCGCCCCTTATCTTATTGAGACTTGGCGCCCCTTATCTCATTGAGACTTGGCGCCCCTTATTTTATTGAGACTTGGCGCCCCTTATCTCATTGAGACTTGGCGCCCCTTATCTTATTGAGTCTTGGCGCCCCTTATCTCATTGAGACTTGGCGCCCCTTATCTTATTGAGACTTGGCGCCCTCTTATCTTACTGGGACTTCCCATCTCAGCTTTTGTAGGTGTATCTTATTTATTCTCCTAAACTCTTTTGGGGCTCTTTATCTAATTGGCCATCCTTATCTTATCTGTCACAGTGTGGCTTAATATCTCATTTTTACAAGTATTGATCATTAGCGTTCCTTATCTCATGGATCCTTATTGTTCCTGCCACGCTAAAAAAGGTCCTTTAACTAAATAGCGTTTTTGATGCTCTTACTGGTGCCTATTATTTTACTTATTGTCAACGTTTAATGGCGCCAGTTTTGGATATCCCAACCATCGTCTCAACTAACCGTCAATCTTTTCCATAGCGGCAATAGCGTCGGCTCGTTCCTTAAAATGCACGAACGCGTAGTCGCGAATTTTTTTTACTCGTTCAATGCAGTCAGCGCCGCCGCCGGCCGCCTGGGTGAATAGCTCGCGAAGATGCTCCTCTGTTGTGCTCAGCATCAGATTGCGAACGTATAGAATCTTTACCTGCAGTGTGATAATTTATAGACAGAAATACAGCCCAAAGCAGCTAGCTCCAATCTAAATGTACTGAAGCAATGCGGGTTTGAGTGCCTTGGTGGCTTGCTCAGTGACCTGCCTTCGAAACTTTCATTACGTATAGCTACTAATAGCTTTTCCCAGGGCCTCCAATATCTTCTACCAACTCGCTTCCTATATCGTAGATTACCCTGCATGTCTACGTGAGTGTTAATTCAATCTATCAGAAACTCACCTTGGACATGATGTCCTCGTCAACTTCGCGTTCAGGCTCCGCCCAATCAACGGCAATCTGATGGCCCCATAGTTGAATACGACCCGGAATGAGTTTTCTTCTGGCCATAGCCGCCGCCTTGTGATGCTCGTATTCAACAAACGCGAAGCCACGATTTTTACCCTTATCCGCAGCTGAAGGATAAACTATCACGTCGCGAACTCCGTCTGTGATTTTTTTCATCTCGGCTAAAATCTCGTGCTTGGCCTTGGTCTTGGGTATGCCGCCAACAAATAACCGGCAATTGTCAACGCTGAGACAGACGCCCAACGTTTTGCCTTTGCGTATCTCATAATTGTCCAATTCGTGTACGGCTCGTTTAGTATCTTCCCGATTTGTATAGATGCAGAATCCGTAGCCACGATTGGAGCCGGAGAAGTCCATCATTAGGCGGAACATGTAGATTCGGCCGGCTTTCTCGAATATTGGCACCAGTTCGTCCTAAGGGCGATTGAGAAAATGCAATTTATATATAGATAGGTTTCAATTTTTTTATAAAGGAGGAGTTTTTCAGCTTAATAACGAAAATTATGCCTTAGAGTTCAAGCAAAAGAAGAAGCCTATGAAAACCTTGACAACTGACGCCTTCAGAAATGAATTCAAGAAGAAGCAATAAGGGTGTGTCAGAAGGGTGTCAGCAGGAATATCAGAAAGGTGTCAGCAGGGCTTTCAGTTGGGTGTTAGGAGGAATTTCACTTATTTCAAAATTTTGTCAGCAGGAGGAGTGGCGCTAGAGGTTCCTAAAAATATATTCGAATACTTTTTTTATTCTGCACACATTCCCAGGCCCAACTCACCTCAAAACAATCGCGCGGAATTTTGCCAATAAAAACTTCGCAACCTCTATTAGGAGCTGTGCCAACCCAATTAGGAGGCGGGCCGTATCGCCGCTGGCCATTCTCCTGCACTATCTGGTACTTGGTCCGCTCGCACAGTTCGAGTATGGCCTCCTCTGGAGGCACCACAGTCGGCTGCTGCTGCTGCTGCTGCTGATGATTATGCGACATTTTGTCGTAGCAAGCTGAAGACGAAGAATTAGTCTCGTCAACATCGATAGAATCTTGTTGGCTAGAATTGTTGGACGGATTAATCGTCTCGTTGAGGCCTTGTTGATGAAGATTATCCATTTCGTTTAGGTATTGCTGCTGCTGTAACTGCTGCAGTTGGTCTCCTTGGTGCTGTTGATAAACGTTCTCCAAATTTAGCAAGCCAAATTGGTGACTTATATCGTCGTACACCATTCTGCTCCCGATCTGTCTTTTTATTTCTTCTTTTTCTTGTTAAAACAAAGTGCGCACCTGATAGGAGAGGAGGGCGGAGGTGGTGCGCGAGATCCAACCCGAGAGATAGATTTGTAGCGCGTCTGGAACTTGGCTAGTTTAAGGCGGGAGTGGGGTTGTTGTTGCTCGCTTTGATTTTCCACTGGCGAACGTGTGGGGGGCCAGAGTTGGTTTCGTATAATTAATTGGTCCGCATTGGTGTCGAATCGGTTGGGGGTGGGGGAAGGGAATTAAGAGAAGCAAATGGAGGAGGAGGGGTGGCTACCCGCCTAAGGAGAGAACAGGGTTATGAGTGCCGGAGCCCTTGCGCGCATATAGATAAGATATCAAAATTGTAAACAGTCCAGTAAAACGAAGTGGGCCCACTCACGCAGTTCAAACTAAACGAATTCAATTGATATTATTTAGTTTAGACACGATCTGTGCGAGTCGATTATAATGAAATAAATTTAAAGATATGATTTATCCAGGATTTCAGGATTTAGTTTGAGTTTAATGGCCATTAAATTAGTAAACTTATTAAATTTTTTTCCAAAAAATGAATTAGAGAGCCATTTGCAAAATTGATGCGATTCGCTCATTGAATTACTCCCTCACTTTCGAGAGATTCTACTCTCGAGACTGTCCATTCAGGAACAACACAAACGGATCAAAATCTAACGCCTTTAGGCTGGTGGTGGATTTCACAATTGAATTCACATTACTAAATTTTGCCAAGCTTCAAAATTCACAAAATTCCTAATATCCTTATCACCGAGTTCACAAAGTTTCTTACGTTATTTTCCTTACGCTTGCTAGTGAATTCTAAAAATCACTAAATGTTAAGTGCAAAGGTCATGTCAAAGGAAGGCAAGAAATTTTATATCGACTCAGGAATACCTTCATATTTTAAATTAGACTTACCCGATGAGCTATATTTTTATCTTTGTATGCTGTGGTAGATTAGAGCTTAGCGGGAGTAGATGTGCTGCAGCTTATTCTTAACAGTTTGCGATGCGTTGTTTGATCTAACACAGACTAAGTATAGGGCCTGATTTTACAGACTAGCGAAAAAAGGTAGCTTTAAGAAGTCAGCTGATGTTTTCGTCAAATTTAAGTAGTGATGAACTAACAAGACAAATCTAAAACATATATAACGTCTTCCTGTGTCAATTAACAGTAACAACGAGTCTTCTGATTGGTTCGCTTATCCTGACCATAGACTACAATCAGCTGGAGGGGCTGGCTGAGAGGCTCAGAACGATTATCAAATTAAACGGTTAAACGGATCGTGGGGTGGGGGTGGCGAGGCGTAGGGAAGAAAAGCTTATCACCTCCAGCTTTTTATTAACCAAGGGGAAGGAGAGAGGGGCGGCAGTAAAAATGAGGTGTTGGGTTTGAAAACATTAAAGTAGGAAGGTGACTGCGAATAAAATTGAGTAAAACGGTTGAATTGTTTAAGTTGTCTGCCAGCCAGTCGCAGTCTAAAACTCTCTAAATTTCAAATTAAACCTTTAAGTTTGATTAGGATTTTGGACCTACTTGGACTGCGTGCTAGGACGATAGAAGTTTATTTCAGATCAGAGAAACTTTTGTGACTCAGTAAGTATGATATTTTCTCAGGAAATAATTATTCTTTTTTGCGGATGTGATGTGTTGATTGCATGCAATAACGATTAACGTCTATGGCCATGTATTGAGTTTCGTACTAAAGTAGTCTCGAGCTGCGTCTCACACTTACTAAGTTTCAACGAACACGAATATACGAAGTACGAATCTCTCCGATGCCGATACGGGCGTAAAACACATCAATTGGCGACGAGGATAAAGTTTTACGATGCCGCCACCTTCACCAAAGCCGAAAAACGAGACTACAACAACCGCCAGCACTGAAGGTGCCAGCGCTTCAGCACAAGAAGCACGGCAGCAATTAATAAGGGTCTCAATTCCACAGCCACAAAAGTTCTGGGAGTGCCCTGGCGAACCACCAACGAAATGGCCGCTGTGGCATAGAGAAGTAGAAGATTTCTTCTATCTGACGGAAACAACGACGAACACCAAGCTGTCAGATGAGTTCAAGAAGGTATTCCTTCGTACTTCACTCGGCTCAGAGGGCCGACGAATTCTGTACCCTCTCGACATCAGGGATTCAGAAGCGCTGGACTACAAGATGTACACCAAGGAACTGGCAGGCATATTCCACAAAACAGCAAATCCAGTTCGATCAGAATATGAATTTCGTCGAAGGACGCAAGGACAATGCGAATCAGTAAACGATTACTTCACCGCTCTCCGGACGCTCATCTCAGAGTGCGACTACGGACCTGGAGAGGATCGCCAGCTAGCCATGCAGATGGTGATCGGCTGCGCTTCAAGATCGACGCAAGAAAAGCTGCTAATCGAGGATAAAATAAACCTGCAACGCTTTCTCACAATTATGCGCGCTGACGAAACAGCAACACAAACCGGTCAAGTCCTTTGAAACGACCTCGCTGCTGTGCAGCACATCAAAGGCAACAAACAAAGCCCAAAGATGTTCAAAAAAGAGCGCACGAAGGCGCCAAGCGAAAGATCAAAGCGCCCTGGCTCTCAGTCAACAAGAGGCAAGCAGCATCAATGCATGGGATGCGGTTCACACAACCATCGTTACAAGGACACCACCTGTCCAGCGTTGGGCCAATTGTGCAAAGCTTGCGGAAAACCGAATCATTTCGCAGCACACTGCATAATATCACAAAGAAAACTGGCCGATAAGCACATAAAGACCGTGTACTCATGTGCCAACGTTCATAACAAGCCCGCGAGCACAACACCAACTGTTCATGTAGAGATACCGGGAAAGATTGGATCGTATACAGCACTACTAGATACCGCTGCAGAGGTTTCAACTGTCCGGATATCTGATCTACGAAGACTCTGGCCTCAATGCGAAGTCAGACCAAGCGAATCTGCACTACGAAACTACGACAACTCCAAGATCAACGAGATCTTAGGATGTGTGGAAACGCCCGTAAAGATCCTAGACAAAGCTGGTAAAGAGAAACTGTTCGTCACGACCAACAAACTACAATCGATAGTCGGAATCGACATGATCCAATCATTAGGGTTAAAATTCGATGGTTCTACCATGAAAATATCCGCCGTCCTAGCAGATGCCAATACCATCATCAAAGACTTTCCACGCCTTTTGGAAGCCTCACTCGGAACCTTTCCAGGGTTAGTACACACGATCACGTTGCGCAGTGAAGCAATACCCAAGTTCACGCCAACTCGCACGATCCCTATTGCACGACGTGAAGCCGCCATAGAGGAGATCAAAAGAATGGAGAAGCTTGGCATATGGAGCCCGATAGAGAAGAGTGCATGGGTTCATGGATTGGTCACTGTTTGGAAACCGGACGGGAAGGTACGAATAACCACTGACCTGACGAACCTGAACGCGTTTGTCTTGCCAGACCGCCACCCAATTCCGAATATCAGTGACTTATTTCTAAAGCTCAGGGAAGCGCGCTATAAATCAAATATCGACCTGACAAGAGCCTACTACCACATAAGACTGGACGAAGAAAGCCGCAAGTTGACAGCGACAGCCACGCCCATAGGACTGTTCGCCTACAACAGACTGCCAATGGGCTTAGTCGACTCTGCGTCTGTTTTTCAAAGGTGCGTGAGCGACACGCTAAGAGACTGCCAAAAAACGATAGCATATGTCGACGACATCTTAGTATACGGCAGAACGGCTGAAGAGCATGACAGCGAATTGAAGAAAGTGCTGACACTCCTGCACGATAACGATTTCCGCATCAACGCAGAAAAGTGTCTTTTCCGCCAGGAACGGGTCCCATTCCTGGGATACTTCATAAACGCTGAGGGACGAATAGAGTCAGACCCAGAAAAACTAACAGCAATCAAGAACGCTCCAGTCCCAACGGACATCTCCAAGGTTCGATCGTTCCTAGGCCTAGTTAACTACTATGCGAACTTCATCCAAAACCTGGCCACAGTGATCGAACCACTGCGACTCCTGACAAGGAAGAACCAGAAATTCTTCTGGAAAGGACCACAACAAAGAGCCTTTGACGAAGTCAAAAGAACAATGGAGGAACAATTACAGTTAGCCATCTTCAACCCAAACCTGCCCACAATCCTAACGACAGATGCATCAGACGTAGGCATAGGAGCCGTACTAGCGCAGCTGCAAGACAATACAGAAGTCCCAATAATCGCATTTGCATCTCACACCCTATCGCAAAGAGAACGAAATTACGATGTCAACGAACGCGAGGCACTGGGCGTGTGGGCCTGTGATCACTTTGCAAAGTACCTGCTAGGACGCAACTTTACATTAAGAACGGACCATGCAGCACTTACGACACTCCTTCGTCGGCACAGCAACAAAACGAAATCCTCAAAATTTACACGCTGGCTGGTAAAACTGTCTGAATACGACTACAATATTGTCTACAAGCCAGGAAGTACGAACCAAGTCGCCGACGCTCTGTCACGATTACCTGTGCCAAACAGACAAAAGGACACGAATACTGACTGCGAAGCTACAATCGCTGCCATTGTCAACGATTCGTCAATCATCTCATTGGAGAACCTGAGAAATGGCACAAAAACAGACAAGACGCTACAGGAAGTCATCAAAGCCGTCCAAGCATCAAAGCAGCTCGACAAAAGAAGCGACGAATTGAAGCCGTACGCGCACATACAAGACGAACTGACAGTTGAGAACGGGATTCTCCTCAGGGACGAACGAATTGTTCCACCAACGCTACTTCGGATGAGCATTCTAAAAAGAGCACACGAAGGACATCCGGGCATCGTCCGAATGAAAAGGCTATTGAGATCATCCTACTGGTGGCCAAAACTAGACTCAATGGTTGAGGACTATGTTAAGTACTGCATTCCGTGCCAGGACAGCCAAAAATCGCACAAAGCAGGTCCAAAGAGCTCGACACACATCGAAAAGCCAAACAGACCATGGGCAAAGCTAGCGTTTGACGTTACAGGCCCCTTTGCGACTGCTCCTGCGCACCAGCGTTTCATTGTCGTCGTTATCGACTATCATTCATCATATCCAGAGATCTTATTAACTGGCGACACTCGATCCAGCCATATCATCAGGTGGCTAACCGAAGTTTTCAATCGCTTCGGCAACCCCGACGTTCTCGTCTCAGATAACGGCACCAACTTCGTATCGCATGAAATGGAACATTTCCTGAAACTTCGTGACATCAAGCACGAACGAACACCGCTTTACGAACCGAGGCGAAACGGAAAGGTCGAGGTTTTCAACAGAATGCTGAAGCATGTAGCACAAACCTTCCATGCAGAAGCCACTACGTTTGAGGACGGCATCCAGAAAGCAATCTTCAGTAACCGAATCACTCCCCAGAATTGTGGTGAGTCACCTGCCAAAAAGCTACTGGGTCGCGACATTCGAGCGAGTTTCCAACCAAGGAAATCAACAAAAGCCGCCGAGCACTGCGAGCCGAGAGCAGAGCGGCAACACGAAACAACCAACGAAACCAGACTAACAACGTCGGACTTTAAAGTTGGCGACCTGGTACGCATCAGACTCCCACAGGTTCCCAAAGGAAAGTCACCATTCACGTCACCATTCCGGGTCAGCAGAGTTCTCGGACAGCACACCTTCCAGCTGGACAATGGAAAAATTTGGACATCGAGAAACCTGGTGACGTTCGCCAACCGGAAGCTCTCGAAATCGAGGTGGATCAGCCAACAAGAGTGCAACAACCAAGTTCTGACCCAAGACGCTCAAGCAGGACAAACAAAGGCAAACCACCTCAACGACTCATCGAAGTGATTTGAGGTGGACTTTCGTTTTCTCTTGAGGAGGGGGAAGTTGATGTGTTGATTGCATGCAATAACGATTAACGTCTATGGCCATGTTTTGAGTTTCGTACTAAAGTAGTCTCGAGCTGCGTCCCACACTTATTAAGTTTCAACGAACACGAATATACGAAGTACGAATCTCTCCGATGCCGATACGGGCGTAAAACACATCAGGATGCTTATAGAAAATATGCCTATTTAATGCTTATAGAAAAATATCTTATCGAGACCTTATTCAATAAAATTTGGAAGCGATTAGGACTCTATGATGTTACACTATTCTAGGCGTATAAAAATGTGTAGAAACAGACAAATTTACCTTACGTATTTTAGTCCAGTAGAAGTTGCAGATAGAGTGGATAATCTATTTTGCTTAATTTTTCAATTTTTACTATGGTCGCAACTTATAGGTCAGTGAGACTGAACTCACACAAAATACTATTGTGTAAATGCCTCAACAATGATCCACTCCTTTACAGCAAAGTTATAAAAGCATTGAAGCTTGAGCCATGAAAATACAGGGTTTCCTGACTTAAATAATGCGCATAAATAGCTTGGCATTTCATCAAATAATTCTTTATTAGGCGAGTGTGTGCTTTAGTTTAGACATTGACTTGAATTGAATCTCTGTTAGGCACATACTATAACAGTGTGTAACATCTGGAGTTTACTTTTGCTTATAGAACATGCTATGGTATACATCAGAGCAAGTGTCCATCATTGTTTACTTTTGATTTAAATAGCATTCATTCCTCTCCTTATATCAACGATTCATTTCTTTGAAATAGCAAGGCTGCACTTGCTACAAGACGCTTCGTTTATGTGTATACAATGAAGACAAGGGGGTTGGAGTGTACATCAATCAGTACCTGAAACTGAAAGAAGCAGAAGTGTACGCAGTAAGTTAAAATAGGGGAATTAGGGACTGTGGCAGCCCAAAAGGACGGCACATCAAATGCCTGGGGACCATCTCTTGACCATATTCCACACCACTTGGTTGAAATGGTGATTAAGTATACCCTATTCCCAACCCTTTCTATAAATTGGTCGTCCTTTTCTGTGAGTGAGGTGGTTTCTTTTGTCTTCTAATTGGGCAGTCTTGTCACTATCTTCCTAAATTGCTTTTCAGGGGCAATTTACATGCACTTTCGTTGTAAGATTTTTTTAATTCGAGCAAAAATTATTGTAGAAGAGTAGAGGGCCAGTACTGCATGTATTGACTCACCGACCATTCATAACTGTTAATGAGTAAGCAATCTTTAGAGACATTCCGACCAAGCAAAGGAGCGTGGAATTAATTTTTGTTCAAAAGCAAAGCTCTACATTTCAGTCGTGTGTTTATCCATTTGATTCGGGATCTTAGCTAAGACTACGTCGAGTGACTAATATACTGCAGAGTGGACCGCGGTCAAAAGGAGCAAATTTCCGATGTCTATGTGGGAAATTTTGTTTCGTATGAATTATAAGGAAAAAATGCATCATTCGTTCTAAGGGATTTTTAGATTAAAACGTAACCAGGGGGTGAAGCCAGGCGGCAAGGTAGCGCCATCCTAGAACTCTCAATTTTTGGCGCAAAGCTTTGAGCTGAGGCATCCCCAGGCGTCTTAACACCCCAGGATTCCGATCCTGCCCACGCCAATAACCGTAACATAAACTTTTTGTCAGTGATGCAAGCTAAAGATCGCGAAAACTGTCACACATAAATTCTCGATTTTCATTGAAAGCAATATTTTTATTTGATACATTTGAAGAAGAAAATATACTACTCAGTACGTCTTCGATAATTTTGTCAAAAAATATTACGATTTGTATCCAAAAAACGTACGATGCAAAGTAATTGTTTAAAATCAGACACGTTTATATTAATAAGAAAATAAATGAAGGGCCACGGTAATAGAAAAAATGTCGATAAATTTGTCTGCTTTGTTTTCGTAGAAAGCGCAAGAGAATTAAGGTTGCAAAATTTTATATTTTAAAAAAATAATTTTGTACTGACTGGGTCCTGAACCTACTTTTTTGATGCATATATGCGTTATAATGCATGGCATAAAGTCTTAGTAATATTCAAAAAAATATTTGTCCTCACCCAATAATAAATGGCCCTTGGTACCGAATACCGAATGGTTCTGAGTTTGATAGTTTACCAACTTGCTAGCTATTAAATCAGGCTTCGAGTCTGAGTAAGCAGTTCATTTTATGTGTCTATCGATAGAATAACATATTCAGCACCTTATAATTTGCTTACGTCTGGCAAATAGAAGTATTGCAATAATGTACATGTAATAAAGGAAGACAAGAATTGACTGCTACAAAAGTTAGCAAATAAGGGTATGATTTAGTACTTGCAGAAAACCTAAACTAATAATAGAAAGTAGCAGCAACTTAATGGCTATAAATTTTAAGAATTTTTGTCCATTTTTTCAAAGGCATAGCTTTGTTACAAGTAACTTACTTTTTCCATGGCCATTTAGAAATTCGTTGAATAAATTTTTAAAAGCAAATTTTAAGGCCTTTTAATAGGATAGCAAATTTGGAATAAATAACAGGCTTAAGGAAGCAAAATAAAATATTTTTAGCTAAAAGATGTTACATATCTTATTAAGTAATTATTTGTATAAAAGTAGTTAAGCACTATAAAGATGCCTAGATTAAAAAATGTATTTAATTTTATAAAAATATTTTTAAGGTATAGTAACTGTAATTCATATTATCTTATGGATGTCATTGATATTACAATAATTATATTGTACTTATTTTTGAAATTTTGTATTGCATAAATGCATTCATTTACATAGTTTTTTAAGTTATGCATATTAAAAGAGGCACTGTTTTTTTATCAAATTAATATTGTTCTGGAAAATGTAAATTAACTATTCTAAAAATAGTCCTAATTAATGTCATATTATAAGTATTTATATATTCATATATATCTACAAATTTATATTTCATTAAATATATAGTAAATATTAAAACAATACCTTGAATGGCTTGATTGACTGCATACCTATGTTTAAAAGGGATTGATAAATTAGTGCTTATTCCTTTTTTAATTTACAGCCATTTAACTGACCAGAGACAATGCAGAATTTTGAAGCTACTAAGTGCCCATCTGATGAGCTTTCTTTGACCAATAGAATTTTCTTCAATCCAAATGATGTTCGAAGCTTGAAGAATCAGTAAGCTATAGGTTTTATCATTTTTAGCATTTAAAATTACAATTTAGAAAATCGCTTTAAAAAATTCCCCTTTCTCACAGATTTATTCGAATCCATAGTGGCAGCGGCGCCTATGCTTTCCTGTTGGATTCAAACCCGTGCATTCCCACTGGCAAGGCCGGTTTTAGCCTGGTTCAGGTTAGTTAATTTGTCTTTATTATTATTGATTCTTCTGCGCTTGACTGCAGTTTGCGCGCAACGACATCAACTAAGTTGTGACGCATTTCAGTCAGATGTGATGCATTTGCCTCAGATGTGTCATATTTGACTCAGATGTGACGCATTTAACTTAAATTTAACGCATTTGACTCAAATATGAAGCATTTGACTCAGATCTGATGCGTTTGACTCAGATCTGATGAGTTTGACTCAGATGTGTCACATTTGACTCAGATATGAATGCATTTGACTCAGATCTGATGCATTTGACTCAGATGTGTCACATTTGACTCAGACATGACGCATTTAACTCAGATGTGTCACATTTGACTCAGATGTGTCACATTTGACTCAGATGTGACGCATTTGACTTAGATGTGACGCATTTGACTCAGATCTGATGCGTTTGGCTTAGATGTGACGCATTTGACTTAGATGTGACGCATTTGACTCAGATCTGATGCGTTTGACTCAGATCTGATGCGTTTGACTCAGATGTGACACATTTGACTCTGATGTGACGCATTTGAATCTGATGTGACGCATTTGACTCAGATGTGTCACGTTTGACTCAGATGCGACGCATTTGACTCAGATGTGACACATTTGACTTAGTTGTGTCACGTTTGACTCAGATGTGACACATTTGACTCAGATGTGACACATTTGACTCAGATGTGACACATTTGACTCAGATGTGACACATTTGACTCAGATCTGACACATTTGACTTAGATCTGATGCACTTGACTCAGGTTGCCGAATTTGACTCAGGTGTGACACATTTGACTCAGATGTGACGCATTTGACTCAGGTGTGACATTTGACTCAGATCTGAATGCGTTTGACTCAGATGTGATGCATTTGACTCAGATCTGATGTGTTTGACAGTTTGACTCACATGTGACACATTTGACTCAGATGTGTCACGTTTGACTCAGATCGTATGTGACGCATTTGACTCAGATGTGACGCATTTGACTCAGATCTGACACATTTGACTTAGATCTGATGCACTTGACTCAGGTTGCCGAATTTGACTCTGGTGTGACACATTTGACTCAGATGTGACGCATTTGACTCAGGTGTGACACATTTGACTCAGATCTGAATGCGTTTGACTCAGATGTGATGCATTTGACTCAGATCTGATGTGTTTGACAGTTTGACTCACATGTGACACATTTGACTCAGATGTGTCACGTTTGACTCAGATGTGTCACGTTTGACTCGGATGTGACGCAGAAATTATAGAAGTTTTTGAATGCGGAGAGTCAAAAATGGTATCTTGTGAAATCTTGGCATCTTCTAGTAGTTCCTATCTTATTCTCACTCTATACAGGATAAATGGAAGCAGATGTACTTTCTAAACGATGCTTCCTAGCCTTCTTGCCTTGAGTACAGCACAGGCCACACTCTGCGCTCCACCCCTCTCTGGCTTCCCTTCCTCTGTCCTTACCTTCGCTCTCTTCCTTCCATTCATCTCTTTCTTTTTGCGGCTATTTATCGATCAGCGGAACAATGAAGTACACGTCAGCTGCACTGTCTATCGTTGGGGGGGGGTAATTTTACAATCTAAAATATTCTGTATTTAGCAGCTGCTGCAGCAGTGCAGTAGGGACTCAGACCAGAAAGACTGCAACTCACGGTGTATTAGAGAGACTCAAATACTGGTACATAGCTGAGCAGCATGAGCTCGTCTCGTCCATCATCTACTGGCAAACCGAGCGATCGTTTGAATGCCCCCACCGTGCCGGCTTTTGGTCCGAGAGGCCGATTAACCACATTCCAAGCGGCCTACGAGACCGGTCTAGTACCCTGTCGATTACAGCACGGCTCCGTACGGCATCGGTTGTCATGGCAACAACCGATCGATAGTTTAGAACTCGATCCGTTAGTTGTTTACATGGCTCAGGGCCTATTAGAGACTAAGCATCCCTATAGTTTCCTTAGTCGGCAAGGTCTGCAGGAGTTGTTAGCTGCTCCGCAGGCGCCTGAGCAACTTCCACCGGTCCTGCCGCGTCTTGTGCCGCATTTGAAAGCAGCCCTGGCTGCTCCAGCTAAGCAAAATCCTGAGGCATTCGAATCGGCGCTAAAATGTTGCACTTTAATCAGCTCGGCTGTTGGTCCTCAGCTGAACGCTCATTTGTCCAGTCTGTTGCCAAGCCTTGCCAAGCTGATGGTCAACGGGCCTCAGGCTAGCAGGGAGGCCATTGTGTCGGCTCTGCAACTATTCGAAGCTAATGGCGCGCCCAAAGCTCTGGCGATTATTAAATCAAGGATACCGACTTATACTGCTGCTATTTGACTGGACTATCCTATAATAAACTAAGCGTTTTGTCTCTCTCTTTGTTTCAGTTTTTTGTCTCTTCTATTTTTTGTTGCGTTTAATTTAGTTTTGAAAGCATTCGAAAATTAAATAGATATTTGTTTTGTTTTCTTTAATTAATGATGAACGATTGAACAATTTCAGTCAAAATTTAATACTTACAATACATATCGGCGAATCGAAGTTGACACATTTTTGCGTATGCCACCAATCGATGAATTTCAAAAAGTTATTTTTTAATTTTTGCCCTTTTCTGTGTTTTTTGACAGTTTTATTTTTTGTTTATTAATGTTAAGTGTCCAACCCAGTCTTGGGTTGCCTTCAGTACTTCTTTTTCTTACTACTATTGCCGTATAGCAAAGTAAGTATGAAAAAGACAAATAAATGTCTCTTTTTTTCTTTCTTCTATTGGAGTTTAATATAAAAAAACGAGAAGGATATTGAAAATATTTTTTGATGTAAAAAAGGAGACGTAATATATATCTATTTAAATAAAATTGAGTAAATTATAACAAAATTAACTTTAGCGTCGCTGGGCCAATGTCAGCATCGGTCAGCCAGTCGGTGTGGAGTTCAATTGCTCGTTCGATCCACGGACTACGTGCATCGCTACTGTTACTCTGGAGGCGGATTTCCTACTGAAGAAGAGGTTAGTAGTTTTTGCATTAGTCAATAAATGGACCATTATAGCTATTCGCGTGCCTTATGATCGGAAGGTCGTGGGTTCGAGCCCGTAAAGCAAGGCACTAAACACCGCAATGCTTCAGTCCACCCAGCTGAGATCGGGTACCAGTTTGAGCTGGGTAAATTTAGGGTGGGTGTTGCGGCCCCTCCAGCCCGTCAGGACTGAGCAGCTGTACACAGCCCTCGGATGGTGAGCAGCTGTAGCTGTGCCGTTGGCTGCACATCTGATGAGATCAGTCAAACATAGATTTCTCTCTGTAATTTCACAATTTAAAAAAGGAAAGCCACAAAATGAACAGAAAATTTGAAGAAAAAAACATGTTTTTTTAGAATTGTGGGAAGTTACGTTTAGGGATTTTAAGAGTAAATTATTGAAAATTGATGAGTTTAAATAAAGATTCAGTGATTTAAAGTAAATCGGGTCACATTTAGAAATTACAAATCTTTCACTAAACCCTATGTTTTAACTACTAATGTACTCCATTGCTACTAAATAAATGCAGACTTCTTGCTTGCCCTAAGAGAAGAGGTTTAACACGCACTGTCTATCTATCGCTTATCTCACCCCTAGTCTTCCCTAAGTTTTTGGTAGCTTCATGATTTATTAACTAACTGTAGTTAAGCTTGTAGCTAAATAGTTGGCTAACTCAGTCTTCTTTCTCAGTTCCATACTCGGATAAGTGAAAAGTACAAACGCTAGATTCTTCCCAAACATCTCTAGAGTGCCTCTTGGGAAGAGGGGCTGGTAGAGAGGGGAAGCTTTTCCTATAACATTCCTCTTCATCCTTCTTGCTCTAGCTAGTTTTCTCAATCTAACGTCTCACCCAATAAGGAGTTTATAAATTTGCTTCTACGAGCTTTGCCTAGGGAATTAATCGAGAGAAGGGTCTGGCCGTTTATGCAGTGTACAAATTATTCCTTTCTCTCTGTACTTTTACACTGTGTAATGCTTAAAAGCTCGCAGAACCCTGCTAATTGCACTGAGAATTAACATTACGTTAGAAATCTAACCTTCTGCAATCCATTTGCATTTAATTTTACGCTTAATGCGTTTATCTGCTCGGGAATTTCCATATTTGATTTGCAATACGATTAAGGAAGGAAAGGGAGTTGGAATAACTAGCTAGCTGACAGTCTGTAATGCATTGGTATTTTCCTGTTTTTTTAGTCCGTCATAACAGGAAGAGGTTTTTTATTGCTTTGCTGGTTTTTATATGCTTCCTCTTTCAGTTTTACCAATGCTACGGCTTTTATACGCCTAAAATCTATAATTCCCATTTTTCTCTTTCCAATCGTAAAAAAATTGATTGAGCTGCTTAGGTAATTTATTGCAATGCTACAAGGGTAGTTTATAAGTTTATAACTAGCTGTCAAGTTTCTTTTTTGTTGGGTTCAATTTTGCGATGGATTGTTTGCTTTCTTAGTGGGTTTAAGACCAAAAGTACACTCGTGTGGGCCTTGCGGCTCTCTAATTCGTTAGATAATTGTGGCCTAGGACTCTCTGATTGGTTAGATAATTATGGCCTGGGACTCTGATTGGTTAGATAATTCTGGCCTAGGACTCTCTAATTGGTTAGATAATTTTGGCCTGGGACTCCCTGTGATTGGTTATATAATTTTGGCCTGGGACTCTCTCTGATTGGTTAGATAATTGTGGCCTGGGACTCTCTGATTGGTTAGATAATTGTGGCCTAGGACTCTCTGATTGGTGGGATTGGTTTTGTCGTCGGCGACTCTTTAATTGGTAATACGCTCGTAGATATAATTTTTTTGAGCCTACATTTATCTGATTTCCCAGATACTTTGTGGGCCTTAGATTCCCTAATTTGTTAGATGGTGTCAAATTGAAAAAAAAATGTATCTACTACTTAAGTAATGTAATAATTCTTGTACCTAACTATAGCACCTATTCTCCCCCTCCCCAATCATCTGACACAGCACCACAACCGATCCCTACAACACGGACGAAATGCTAATCGAATTCACCCAATGCTTTCCACAAATGCCTCTAACCGTTGGCCAAGAGATTGTCTTCAAATTCAAAGACAAAAAACACCTGCTGCTCCGCGTGAAAGAAATGGAGACGCTGCAGCCACGCGGAGACGTGGTTGCCGCCCAATTCGGCGTCATCTCCGGCAACACGATCGCCACGTTCGAGAAGCTGCCGGACTCGCCGCTAGTGCTAACTGGCAAAGCCAAGGCTAAACAGCCCTATCAATCAATTATCAATCCCGATTGGAACTTCAGCATGATGGGCATTGGCGGTCTAGACAAAGAATTTAGCGACATATTCCGACGGACATTTGCTTCAAGGATATTCCCGCCGGATCTGGTTGAGCAGCTGGGCATGTGTCACGTGCGCGGCCTGCTGCTGTACGGCCCGCCCGGCACCGGCAAGACGCTTATGGCTCGCCAGATTGGCAAGATGTTGAACGCTCGGGAGCCAAAAATTGTCAACGGTCCGTCTATACTGGACAAATATGTCGGCGAAAGCGAAGCCAAAATTCGCCAGCTATTCGCCGATGCCGAAGAGGAATTCAAACGGGTTGGCAACAATTCCGCTTTGCACATCATCATATTTGATGAGATTGACGCCATTTGCAAGGCGCGTGGCTCTGTTGGGGGAGGCACCCAGGTGAGCTGGGGATTCGGCTGTTTAATGAATTGATCGAGAGATAGATGGGAATTGAGATAGAATCATTGGGACCGAAAGATAGACAGGTGAGAATTGAGATATAATCATTGAGACCGCGAGATAGACGGGTGAGAATTGAGATATAATCATTGAGACAGACAGATAGACAGGTGAGAATTGAGATAGAATCATTGAGACCGAGAGATAGACAGGTGAGAATTGAGATATAATCATTGAGACAGACAGATAGACAGGTGAGAATTGAGATATAATCATTGAGACAGACAGATAGACAGGTGAGAATTGAGATATAATCATTGAGACAGACAGATAGACAGGTGAGAATTGAGATAGAATCATTGAGACCGAGAGATAGACGGGTGAGAATTGAGATATAATCATTGGGACCGAAAGATAGACAGGTGAGAATTGAGATATAATCATTGAGACCGCGAGATAGACGGGTGAGAATTGAGATATAATCATTGAGACAGACAGATAGACAGGTGAGAATTGAGATAGAATCATTGAGACAGACAGATAGACAGGTGAGAATTGAGATATAATCATTGAGACAGACAGATAGACAGGTGAGAATTGAGATAGAATCATTGAGACCGAGAGATAGACGGGTGAGAATTGAGATATAATCATTGGGACCAAAAGATAGACAGGTGAGAATTGAGATATAATCATTGAGACCGCGAGATAGACGGGTGAGAATTGAGATATAATCATTGAGACAGACAGATAGACAGGTGAGAATTGAGATAGAATCATTGAGACCGAGAGATAGACAGGTGAGAATTGAGATATAATCATTGAGACAGACAGATAGACAGGTGAGAATTGAGATATAATCATTGAGACAGACAGATAGACAGGTGAGAATTGAGATAGAATCATTGAGACCGAGAGATAGACGGGTGAGAATTGAGATATAATCATTGGGACCGAAAGATAGACAGGTGAGAATTGAGATATAATCATTGAGACCGCGAGATAGACGGGTGAGAATTGAGATATAATCATTGAGACAGACAGATAGACAGGTGAGAATTGAGATAGAATCATTGAGACCGAGAGATAGACAGGTGAGAATTGAGATATAATCATTGAGACAGACAGATAGACAGGTGAGAATTGAGATATAATCATTGAGACAGACAGATAGACAGGTGAGAATTGAGATAGAATCATTGAGACCGAGAGATAGACGGGTGAGAATTGAGATATAATCATTGAGACCGAGAGATATACAGGTGAGAATTGGGATATAATCATTGAGACAGACAGATAGACAGGTGAGAATTGAGATAGAATCATTGAGACAGACAGATAGACAGATAGACAGGTGAGAATTGAGATAGAATCATTGAGACCGAGAGATAGACGGGTGAGAATTGAGATATAATCATTGGGACCGAAAGATAGACAGGTGAGAATTGAGATATAATCATTGAGACCGCGAGATAGACGGGTGAGAATTGAGATATAATCATTGAGACCGAGAGATAGACAGGTGAGAATTGAGATATAATCATTGAGACAGACAGATAGACAGGTGAGAATTGAGATATAATCATTGAGACAGACAGATAGACAGGTGAGAATTGAGATAGAATCATTGAGACCGAGAGATAGACGGGTGAGAATTGAGATATAATCATTGAGACCGAGAGATATACAGGTGAGAATTGGGATATAATCATTGAGACAGACAGATAGACAGGTGAGAATTGAGATAGAATCATTGAGACCGAGAGATAGACGGGTGAGAATTGAGTCAGAATCATTGAGACCGAGAGATATACAGGTGAGAATTGGGATAGAATCATTGAGACCAAGAGATAGACAGGTGAGAATTGAGATCAAAGCAATTAGATAGATAGTTGGACATTTAAAGCATCAGAAAATTGTGGCTAAATTCCGTGATTTTAGCGCGCGACCTATCTTTCTTAGAATCGAAGCCTACTCCCATATGCAGGCCAGATTACACATACATTAAGGAGAATATCTTTAATAATTTATCACTCCACATGCAGACAGCTAAAGTACAATGTCCCAGTTCTTTTCTGAATAACTCATTTGCGTTTACCATTCAATAGTGTACGAGTATTTTTGTTCAAGCTACTTAATAGTAGTATTTTGGCGCATGTGCTCTGAAGTTTTATTAGCAAAAGAAAATCGATCAGTTTTTTAGGGATTTTGCTTTAGGGCTTTCCATCCTTCTAGCAATATGGTAAGTTTATTGTCGAGTACGTGGAGCTTTTAAGACTATGGAAACTAATCGATTGATGAAGAAGGCTTTGATAAAGCTAGCTAAAATCAATCTCGAAACCTGAAGAGAAGACTGGGAAAGTGAAAGTTATGAATACTTTCCACACTTTTATCATGCTTTCGAAATTCCAAAGCTTTAAGCTAGTTATAGTCAAGCCCGTTAAACTCATCTATTTCCATCAGCTTCCCCTTTCGGCGTCGCCTTCCCCTCCCCTGTCCTTCAGCTGCAGCGCCGCCTTCCCCTCCCCTGTCCTTCAGCTGCAGCGCCGCCTTCCCCCTCCCCTGTCCTTCAGCTGCGGCGCCGCCTTCCCCTCCCCTGTCCTTCAGCTTCGGCGCCGCCTTCCCCTCCCCTGTCCTTCAGCTGCGGCGCCGCCTTCCCCTCCCCTGTCCTTCAGCTTCGGCGCCGCCTTGCTCTCCCCTGTCGCCCCTACACTAAGTTATTACCTTAAATCCAACGCAACCCCAGGTTCACGACACGGTGGTCAACCAGCTTCTATCAAAAATCGACGGAGTAGAGACGCTCAACAACATCCTAGTGATCGGCATGACCAATCGCAAGGACATGATTGACGAGGCCTTGCTGAGGCCGGGCCGATTCGAAGTGCAGATGGAGATCAGCCTGCCTGATGAGCACGGCAGGCACCAGATTCTTAACATTCACACTGGTAAAATTCGCGAAAACGGCAAACTGTCGCCGGATGTTGACGTGCGCGAGTTGGCCGCTAAGACGAAGAATTTTTCTGGCGCCGAGTTGGCTGGATTAGTTCGGGCTGCGACTGTTACGGCTATGAATAGGCTGGTGCAGGCGTCTGAGAAGGTTCAGGTGAGCTTGCTGGTGAAGCCTTTTTTACGAGGTTCTCGGGCTTGAAAGTAACATGATTTATTGATTATTAAGAAGAATAGGACGTGGATTTACAATAACTAGGCTGCGAAACCAAGCAATACCATAATGTGAGTTTGGAATTTGCCAGGTTTCGGCTTTTTGGGTCTGCAAGGACTATAAATGTTAATTTAGAAAGAACCAGGATGTGAATTTGGAAGGAGCAGGATGTGAATTCCCAAGAATCAGGATGTGAATTTGAATGGACCAGGATGTGAATTTGAATGGACCAAGATGTGAATTTAGAATGACCAGGATTTGAATTTAGAATGACCAGGATGTGAATTTAGAATGACCAGGATCTGAATTTAGAATGACCAGGATGTGAATTTAGAATGACCAGGATCTGAATTTAGAATGACCAGGATGTGAATTTAGAATGACCAGGATCTGAATTTAGAATGACCAGGATCTGAATTTAGAATGACCAGGATCTGAATTTAGAAGGACCAGGATTTGAATTTGGAAGGACCAGAATGTGAATTTGGAAGGAACGGGATTTGAATTTTGAAGGACCAGGATCTGAATTTAGAAGGACCAGGGTGTGAGTTTTAAAGGGCATGACTTTAGTTAAATTTAGAGGAATAATAACTGAAATTTTGAGAATCAGAATGCGAGTTAGGAGAGTTTTGGATGTGTTACAACTTGAAATAATCAGGACGCAAGTTTTTGAGCTTCAAGAGCATCCCCTTTGATCGTTGAATTTTGCTTCAAGGTTGACCCGGACGCTATTGAGAAGCTGTGCGTCACCAGGCACGACTTCATGCACGCACTCGAGTACGACATTCGGCCCGCTTTTGGCGCCCAAGAAGAGGAGCTGGATCGTTACGTAACAGGCGGCCTGGTTCACTGGGGCGATCCGGTTAATCACGTGATCGAGCACGGCCTATTGGCCACCAGAGCCGCTCGGGCCGAAGCTGAAGCCGGCGCCGATTCCGGCAGGCCGGTGGCTCTGCTTCTAGAAGGACCGCGCAACAGCGGCAAAACTGCTCTGGCTGTGCACATCGCTCGCCAGGCTGGTTTCTCCTACGTCCGCCTGGCAACTAGCAAGAACATGGTCGGCTTCAACGAGGTGGCCAAGTGCATGGCTGTTAAGAAATTTTTTGACGACGCTCACAAAGCTAAACAGGCTGTGGTGATTCTCGACGGGCTGGAAGGCCTTATTGACTACAGTCCGGTTGGGCCAAGGTACTCCAACTATGTGCTGCAGGTGAGCTTTTTTTGACATCCTCTTTTTACTTAACATCCTGTTCCTTGCTCTGAACTCCTGTTTGTTTCTCCGACATCCTGATTCTTCCCTAGACATCCTGTTTCTTTCCTTGGCATCCTGCTTCCTTCTTTGACATCCTGTTTCTTGCTCTGACATCCTGCTTCTTTCCTTGGCATCCTGCTTCCTTCTTTGACATCCTGTTTCTTGCTCTGACAGCCTGTTTCTTGCTCTGACCTCCTGTTTGTTTCTCCGACATCCGGATTCTTCCCTAGACATCCTGTTTCTTTCCTTGGCATCCTGCTTCCTTCTTTGACATCCTGTTTCTTGCTCTGACAGCCTGTTTCTTGCTCTGACCTCCTGTTTGTTTCTCCGACATCCGGATTCTTCCCTAGACATCCTGTTTCTTTCCTTGGCATCCTGCTTCCTTCTTTGACATCCTGTTTCTTGCTCTGACAGCCTGTTTCTTGCTCTGACCTCCTGTTTGTTTCTCCGACATCCGGATTCTTCCCTAGACATCCTGTTTCTTTCCTTGGCATCCTGCTTCCTTCTTTGACATCCTGTTTCTTGCTCTGACATCCTGTTTCTTGCTCTGACATCCTGTTTCTTGCTCTGACATCCAGTTTCTTGCTCTGACATCCTGTTTCTTGCTCTGACATCCTGTTTCTTCTCTTAACATTCGCTTCTTCCCGTTCACTTCATAATATTATTTTCGTAGCAATTTTATCTGGCTAACAAAATCACGCAACAATGTCAGGCCCTTCGCGACCTCATCACGGCCCCGCTTCCGCGCAACAAATGCCTGCTACTGCTGGGCACCACCAGCTGTCGCGACGCCCTAGAAGAACTCGGCCTCGTGCAGTGCTTCACTGCCGGCAAAATTCACGTCAGCAATCTGACTCAACCCGAGCACCTGGTCACCGCCCTCAATCAGTTAGACGCCGCGAAATTCACCGACACGGAGGTTCGCCAGATTTATAAATCCGTGTCCGGCTGCCGTCTCAACATCGGCATCAAGGAACTGCTGGACGTGGCCCGCATGACCAATCGGGTGGAGGAGGGCGACCGGGTTCGCTACTTCCTTGATCGCCTGAACGAAGACGGCAGGCTGACTGAATAGAGTGATGAGTTGAAAAAAAAACTAAAAGACGACTATCAATCCCTATCAATCAGTACTTAATCGAATCTGTGTTGTACCCACTCTGATTTCTCTAATGCCCTCTGCCTAAACTATGGCGTCACATTTCGCTGGCATCACTGCTTGATGACGTAACATTTCTATGGCGTCACTGCTTGGTGACGTCACACTTCTATGGCGTCACTGCTTGATGATGTCACACTTCTATGGCGTCACTTTTTGATGATGTCACACTTCTATGACGTCACTCTAAATGATGTCATTGCTGGATGACGTCACCGCTCGATGACGTCACGGCTGGATGACGTCACTAAACATTTTTATGATCGATATTAAATTGATCACAAATTTTTAGCGAAGTCACCAGTTGAGGACGTCACTATTTGGTTTAATCATTTGATCGTAATTTTGTCTTCGTATTTAATTTTTTTTATTCTCGTAGGATTTTAATTAGATTTTATTGAATTTCTCAACAAGGGCGCATTCTATTAACTATTCTTTGCAATTTTAAATCAATCATAATAATTTTACAATCAATTTGTAAATTTGATCAATTTTACAAGCATAATAATTTTGTGTTATCAAGTAGCAATCAACGAAACACTTAAACTTACTTTATTCCGATTGGTGTTGTCATTTTCACAATTATATGTACTACGAAATCATTAACTATGAAGCCCTGGCTTAAAGATACTTTAGAGCTTTTTTATATTATAATCCTTAGAACAGACACATTTTTGTGATTTTAAACAGTCTTTATAGTCTTAAGAGTCACATTTAATAAGATTACCTATAATGCAAATCGTACTTAGTATGAAAACTAATCATGCATAATAGCATAAATTATTTTGGTGTCGTATTGCTGCAACTGTTTACCCGCTTATCTACATTTGGAGTTCGATGCACTTTTATTTGTCAATTACTTCTCTAGTAGTTACCTTGCTTTACGCAAAAAAACTATTTTATCTAGGCATCAAGGCATTTGTGTTGTGATTTTTATGTTCTATTTTATCGACTTTTTATATTATTTTATGGTTCGGACGAAAATGTTTTTTCTATTCCTATTTTAATAGTCTGTTGATTTCCTCTTTTTTATTTTTTTGTATCCCAATCGACATTTGCAGACAAATATAATATAAAATTGACATTAAACCTAATGTCTAATTAGTAAATTGTGCAGTTTGAAGACAATTAGTATTTAGACTTTTAAATATCATCTATAATTCTGTATTAGTGATTGGTTTTTTATGTAAGCTGTCCACTTAACGCATATATGATTTTTATTATCTGTTTTAACATTATTTAACATTTTGTATTGATAGAATCTCATCATAATATCTGATTTAGAGATTTTAAATATAGCACCACTTTTTAAATCAATTAGATCTTTTTACTAGGTTTCTATTTCCACTCTGTTAATTATTAATCGGTTTTAATTAAACCAGTCTTCCGAATTACTATTTTTGTTATAAAGCGATTCAAAACAAAACAGAGCTTAATTAATGTACCAAGTAGTTAATAAAACGGTTTAATACTCGTATGCGTAGGAGTAGGAAATAGGGAATACACGTTAAAATCAATAAATCAATATTCTCGCTGCCTGGCGAAAATTCCTTTTCGGAAAGAGTAGGAAATTTCCACTAAGGCAAGTTGAGTTTTTGAATACTGTGTGCGTACAGGAGAAACAAAACAGCACGTGATAGATTGTCAACAGTTCAGTGTGACAAATACGCATGGTAGTATATAGCATTTTCCCTCATTTAAGTCAAGTTTACTAATCGTCACAGAAGCAAGAGCACTACAAATGGAAAAGTAATCGATACTACAGGGAAACTAAAATAAAAAAAGAACGATTCGGTATTATTGAGGAATTCATTTCTAAATCTGTTTCAGGTTCAGTGTATAGTTTTTCTATGAGAGACGGACAGAATAGACCTACATTCTGTGTCATTTTTGACCCACTAATAACCTCAACGAGGAGTTTACGATACTAATACATTAGGTAAGGGGTGAAACAAGTTCACGGCTAGTCCAGAAAGCGGATTTCCTTCCCCATCTTTCTGTCCCTCCTATGCCCCTGCTCCCTGAAACTCCCTGTACAGTTTTTGTCAAGGCCCGGTCGCTTTACCACGACGACTCTCGCCCCCCGGTCTGGGCAACAGTGTACACTCTTGAACTAATGTACATTTCTTCCGTAGACCCAACCCCTCCACCTTCATGGAAGAGAGAAAAATTATACGCGAGGAGAAGCGCCTTCACCCCTCAAATAAACAGGCCCACCCTCCCCTTATAAAATACACAACTCGTTCCGACGCCCCCCACTCCGCTCAGCTGACTGCGCGGAATTAATAAAAGTCCAGAACTTGACACGACTTTAAGCGAACCGCTTAGGCACTTAAAGTTGTAGTAAAATTAAATCTTGATATAGATTAAGCTGGCTTATTTCCTAACAAAGAAACATGTCAAACATCGACGAGCAGTCCACCAAGACGGCTACAGCTTTTGTCATTGCTGCTACGGACACAGCTAACACTACAGAAGCGGATGACTGTCAGATGGAGGACGCAACTGTTGCAGGCGAGGCCGAAGCCACTAATGTCCTACCCGATCGATTGCGCAAGCGCCTTCTAGGCGAACGAAAATGTAGGCCAACTAACGAACAGCTTGACCAAAAGTTAGCCAAAGCCGAGCAGAGACGCCAAGTAAGTTACTTTGCTAAAAAGTCTTTTGATTATTTCTGAAATCTAAATACAGCATTCAGTCAATCATTGCTCGTTAAGTCTTGCAAAAAGGTCTACAATTAGTCATTAAATATTTTGAAGCGAAAAATTTTTTTAGCTCTCTAGCGCTATAATTTATTAATTTCCGCTCCAGTCCACAGCTCACACTCACACCTAGATTTTACTGCACTCTGTACGAATATGCTCTGTTAGGCTCACTAATTGCGCTGTAAATTTTCATTTGTAAACAAACGTTTGTATATATAGGTACTATGCATACTACTGACATGGAGTTTTCAGTAGCCTCAAACGAAATTTATGCATTAATTAAATAATAACTCTGACGCGATTTCAACCTGGCCAGAAACAATTCGCCAAGCGCGCAGCGAGCGCACGCGAAGCCGAAGCCCGATGCAGACGCGTCGCCGAGGCGATGGAAGCCCTGCACGCCAGACGCCCGGAATCGCGGGCCCAGGTTATTCAAAGATACGCCAGACTGCGTCACGACCTTCAAGAAGTGCTCGGCCGTTTCAATAGCGAAGTGGAGCGGACCAATTGCGCCCTATTCGCCGGCGCGCCGCTCCTCGCATTCGGCGGCGGCCTCGGCTATTCGTCATCAACGTCGGTATCGACATCGACAACTTCGACGACAACAAGCAAGACTGCTGCAGCCGCAGCAACTTCGACCAGTTCAGCAGACGGAGGCTGCCATCTTCATCATCACCAGCACCGTGCGGCTACAGCTTTTGTTGTTGGCCACGCCAATGGCAACAATTCGACTTCGACGACGGTCAACGGGTCGGAGATGCCGGCCCGTCTCAGACAGCGGCTGGCCGCCTATCCAAGGCGCCGCGGTCGGCACGAGTTGAAGATGGCGCTTGATAAGAAGCTGGCCGACGCTCAACGTAGAAAAGAGGTTAATTTTTATTTTTATGGTGCTAATGACACTACTTAAATGGTGCAAGCAGTAGTATGAAATGAATTTTAATGATTTTTCTAATTTAGCGCTACGAACAGCGCCGAGCCGAGTCAATCAAGGAGACCGAGGAGCGCTGCCGAAGAATCTCAGAGACCATGGAGGAGATCAGTCTGCAGGGTCAGCAGCAGGCTCCTGATGAACAGTCGCTGCAGCAACAGCAGCAACAGACGCCAGAACAGCAGGAGACGGTGGCCGGAGGCGAAGCCGATCACCACCACAGTCGCAGTGGTTCGCGCGTTTTCTACAGACGCGTCGCTAAACTGCAGGTTGATCTGGACTGCCTGTTCACCAAGTTCAATAGGGAGATTGTCACTGTGCGCGGTCGGCCCGTGGATCTCCTTGAGACGCTGGAATGGCCTCCAATGCCGCCGCAGCAGCAGCAGGAGCAGCCAAAACAGGAACAGGAGCAGGACCAGCAGGAGAAGCGGGCCAGTGTTGCTTGTCAGACGGAGATTCAGGTTTGCAATAATTGCGGCCACGATCCCAATGCTTGAGCGTTGTCCAAGCGTACATTAAGTCACTGAACGGCTTTGAATTTTTCTGTAATTTATTTCTCGTCATCGTCACACCTTTTTAATTAAAAATTCTTGACTGTACTTTTTTGTGTACATTTATTTACAGGGACACTTGTGTTTTATGTCTATTTTTAGCAACAGCACGTGAACAAAAGTTTACATTTACGAGGCGGAGACTTTTCGAAACGCGCGTATTTTCTAGAGACAAATTTCTATCCATTTTCGTTATGTACATACGTGTACTCTCATGTGAATCATTTTGGTACCATTTGAACCAGGTTAAGTCAAGTTAAGAGACAAAAAGAAAGAGTCTATAATTGTAAATTTTATCGTTCAGATGAATTTATGTAAATATTCACTCGATAAAAAATCCCCCCGTTCAAATATTTCTTATTCTTATTTTCATTCTTTTAAAGATTTTTTGGATGTTATTAAAGTCTTCGTGAAATTCCAAATTTTTATTGTACATTATTTAAATAAAATTTTTTAGCACCTGTCGTTTCTACGAGCGTATTTGTACGAGCAGTATACAGCAGGTATCATCTTTCGTAGGACTTTCACTGTAAAGTTTAATCTTACGTTTTGTAAATTTTCAAACTGCACTGCATTATTAGTCGACTGTTTTACTAATATTCACTTTGTAAATAAAGGTCATTCGTATTTAGACTCGTAAATTGCCTTTAAGCTTTTATTTGTAATTTCGCTGAAACGAGTTCAATTATCAGGTGAAGCTAATTAATTCTTAGTGTTGGGGTTCAGCTAACGCGAGATTAACTATTTGACTCACGTGGTGCTACCTATCAGGTCAGATTAATTATCGGTGCGGGCCTTTTGTTGTGTTGAATTTGTTATACGCTCGTAGCTATATAGTATTCTACTGAAGCAAAGAGAAGCTATTAACTCAATTATTATATGTTTAAAAAACGCTGTAAATCTGCAGTGGGGCTGCAGGCACTTTGACGCTTAAAGCGCCATCGTCTCAAAACCAGAGACTCGGCATGACTGTCCATTGCGCTGACTCCTGAAGCGCGTTCAGTCACACTAAATACGGTATTGTAAAGTCTGACTTGTGGTTTGCAGTGACGAACGCTTAGGCCGTACGCAGCCTAGCATGAATGCTTATGTATTTATTTGAGTACGATCGATATTGGGGGTGGGGGTACGCGATGCATGAAGGTGCGAAAGGTAGACGCCATTTGATTGGCTGCGGGGAGAGAGAGCAGTGGGCTGAGAACTGAGCGCACGGCGCCGGGACGGCCTACATTCTTCCCCGAGCGGATTAAAATTGGGACAATAAAACAAAGGAAAAACACAAATGGATGATGCTGATGGTACCAGCGATATGAGGGATCAAGTGAAACCGAATTAAATCGTTTGAAAATACAAATGGTGAAACAATAAAGTTCGAGGCCACGAGGTTCACCTCCTTACAAAAAATGGGTAGCAAACTGGGAGGAAAGTGAAACCAGAAAATGAATTTGATCGCAGCGGAACGCAATTGACAAAGTGAGCAAATTCAGCGATAGATGGCTAATTCAGACAGTCCGTGAATTCAAAGTCTAACAGTCATCAGTTATTAGTTCATTAATTCACAGTTCTTGGTCGGCCCTTGCACGCCCGCGGGTGAGCTCGCCGCGCGATAGCCTCGGGTGACTGAGGGCTGCCGTCGGTCGGAGGTGGCGTAGGCGGTAGCAGTGGGTCGGCCGCCGGCAGGCACTTGAGGTCCGTGACGTGACGCATGCAGGACTCGCGCCCTCTGCGCAGGATTAGGGAGTCGCCTTTCACCTCGGTGACGACCCAGGCCTCGGGCTCGAAGGGCGTCTGCGACTTGGCGGCCGGCCGCCGCCTGCGCAGCACCGAGTCGCCGGCCCCGATGCCGTGGCTGGCGGCCCTCCGGCGGTCGTCGGCGTAGCGCGTCATCCGCTGCTTGGCGATGTTGTCGCGGGCCCTGACCGCGGCCAAGTTGCGCGGCCTCCGGATGCGCTGCTGCACGCTGGGGATGCAGTCCTGCACCTGCCGCTGGAACATCAGCTGCGACGGGGCCGCTCCGGTGCTCGTGTGTGGGGTGTTGCGGTAGGCCTCCAGCCAGTCCTCGAGGGCGGCTCGCCAGTCAGCTTTCTGGACGCTCGCGATGCGGACGATTTTGTTGATGGAGCGGTTGATGCGCTCGGTGACTCCGTTTGCTGCCGGATGGTACGGAGTGATGAGGCGGTGCTGCACGCCGTTGCTGCTGAGGAAGCTGCGGAAGGCTTGCGAGCTGAACGGAGGCCCGTTGTCTGAGACGAGCTGCGCTGGCCTGCCGAATGTCGCGAAGAGCTTCCGCAACTGCTTGGTGACGGCCTCGGCCGTCATTGATTACATGCTGATTACGATCGGGTAGCGAGAGAAGTGGTCCACTAAGACCAGCAGGTGGCGGTTCTGCACCGGTCCGGTGAAGTCGATGCCGAGCGTGTGCCAGGCGCATGGCGGCAGTGGCGTGGCTTGCAGCGGTGCTGCCGGAACCTCCGCTTGATGACTCGCAGCTTGGCACGGCAGGCAGGTGCCGGGCCACCAGACCTTCGCCGAGAGCCTCGCCTGGGTCTTCTTTTCGCCCTGGTGACCTTGATGGGCGAGCCGCAGCACGGTCTGCCGCAGAGCCTCGGGGACGACGATGCGCTGGGCCCTCAGCAGAACTCCGTCAGCCACGGACAGCTCCTGCTTGACTGCGTGCAGCGACCGAAGCGTGGCGTCTCGGAGGTCCCAGTCGCCTCCTCGGAGGGCGGAGATGGCCGCCTGCACGGCTCCGTCTCTCGCTGTCGCCTCCCTGAACTGCTGCAGTGACAGTCCCTTCGGGGTCGCGTCCTCGGCGATGCTGTTGATGTAGTGGGTGTCCCTGGCCTCGCTCACGCTGACGGCTGCTGGTGTCGGGCCGGGCTGCCGGCTGAGGACATCGCTCGGGTTGGCGGGGCCCGGCCTGTACGCCGTTTCGAACACCAGGTCCTGGATGCTCAGCGTCATGCGCTCGACTCTCGGCGGCGGGCGGGACCCCGGCTTGAACAGGTGCACCAGGGGCTTGTGATCCGTGATGACTCGGAAGCCTGACGAGCCGCTGAGGTAGTGGCGAAAGCGCAGGCAGCTGAACTTGACGGCGAGGGCCTCTCTCTCCGTCTGCGAGTAGCGCGACTCCACGGCTGTCAGTGCGCGGCTCGCGTAGGCGATCGGCCTCAGGCTGCCGTCTGGTTGCTGCTGGCATAGGATCGCGCTGAGGCCTGTCGGGCTGGCATCCACGATCACTTCGGTCGGCCTCCGCTTGTCAAAGAACGCCAGCGTGCTGCTTGCCGAGATCGCGTCCTTGATGGCGCCGAATGCAGCCTCCTCGGTGGCCCCCCAAGTCCACGTGGCCTCCTTTCTGGTCAGGTCTCGGAGGGGCTTGGCCGTGTCTGCCAGGGCCGGGATAAAGCGGCTGACGAAGGCCACGAGGCCGAGGAAGGACCTCACCTCGGATGCGTTCTTCGGCGCCCGGAATGCCTTCACGGCGCTGACCTTCTCCTCCGTCGGCTGGATGCCCTTCTCGGATAGGCGCATGGCGAGGAACGTGGCCTCCTTGACGGCGAACCTGCACTTCGTCGGGTTGAGGGTGATGTTGTAGTCCTCCAGCCTCTGCAGCGTCGCGGCCAGACGGCGGTTGTGCTCGCTGATGTTGGCTGCGTAGATGACGATGTCGTCGTGCACCCAGCGGACGCCTTGTAGGCCGCCGAGCACGGTGCTCATGACTCTCTGCAGGATCTCCGACGCCGACGTGAAGCCCATGCACAGGCGTGTCAGTCGCATGAGGCCCCTCGGTGTGGAGAAAGTCAGGAGGTGACGCGATTCTTTTCGAACTCGAATCTGGTGGAAGGCCTTGTTGACGTCCAGCTCAGAGAAGTAGCGCGCACCCGCCATTTCATCGGTGACCTCCTCGAAGGTGGGTATCGGCTGCTTCTCGGGCACCACGAACTTGTTTACGTCGCGCAGGTCCTGGGTGATGCGCACTTGGCCGGGCTGGGACTTCGGGACCACAACGATTCGCGACACCCATTCAGACGGTCCGGTCACCTTCTCGATGATGCCGGCCTGCAGCTGCTCGTCGAGCTCGCGTAGCGCCGCCTCCCTCAGGTGCACCGGGATGCGGCTTGGCGGGTGGCAGACCGGCGTGGCTCCTTCGCGCAGCTGAATGCCGACTTCGACGCATTTGACGCAGCCGATCCCGTCGAATCGCTCCCTGAAGGTTTTGATGATGTTGCCGAGGCGCTCCTGCTCTGGCATTGCCTGGTCATCTGCCTCCGGCGCCGCCGCTGCCAGAGCAGTTCTGAGAGACCCCTGCAGCTCGCCGGAGTCCTTCAGGTGACATACGTTGCGGCTGCTGGGTCCGATGCGCAGGATTCCCAGCTCCTCGCTGGTCTCACGGCCGATGATCGTCGTGCCAGTCTCCTTGACGATGATGTAGCTGATGTTGGTGCTGACGTCGTAGACGGCAGTCCGGAGCGTGGCCTTGCCTACTGTGGTGAGCGGCTTGTTGGAGCCGAACGGAAAAACTCGCTGCTTTGACGATGGCTGCGTAGATGACGATGTCGTCGTGCACCGGCGGAGGTCGTCTGCCTTGCCTCCGATGGCGCTGAAGGTCCTGGAGTCCATCAGATTGCAGCTGGCGCCGCTGTCGATGAGCAGCTCTGTGGCGTGGCCGTTGACGTCTGCTCTGACGAGCGGCAGTCGCTTCCGCTGAGGCGTGAGGCAGAACACCTCGCAGCTGCTGTCGCTGTCTCGCTGCTGCTCGGCTTGCTGCTCACCGGCGATGGCGTGCACCTTTCTGGAGCTGGCGGGCTTGGACAGGCACGCCTTCGCCAGGTGGCCGACCTTGTTGCAGTTCTTGCACGTTTTGCCTCGAGCTGCCTCGCAAGTCCGGTGGCCTGGTTCTCCACAGCGGATGCACTTCGCTCGGTGGCGCTCCTGCCGCGCTAGCTTCTCGTTCTGCCGGACCCAGTTCACGGACTCGCTCTTCCGCGATTCGATGACTGCCGATTGGAGTTCGGCGGCCTCGAAGGCTCTGGCCTGCTGCAGAGCGTCCTTGAGCCCGATGTTCGGCGTCTGCAGCAGCCTGCGCCGCAGCTGGTCGGACTGGCAGCCTGCGACAATCTGATCCCGGATGATGAGGTCGCGTTGAGTGTCAAACTCGCACCCGTCCGCCGCCTTGAACAAGCGCTGCGCCCAGGCGTTGATGGTTTCGCCCGCCTGCTGCGTGCAGTGCCGGAACTCATATCGGACGAATACCGGATTATGTCTGCCGCTGAAGTGCTCCATGAAGGCGGCCAGAAGCTCCTCCAGTGTCTTGCCGGGCTTCGTGATTTCTGCGAAGGCCTCGCTGATTTGCTTACCTCCGACGTAAAGCAGGATTTCTCTCTGCTGCGTTGCCTCTGTTATGCCGCTTGCAGTGACAAAGCGTTTGAACTGGCTGGCCCAATCGGTCCACCTTGCCGAGATATTGTGAGGCTCTTTCGTTGTGTCGAAAGGCTCCGGTGGGGGCAGTTGCAGTGGCACAGCCAATCCTGCTAGCGATGCCAATGTAAAGTCTGACTTGTGGTTTGCAGTGACGAACGCTTAGGCCATACGCAGCCTAGCATGAATGCTTATGTATTTATTTGAGTACGATCGATATTGGGGGTGGGGGTACGCGATGCATGAAGGTGCGAAAGGTAGACGCCATTTGATTGGCTGCGGGGAGAGAGAGCAGTGGGCTGAGAACTGAGCGCACGGCGCCGGGACGGCCTACAGGTATGCAGGCATAGACACACACACAGGCCGGCACACAGTCACGCACTCACACAGGGTGTACAAGCGGTGGTTCCAGGAATGTACACTCTCTATGCCTTGGGGGGGGGGGTTGCCCTCATGGACGTAAATGGCACAACTGGTCCATAGCCCAACCAATTCGTGCACAAGGCCCCAAATTAATGTGACCCTGCACATGAAACCGCGCTAGGGAAAATAAACGACCTACAACGCGGGGTCGAACCTGGACCAGTGGCACACAAGGCAGACGCGCTAGACCGCCGAGCCACTCGGCCCAATTATAATAGAATAGGAGTTCCTTGAGTTCTCTGCCACCTCAAGTGAGTCTTATTGCTCAAGTTACTTTTTAATAGCGATTGAGCGCCGCCAGAATCTTTCAGAGAACGCGATATCCGTTTAATCAGAGGCTCCCGATGAATTCTTGGTTCATATATCAATCAGATCATGGAGTCAGAAATTATTTGGATGTTACTATTTTTAGCAATCAGTATGGTACAATTCATGCAGCATTATAAAGTAATTCAGAGCTTAATTTGACACCCCTTTTGGCTAGGGCGTGACCGAGGTGGGAAATCGAATGCTGCAAGCCAAACCCAAGCTCAGCTGCGTGACTCGGAAGCACTCTCCTGTTTCGTGTTACCTTGACAATGTTTCTGCTTTTCTTTGACTTTTTTAAGCTACAGTAGCCATAGCACTGAAGAATCGATCTTAATTCAGAAAGAGTCGCACATTCGCAC
Organism: Macrostomum cliftonense; assembly: GCA_950096795.1. Classification (NCBI taxonomy): domain Eukaryota; kingdom Metazoa; phylum Platyhelminthes; family Macrostomidae; genus Macrostomum; species Macrostomum cliftonense. The sequence continues at coordinate 901,309 of CATNEM010000197.1, forward strand.
TCTAGAAGTCTTAAGAGTTTGAATAAAACCAACTTAAGAATCGTCCAGAAGTCACCATAAAAATCGCCCTTCTTAACAAGGATCCCTTGTAAACTTGATTACTGTAAGCTGCTAAGAAGCATAAAAATAAATTTAAAGAAATAATTAAAAATTATCCATTGAAATATGATGAATACCGACTGTCTTAACACAGCAGAAAACGGCAAACTAAAATTAATTAGCATATTATTCGTAGCAACAAAAAGTTTATTGTTACTAATTTAGTTTAAACCTGCAGGTGCACATTTAAAAACACTCAAAAAATGTTTATAAAATGTAAAGCAGTATGTGACACAATAATAAAGGCATGAGCTCTGATCACGACAAGCCAGAAATTAACTGTCTTTTACGGCTTAGAAGGGAAAAAATAACGAAAAAACAATCTTTATACGTTAAAATACAGAAATGGGCAAAATTTGAGCAACGACTGTCAGCGCATACTATAGTGCAAACAGTATACAATTATTTATCGATCTATCTGATTAGCTTTCAGGCTTATCTACTGACCCAAAACTTGACCCACTTTTAATCTTATCTTCTGACCCAAATCTTGACCCACTTTCAACTTCATCTACTGACCCAAATCTTGACCCACTTTTAATCTTATCTACTGACCCGAAACTTGACCCACTCTTTATCTTATCGACTGATCTAAAACTTGACCCACTTTTAAGCTACTAACTAGTAATCCATATTTCAAGAATGAAGATGCATACGTAGTGTATTAATTAGGTACAGAGTTAGTATTGTTACGATGCAAAAGTCAGTGTTTTCAACGAAACAACTCTAAATAGCTTTAGAACCTTAAAATGATAGCATTGATCAACTGTGCCATAGCCGCACGTGCGATCTCAACTCAGCGAGACCCACGCATACAAGGCAGCAGCGGTGGCACCGAAAATGCGGCTTCTTATTACTATCCAGTCCGCTAAACTGATGCCTCCGAGCTTTGTGAACGGCTAACTGGACGGCACTGGATTGGAACCTGCCGCACACGGGGCAGCCGTAATCCCTAGCCGACGAAGGTCGCAAAGCCAAAGTGGCGAATAGTTTGGCATCAACAATGCACACCCGGCTATGCGCGGGCATATCGCCTGGAGATAGTTGCAAGCCGCAATTTTGGCAAGCAATTAGAGGCGCGTCCCATGGCAACTTAGCCGCGGCTATGGCTTCATCTGAGGCCAATGAGGAGACGGCCAATATTTTTAGTGGCTTTGACTGCTGTTGCTGGCTCTGCTGCTCCTGCTGCGACGAGCCATCCTCCATTCTTTGCCTGAAGGGACATGTAAAATTGGTCTACTCAACTAGGATGCGAATTTTAAGAGCATCAACCATACAGAAAAAACTATTAGTCTTATAAGTTGTCTAGTTTTTTTAGCATATGCCATGCAATTCTCTAATCTGTAAAAACTTTATCATCTAATCTAACATCCAGGAAGGAACTACTGACGTAAAAAAAACTTGACAGAATGTAAAAAAAATCGCATAAATCTGCAAACAGTCATTTCTGAACCAATTTTTAACCAACTCTTGTTTGTGATCTTAAAAAATATAGTTTGACCCAATTTCATGTGCGTATTATGTAAATTTGATTTATTTGAAAAATTTGATTTAATGAACGAAATTTCACCTAGATTCAATAATGATTTACTGATAATTCTTTTCAATACCAGCCTCTTACAAAAATTTTCTGTTAGATTTATGGGCTAACATTTTTCTAAGAACCATGCGTTCTTAAAAAATTTATCTATGATTGATAATAAGTTATTATATTAAATAAAAAATACGATTCGTTTCAAGCCACTTATCACTTTATAACTGAGCGCTTGATCAACACGATCAAATGAATCCAATACAAATTTTTGCTGACTAAGCTATTTTTCATGTCCGACAATCATGTTCAGAAAATCTATTCCGATACGTCTTGATGCAGGGTGCTTGCATGCACTTTATCCATTTTTCTCATTGGTATATTTCTCTTGCTATCCCAAGGACACCTTAACTAGGACACCTTAAGTACACCTACTTAAGGTGTCCTTGTGCTCTCCCTGCTCAAACACTTTAATATCCAAGTCGCTTTTCTAACGATATTGATAATGTTTAATGTTGGCCATGAACAACATTTTCTCTATATCAAAAGTTGCCAGCCATACATGTAGGTAGAAAAACTACGAGCTCGTAAAAAATTTCAAAATATTTTTTTACTCAAGGGACCCACCACAAACACTGACTGCGCTCGTAAAAATGCACCGCAAGACCTTTGCGTCAACCTCGATCCAAGCGTTGTTATATTTTTATCCACAAGTCTCAATAAAAGAAACTAAATTAATCCAAGAAGCGTCATTTCCCATAATAGGAAATGACTTAGCTACAAAAAAACAAGGGAAAAAGAACTCAAAAGCGGACATCAATCGAGATCTACGTGCTTACTAAATCGACAGGAAAATGAGGTCATAGGTTTCCTACTGTAGGATTGAGAGCAGAAAATGAGCTGCGTAATGCTGCACCAAGCGGCCCTATTAGGAAAGATCGTTTCTAAGCGAATGTTTGACGCTAACACTAGACTAAAACTGAATTAACTACCAACCCTCTATACTCATTCACCTATACACCGCCTGCAGGCAACAAGATACGCAAGAGAATCGACGCAGTCTCAGAAAAGAGCCAACTCTTAGCTCTCCATGCACGAGGACTGGCAAAGCAGGAAAACAGGGACGAAGAGAAGAGCCGAATAGAAAATCGAGTAGCCGAAAAATGCCTCCCAGTTTCCCTAATTCTCCTATTACACTCCCCCATCCTATAGCGGCCTCAGCAGAGCACGCGAATTGACAAGCCATGGAGTTTTTGAAAGCTTAGCAACTGGACAAGGAAATCACTAACAACGAAATTACTACAACTTAGTAATGGCTGGAGCAATTCATTCAACTTGAATCCTAAATTCGGATACCAAAATTAAGAAATTGAGCTTCAAATATGTATTTTGCTATTGACCTATTATTTGTTTCAATTTTTATTTTAAAAAGTTTGGTCTCCAATCCAGAGACTAAAGCTCACTAGAATTCCACGAGACTGATTCTACATGACTCTACAGGACACGAGGGGACAAATTAGATTGCTTGCAATCGCTCTAGTATATGGCCAAACCATATACCAGTCACCTCATTCTAAATCTCACTTGAAAATCCCTAGAGAAAAAAGGGGAAAAACTGTCTCGCTTTTGCATGGAAGCGACCAGGTCAGACCCAGACAAAACAAGCCTCACTAATTTAATGAGTATGCAAAAAAAGTTTTGAATCTTCTTAAAACTTACAAATTTAAAAAGCTACCTTTAAAACAAGAAATAAATAAGGGACCATATGGTAATGAAGACAGTCTACTCGGCCTAATTTCCCTAATCCCTAATATTAGATGCACGGACTGATCCAAAAACCGATGAACGACTAGATTAAGCCATCAGGGAGGAACTTGTTTCCACCCAAGCAAAGTAGGGAGGGAAAAAATACGAGGAAAGACTAGAAAATAGGACATAGAACAAATTACCTAGACCTGACGGAGTATAAGAAAAAAGGAATTAGCATTAGCAAAGTACCGAGGCAAAACTGATTGGATTACAAGCTGCTTTCAGAATAGCCTAATTCCAACATATTTCCCGAACTCATATCTGTCTGTCAGGTCTATACTTTTCCTTTTGCACAAAGTACAAAATGTAATCGTGAGCAAATGCTTGTAGTCTAACTTTGCTCTGTCTTGACTTTTGAAAACGATAATATTCTCCCATATGAAATTTTGCTCTAAAAATGTTGAAAAATTGATAACCTTTTAGCCTACTAAAGTGACTCAAAAAAGCAGCGCATTGAAATTTGCTTTAGAATTTAACAAAATTTTCGTATTATTCAAGATAACCACACAAAGAGCATTAAACTATGTTAAGCTGGATTACCGATTAGTTGTTTTTTTGAGAAGGTAAGAGAGTAAAGACATATAGGTTGGATTTTCCGGGGTATTTCGGTGGAATAGATACAATTTTAGATTCGATAATTTACGAGATAGCTCTATGAAAAAATCTTAACCAGAAAGTGGATTAAAGAAATGCTTATTACAGGATTCAATGCTCTTAGGCAAGCATAATTAACAAGAATACAGACGTGAAAATGCTTTCAAAACGAATAGTTGAAACCAAAGGAGAGGAAAGTAGCGATGTCTGGTGCTTCAAACAATTATTAAAGTACAAATTGAATCCTTACAAATTTTGTAGGAAATTTCGCTTCGATAAATCCCGGCATTGTAAAGTTGCAAGCCATTAAAGCGTTAATTCTCATCTATAGCTGGAACTGTTTCGCATGATTTGGCTCAGTGCCACCACTCTTTTTCCTAATTGCTCAATGTTTAGGGGAGAGAGAAAAAGAGAGAGAGAGATGAAGCCATATGCGCACTTAAATCCATTCAATTCTAACACAATAACCAATGTATTGATCAACTGATCCTGAAACTGAAGCGAGCACTAATTTTATAATATAATTTAGCAGATAGGGCGAAAGCACCGTCACAGAGCAAAAAATCAATGCACCGCTTGGGATTGCAGCTGTGCGGGAATCTACTTCGATTAACTGCATAATCTTATTCCCTCCAGCGTCTCTGCCTAATCCTAACCCGCGTAAATCGATCAAGATTTAGAATCTAACGGAGAAGCACAATATCCAATAATGGATGCCAAAATAAATGATTTTTGACGCAGAAGATTTCGGTTCGGTTGCAATCAAACTAGCATTTCAATTGACAAGCTCTCCAAGTGGCACTAGCTCTTAAAAAGACTCAATAGGCAGTTCCAATTATTCCCTGCAGTACTAGATATTAGTTTGATTTTTTTTGCCCACACTGTAAAGATTAACTAAACTGAACTGTCTCGTCAAAGCCTTGCCCCTCCTCACATCACACAGCTCGCGTACCCTAGGGGCAAAAACGTGACTGTATCTGTCATTCATTCGTCACACTTTCTCGTCAAGGATGTGTCGATGTGAGATTTTATCGATTTTCTATCTTACCTTCCCATTTAAGTCTTCCCAGTTTCCAAGGCTTACCTTCTATTTCTGAGTAACAAGACAACTAAAACCTTTTCTTTTATCAATACCTAGGACTTTTAAACTGAAAGCTTCTGTTCATAGGCTAGAGAATTTTAGTGCAATACTCAATTCGTACGATTTTAGTCGACAACATGTACTAAAGAAATTTCTATCATAAAAGGCAGACTTGATATGTGAATTTGCCCAGGATCACAACAGAGAAAGTCCGACCAGCAAGCCAGCCACTCGGAATGTTTAATAATGCCAATACACTACGCTGTCGCGAAAGTGGAATCGAAGAGTGGACACAGGCCACACAAGAGGGAAGTGAATCGCTTAGGAGGACAGGAAACTTTTTTGATGCTTGAATATGAATATGGACCAAACAGTGAGAGAGTTCAGCAACCAACGCAGAGCTAGACTTCAGTAAAATTAGTCCCTACACTTAATACACCCAATATAAAAAAACTCCGACCCCACGCAAGAATCAAGCGAGATAATACAACATTCGAAAGGTATCGTCCAGAAAGATTTATTATCTAATCAATTTGCCACAAAGATTCACGACGATACAACAAAAAGCAGAAATCTAACTTTAGCAAATCGCTGCGATGCCAGATAGTAAGACTAGGAAACTTGATCCGGGTAAAAATCCCACACGAAAAAGATCAACAGCGGATGGACAGAGGAAGAACGAAATTAGAAAGAACACAAGACGACATTTCGCTGCAAGATTACGTATGCGACTCTTCAAAACTCCTAGACGCAGACGCGGCAGTTGGCGCTAGGCAAATTCTACGCATGGAATTGATAGTCCTGGATACAGTTTTTGATACGCGCCTGTCAAAATAAGTCTAGCTTAAATTTTTCATCAAGATATCTGAACATAAAAACGTGTTGCTTTCAGGTTTGGGATGATAAAGGAATGATAAAATACAGTAAGAATTGACGCAATTCTGACTGATCAAGACGACCTGTGTAGAGTGTAAAACAAATGCGGCTGATTCGGTCCGTTCAGATACAAGTACACACACTTCGCATCTGCACGTCTTAAGTAAAGTCGATTGAAAGCAAAAAATAATTGTAAACATTCAAATTCATTGCAAATGAACAGAATTACAACTACTTTTGTAGCTATAAACGAACAAAAGAGGACAGATTGCTAGCCATAACATTTGGACGCAAAAGCCATGCATAAGAAGACTGGGGTATTTTGTATACACTGAGCTATTCTAGTGTCCAGAGCTGCTTCAGATAAATACGCGAATGCAGTAAAATGTCTATAAACTATTATCTAACGATTTTCCCGCATGGGTAAAACCAACCAAGCTTGATGTTTACACAAAGAATAGACGGTCGATTACAAAAAACTGAAGCTGAAGTATCGGTTTGTGCAGATAGACAGACAGACCGAAAGTTAATTCCTTGCATGCTGCATTTATAAGGGCTGACTGGATAACTTTTATAAAACAGCAGAGGCAGAGTCGCAAAAAACTGATTGTTGGAATTATTTAGACTTTTACTTATTTTTCAAGGTATTGACAAATTGAATTGTCATAAATTTTCTTTGAAAACTGAACTAAAATATTAAAAATCAAAAGTAGAGTTTCGCTCATATTTTCTTTGGAATAATTCTACTTCAATAGACTAAAATTATTTTGAAAATGCGTCTTATATTATCTATAGAGCTAGCTACATCTCTTGAGTTGAATTACAAGCAGAGGAGAAGTAGTGGCTCAAATATACATAATTAGAAGCTTTTCAACATCAGAGTAACTGAGTATTGACCGCTAAACTATTTAATAAGCAACAATTCCATTCCAACTGAAATCATCCCTTACAGTTGATTTAAAAGTACAAATCTAAATGTATGACGAATAACAAATTTAGAGTAAATTTCAGCAAATCAGCGACTCTATACGAGTCAGACCTTATCTAACCGGAATTTTAAATACTGCACCGGCCTATTGTTAGGCATCCACTTCCACTAGCTTAATTTTGTGCCTTTGCGTGACCCGATGAAAGACAGGGCTGGAGAGACAGAGGCAGACAAGAGCAGTGCAGATAAGTACAGAAGACAGTAATTATTAAACTGACAAGCCCTGTCAGAATACAGTCGAATATTCATATTGGGGCTGAGAACCTACAACAGACGCCGTTACAGTTATCTCCTTACTCAAGCAATAGGGTTTTCTGCAAGAGAAGCATTTAACATCAGTCAGAAACGAAGAAAGATAAGAAACAACCTGAAACTTGGCACGCAACAGACTTATTGCATCTGGCGATACGGACACAAGTTAGAATATCCCAAAACTACATGCAGCATACCAGACTTTAAGAAATCTCTCGGGAGTTGCCTCTCCTATCCATTTACTAGTCAGCAAGCTCGGGAAAGCAAAAGAACGTTTACAAGAGTATAGAGAAAATGGGATAGGAAGAAGTAGGAAAACATGGCGATAGCCAATCGGATCTGACCAAGAACCTTATGATTAGGGATGCTATAGAATAAATTGCGGATAAAGCTTGCTGAAATTCCAAAGCCATTTTACTCAGTAGCGCAAGATTCTAAACGGAAGCTTATCAGCACAATTTAAAAAGTCGGAATGCAGCACGATCATCTGACTGAGTCAGTAAGACAGCTCTAGAATTCTTGCCGTACATTGAACAAGTCTTTCTGGAAAAGCCAAAGCGATTGTGACAAACGCGAAAAAAACTCGCTATGTCATCTAACGCAACAGCTGTAGAAACTAGCTACAGCACAACCGACATGGCACTAGACATGGCCCTACTGATTGCCCTGTCAGTAGTCGGCGTCTTTGGCAACATTCTAATTATTATTTGCGTAATAGTGCACAAAAAGATGAAAAATGTCACTTCGCTCTTTGTTGCCAACCTAGCAGCGGCAGATCTATTCTTGGCTGGACTAGTCGCACCTGGTTCCGTCCGAGTTCTATGGTACCAACCAGGCATGCCCGACAGTGCCTGGTGCAAATTATTTGGCATTGCGTTGTTCTTTAGCTGCGCTGCAACAGTGAACTTTAGCGCACTAATAGCGCTGACTCGCTACATTGTCATCTGCAAGTCCCATCTAGTTGTGCACCTATTCAGGCACAAGCGAAGTGCATTCTGGTGCATAGGCCTGTGGACCTACAGCGTGTTTCAAGTCGCACTGCCGTCTGGCACGCAGCTATTCCAATACAACTACAATCCGGTTATCAACGTGTGCCACTTAAATTACACGAAATACCCAGTCCCTATAGCCGTTTACATCAACTGCTTCTGCTTTCTGCCCTGTGTTATAGTTTGCATAGCCTGCTACGCTTTGATTTTTGCTGTACTCAGACGCACAAGACGGAACCTGCAACAACACATGGGCACTGCCAATACCGCATTTCTGGCCAAAAAACTCAGTCGAGAAAGGCGTGCTACACTGCCATTGTTTATCTCATTGGTATCATTTTTTGTTCACTGGCTACCAGTAATGATCCTATTTGGCGTTGATCCCAGCTTTAAAAAGTACAATCCACAGATACATCGCTACTTGGGCATATTCAGCATATCCAGCGCCTGCGACAACTGGATCATTTACGGCCTACTTAATAGAAACTTTGCTAACGGCTATCGCCTAGTGCTGTGCTACTGGCGTCGACTTTGGGCCGCTCAACCAACTGGGAGCGCCGATCTAAGGCCGAATAGACGCGTTAGCAAGGCCAATCACTCGCATCCACCGTCTGAACCGGCTCATCATAATCCGATGGCGATTCCGCTAGTTAGCGAAGAAGATTTCAACGATTTAAGCGCGCAAAATTATCAATCCTACCAAGCGCGAGAACTCAACGAAGAGCTTTACAAGAACGATGGTTTGTCTTCGAATTACGACTCGGATTCGGATGTTGGAGCTGAGGACGAATTTCAGCGGATTAATAGCCGATGCTGCAGTCACACAAAGAATTCGGGGCAACAGCAACCAAATCTGCATCTACGCGTGCAAAGAGACGGAAGCAGCAATACACAGAGCTTTGAGCTGACACCTGTGCACCAGCTACTAGTGACACGAGCGTCTATTGATGAAGACAATCACGACAAAGACTAGGCTAGAGGGATAAAAAATTCCCACTAGCAATTTTTGCTTGCACTTTAAGACACAGAACATAATTACACTACTTATCAGTAGGTCATAGCAATCTAAAAGCTTTTTCTATTAAACATCAGCTAGAATTACTTTTACGAAGTTGGAATTTTGAGCTTCTACTTGTTCATAGTTCATGAAATTATTGAATAAAGCTCAAGTTAAAATCAGAATTTAAATTATGTCGTTAAGAACTTAACTTAGTCATCTACTTAATGTATTTTGTTTACCTCTTTGTCTTAAATATGCAATAGCATGTCTGCCTTTACAATCAAAAAGGCTTGACTCTTGTATTAACAAAAAACATGCTTAGCTACAATATATCCAGAAACTCACCTGCAATACTAATTTGCTATGGTTTTTGAGCTATACATAACTTTTACATGGTCTTGTTTTTTAATATAATATAATATCTATACACAATAGTGCAAGATTACCATTAAGGCAAACCCTCCATGCAAAAATATAGTAAGAATAATGAATTGTTTTTGGTGGATATTAGTACTTCACCTTTAATTTTACAGAATAGTATGATATAATAAACATATTTAAATATCAAAATAGTGGAATGTGGAAATCTTGGTTAAAAAAGCCTGCCATGTTTAATTTATAAGAAATATAATGATGGAATGAGTAAAACATAAGAATGTGCTAAAAACAAAGTCCAAGACCAAAAAAATTATATTACTACAAGACCAATTTACCCAAGTGAAAAGGCAAGGAAATGGAGTTGTTCATAAATCTTGATAGCAGCTTTTGCCTGTAAAGAAAATAGTCCTTTTCAAGATTGATCAAATAAAAATAATTAAATTTGGATAAAATTTTAGAAATTCTAATTAATTATAAAGAAAGGCAGTAATTTTTAACAATAGTAATACACTTATTTTTGATAGGCAATTACATTAGAATACCATATGATGACCTATAAAAATTGTCATTGCTGAAAACTTGTATGGATTTAGGTTATGTATCAATGCTAAAGTAGATAGATAATCTAGGCCACATTTAGCTTCTAATTGCACAGAGTAAAGCAAAGGTAGACTTACTAAATTTCCTAGGAAAAATGATTTGTTCTGTCTACTAATTGGTTCCATACACTAAGCTAAATAAACACCAAAAAATTTTCAAATTTCTGTTTTTTGCTAGTTCAGGATGCGAAATTGCTTCCTGTCCTTAATTTCAAGATGCAATTGTTTTAGTCCCAAATGGTGAAAAATAAAAAAAATCATATCCTAGGTCTAATTTTGGACTGCAATTCAGATAGTCAAGATGCTACTATAGCATCCCTATTACACAAAAATTCCAGGTTAATTTTTTTTTCTCATTGCATGTGCTACTCTGTTAGAACATTAAAAATAAAATGCATAAAAATGCATAAAAATTGCTATAATTTACAGGTAAAGCCCACTTAAATTTTAATATAAAAGCATTAGTATGTTAAGCATGATATAAAAACGATGTACCAAGTCAAATAAATAAGTAAATACTGGTGAACAATTCATAGCATATGAAAAAAGTAAATGAAGAAAATGAAAATAAATATTTCATAATAGTTATGGCAAGATTGGTTTGTATGATTGTCATTTTGATTGATTGTGTTTATTCTTTGATTGCACTAAATATAAGATATAGGATAAATAGCAAGTAACTTCTGCGTGTCAATTAAAAGAAATAGAAACAAAAAGTGTTGTGTTATGGTGTTAACTAGGGGCTTAGCTTTATTATAATTTAGTGCTGCCATAATATAACAAGCTTGGGTTTTAAATATAAGATTATATTGACTTATTGTCTGATTTAGACTGTTTCATGCACAATGCTCTTAAGTCACAACAGTTTAAAACAATAAACTTATTACTTATTGCGTTGTTTCAGTCCTGGCTTTACTTATACTTCATGATAATGATGACAACCGCAGTCCCTCCTTGAGTCTTTAACACCAGCTGAGTGGAACGTGCACGCCATAAAATTTGAATCTCTACCTGTAAATTCAGTTTGTATCAGCGCGCTTCAACACAATCAAACAAACTAAACTAAACAACACAAAACCCTTTCAATGCAATCACGCAACATGAAGAAATGCAGCTAGAATTTCATCTTTTTATCACGTTTCTGAATGCGCAAAGGGGGCTCGTTTCCTGATCTCATTGATTTTAATCTTTAATCAAGATTGTATAACAGTTCAGCGGTTCAGAGATAAAAAACATGCACCTGGCCTCTTGTCGCATGCGACCCCTTTGCTGCACGTGGGGTGCCACCCAAGGACAACTAAAGAACATTAGAACTAAAGATCTTTAGTTGTCCTTGGTGCCACCTCAGAGATGGGACTCGCCATCATTGAATCAACGTTCTTATGCGTTATTTATGTGTCATATATGTGTGTAGGCCAAGGTTTAATTAAGTATATAAACATCCTGCTTATTCAAGCTGCGTCTTTCAGTTAGTACTTGTTTGTAAATGCTGCAACTTACCACTAACCGACTGCCTCGTTTTTCTGCCTTAAATATGACATGGGGCAAGCATTGCATTGCGAAAAACTAGCAAAGAAAACCGCCTTTTATGAAAATGATGCGTATAAGGGAAAAAGTTTCATAATCCATATAATTCACGCATGCGCAATTCCTACCAAATATTAAGCTAATTTTATATAATGTTGCAGCTTTTGTTTGAAGGCAGCTTTCGTTTATAATGTTCCAGCTATTGGGGGTGATTTGCTGCAAGCATTCATGATTCAGCTGAGTTTCTTGAATTTTCGAAATGGTTTAAATGTGCAGCTCTATGTGACCTTGAACAAATAAAAACAGCTCGTAAATAAACTGCGCCATTGAGAATGCACTAGGTCGGGTTGACCCACTCTTTGGTGAGCTTCCCACTATACTGACAGGCCACTGGTTCATTAGTACAGTAGTTTGCATAAAATCTTGCTGTGAGAAACTACTTATGTAAACTATTTGCTTAAGAAATTGAGGTCAAACATAAAACGAGACTCTCAGTCAATTTATTTTAAATCTACATATAGAAATAATAATCTCAGACAGCTATACTGAATTATGCCAAAGAATTGCATCACTATACCAATACCATAGACCTTCTGAGGGCAGAAAGGGGGAGAATCCGAGGGACGCGAAGCGGCCCGAGGATTTCCCTCTTTCTGCACGAAGAAGGTCTATGGTATAGCTATTCCCACCCGATTTGCCGGGCAGAAATGTCATAGAAATCGTCAATCCTTTGCAAGTAGAAAATTGAACCATAGACAACAAGATCTATTTTTAGAATGGCAGACTGTAGATGAGATGCTTAACGTAAGAAGAACAAGAACAAATGCAAAAAAAATTTGGGCTCCCGGGCAGAGAAATGACGTTTCTGCCCGCCCTTGCAAATCGGCTTCGCGTCCCTCGGATTCTCCCCCTTTCTGCCCTCAGAAGGTCTATGGTATAGCTATTCCCACCCGATTTGCCGGGCAGAAATGTCATAGAAATCGTCAATCCTTTGCAAGTAGAAAATTGAACCATAGACAACAAGATCTATTTTTAGAATGGCAGACTGTAGATGAGATGCTTAACGTAAGAAGAACAAGAACAAATGCAAAAAAAATTTGGGCTCCCGGGCAGAGAAATGACGTTTCTGCCCGCCCTTGCAAATCGGCTTCGCGTCCCTCGGATTCTCCCCCTTTCTGCCCTCAGAAGGTCTATGGTATAGCTATTCCCACCCGATTTGCCGGGCAGAAATGTCATAGAAATCGTCAATCCTTTGCAAGTAGAAAATTGAACCATAGACAACAAGATCTATTTTTAGAATGGCAGACTGTAGATGAGATGCTTAACGTAAGAAGAACAAGAACAAATGCAAAAAAAATTTGGGCTCCCGGGCAGAGAAATGACGTTTCTGCCCGCCCTTGCAAATCGGCTTCGCGTCCCTCGGATTCTCCCCCTTTCTGCCCTCAGAAGGTCTATGGTATAGCTATTCCCACCCGATTTGCAAGGGCGGGCAGAAACGTCATTTCTCTGCCCGGGAGCCAAAATTAAATTGGATCCAATGTGAAAGTGACGCGAGACGCGTTTCTCGGCCCGCTGCATGAAAGATTGTCTATGGCTGAAAAGGCTGACTAGACTGTCTAGACTAGACTAGATTGACGATTTCTATGACATTTCTGCTCGGCAAATTGGGTGGGAATATGGGTTCTACTGTATCTACATTTGCATATTTAATCAATAGTAATTGTTTTGCAACCAAACACGATTGTCCCTCCGCCTCCAGCGGTATCGTTCAGCGATTGATGCCGCATCAGCTTCAGCGGCACCAGCAGCAGCACCCTCTTCTGGTATCGATGGCGTCTGCTGCGGCGACATCATAAGAAGGGATCGAGGACTATGCGAGAGACTAGCAGATTGGCGACCGTCTGGCGAGGACACTAGCAAAAAATTTTCCGAATGTCGCGACGGTCTCAGCTCTCGAGCAAACTCTTCTTCGTCGACAAAATTGTCCATGGAGTAATCGCCGGCTAGGAGGTCGAGGTCGCTCATTCTAGACATGGAGTAGCCATCACTTGTTAGTCGTTTTCGACTCGGCAGTCGGCTCTGTTTCGGAGTTTGCCTTTGATCTAGTTGGTAGCGATCGGACGCTATGTCGCGAATATCGCCAAGAATTTTTTCTAAATCGACCACTTCCACCGGGTAGGCGACGCCGCGAGTTCGGGACGGCTCGTCCAACTGTAGTAGCAGCAGTTTGCGCTGTCTCCGTTCCATCGAGTCAGCATTGTTTAGGCCGTCCACTGCCTGGCTGACGAGGTTCTGCTCTGAACGACTTCGGAGCAGGTTGTCTGGTGCTTCGACTGCCAAACGCTCTCGGTGTAGCTGCCGACCCGGCTGCAGAGCACGCCGTCCTCGACGTGGTGCAGGTCCCCGACTGCCGCCATAAAACAGAGCGTCTTTAAGTTCTCTTAACTCGCCAACTAGATTTGAGAGTGAGCGACCTGTACGAGAACCATTTCCAAGCGAATCTTCAGTTGTTGCTGTCAATGGCGGCGGTGGGGTGACCATGTTCTCTAGGTAACGTCGAACCGTTTCCTCTTTGGAAAGTGATTCGAGCCGAGTCACTGCTTGGCGAGAGATTCGATCCTCCGCTTCTTTTTTGCGAGTAGACGCCGGAGGTTGATCTTCATCTAAAAAATCGAAACCACGGGCTGGTGGACGCGAAATCATTAGGCGATGGTTAATGACGATTGGCTGTGATATGACTTCAACAACTTCTGTGCCACTGCGACTGCTCGATGCCATTGAACGTTCCGTTCGACGCCTGAAGCGACCGCCTCGCTGAAGCTGATTTGCTCGCTCCGACGATTCGTCCTGCATTGGCGGAAACTGAAAACTGGTGGTGGCAGCAGCTTCTAGTGGCTCAGCCGGTGACGCTTTGAGCTCCTCCTCTCCGCTACTAGACCCGGCGTGACTCTGGCTGGGCTCCAGGGCGGCGAACGCTTCGTCACCGTCAGGCTCCGTTTGGCGCTCGCGACAATCAACTAGCTCGTGATATTCACCAATCGTAATTCCTCCTTGGTCTTTGGCTTTGATGTGATTTGAGGAAAGGAGCCTTCGCAAAAGGTTGATCCTGTGGAATTTTGTTGCATTTCGTGCGAATGGGTCTGTTGTTTTACTAATTATTTTTGATTCGATTCATTTTTCTTGAAACAATTTCTCACCTGTGAATAAGAAGCTGGGCTTGTTTTCGAATTTCCACATTATCGATTAGAGCCATAGATTCCGTGATGTCCTCCAGTTGGGCTCCAGTTGGACACGGACACTGCTGCTGGAATACCTTCGAAACGTCTGTCCACTCGCTAACGATTGGCAGTAAATTATTTGCCTGCAATCGGCTGGTGTGCGGCGTCTGAAGCATGTCGAGAGGCAGCTTGCGCAAGCATCGCCGGTACCATTTCAGTAGCTGGAGCGTTTTTTAAAAAACATTTTTGTAAATTATGGATGCAGCTGATTGTCGTTCAATCAATCGAATAAACAATCAATGAATCTAACTATTTTGATTTATCCGCGTATCTACCAATCCACATTACGAATATTTGTACGCACCCCTGCGCAGCCAGCAAAGAAGGCGCAAATTCTAGCCAGTTGTTCACTAGCCAATTTAATTCGTTCGTTAAAATTCTTTAGCTTGATCTCCAACTCGTCGGCAAGTTGTGCCGCTTCGTAAGACTCCGGGGAATTGCCGGCGGCGGTGCTAGACGGCAGCGCTGCCACCAGCCGGCGCAGTTTGCCAGTCAGATTTTGACACTCCTTCAGCTTCGCTGTTGAAGGTTCTAACACCTGAAAAATAAAATTGAAGGATAGCTATCTATTAAATTTGATTAATTTATGGCGTAAGCCATGTTGATGTAAATCTTTTCACCAAAACATGTATTTCGGATGGCCTGATGTTATTTCTAAATTCTTCACCTGAATTCGCAGTTTCTCGCGAGCATCCTCCGCCATCTGCTGATTAGCAATGTTGCGAGTATCCACTTTCTTAATCGCTTCTTTGCCCCATCGATCCAGCCAGTCCCCCAGCTCGACAACCGACCGTCTGTAGTCCTTTAATCGTCCATCGACAAGCAGACTGGCCTCGGACTGCTTCCACCGGTCGCGCAGCAACTGCCGGAGCTCGTCCAGTCGTTTTCGCAATCGATCCAATCGTTCAACGTATGAATGAAGCAGCGCATTGCCAACCAGAGCTCTGGTCTCCGGGTGGTTAGCCGGATCCTTGCACGCTGCTAGCAGCTGCTCGACTCGCTCGGAAGTCACTTCCAAACCGAGGGACGCCGTCACGCGCTGGAATTGATCTTGCATGCCGCGAGCGGAGTCTTGAAGCCCAGCCTCTCCAGAATCCAATTGCGGATTGTTGTTCAGTTGTGCCAAATTGTCCAGCGCGGCCGGAGCTTTGTCTGCGATACTACTTACTGCAGCAAGTAGGCTGTCGAATGTCTGAACCGGTAGGAAGAGTGAATATGAATTCAGTCATCAAATAATGAAAGATCAAATAGAGGTAGGTCATCATAGATTACACAATGCGGGATTAAGTTCTTGCTCAATTAAGGGCATAAATTGTTCTAGGATCCAGGGACCTTGGGATCAAAAGGCGGAAGCCCTAAACACTAAACTACAGCGATTCTTCCTCAAGATTTGTGGCTATAGATTTAGGTAGGGGCAGAACATCTCAGAATGAAAGACACACAGATAAATGCAGTTAGAGTTCTCAGAAATTTCCGTCCGTCTCATGACAAAGACTCAAGCAAATAAAATGGGCGTTGTATACTCGTAGCTTTAGTGCGGTGAATTTCAGGCGACTTTTGTAAATGCAGAAATAAGTTTGGATTTTGCATTGAATTTCACTATCAACTTCCGGCATTGCACGCTCGTACGGAGCCGTATTGTTCCCCTCTGCACTTGTGGCCCGCGCATACAAAGGGAATACAATAGCTAAACAAAATGCAGTTCGCACCGGACCTAGAGTGAACGGGCATGAAAAAATCTATAGTTGCCACACTTGCATACTTCTTTTAGAGTGAAGGTTACTCTTTTAGTTCGTAAAACTATTCTCACTTTATAACTCTAAAGCAGAGTCCTATAGATCAACGAGAGTATAGTAGTGTGGAGGGATACGTTAGAATTTCAGAACATAGAGAGGAGGAGGAGAGAAACAATTCAGCTAAGTGTGGCTGAAAGCAAGCGGCGCAGTGGAGGACAGACAGCTGAAAGTTACTTTCTGCGAACGTCATTCTCTAGCATTGAAACGCCCAGAGAGGGGCCATTGGTGTAATGGAAAAAGTACCGTACTTAGCGACTTGAACTTTACCCACAGCGTCATGCTGCTATGCAGCTTTGGGGAGTTTTATCACAGGTGACGCATGTCAGTCTTAGAGCTCATTAGAGTGTCTTATCTAGGCTTTTAATCATTTTTATTAAACATTTTTAGCTAACATTAAAGTACATTTTTCTCACAGATCTCAGCTTCATCCAGGCCTGATGATCGTAGTTCAAAGAGCCGCCAAAATCTGGCATGAGATTTGGCTTGCTGACAAACTGGTAAAGCTCCTGCGATGTTGGTATGAGCACACTCTGAAATTATGGTATCGAAGCATGTCGAAGCGTGTCGAACTTACAAGGATGAGTGACGGAATTAGTGAGTTTATGTCTGTTAGTTTACCTGAAACGACCTTGCATTAGGATCCGGTTTCGACTTTCTTGTTGGCAGCAAACTCTTCTTTTGATACAGTCCGAGCATTTTTTGCAAGCTCTTGGACAGCTCTTTGCTTCGAGGCATCAGTGCGTAGAATACAGCCACACTGCCGGGTGAACGAGACTGTTTGGGCAGGGTAAAACCAAGAAATTACCATGTGGACTTAAAATTCTAGAAATAAAAGATCATGATTTAAAATGGTGGAAAACCCTTAACTATCTAGAAGCGACATCAAGTTGTTAGGTTCTCCCAAATAAATTTCTACCCGAACAAAAAGCACGCCCCACCAAAAAAACCTGAACAATGTCCAACGCTTCGATCACGATTCGAAAAATCGACTGCGAGCAAGCTCGAAAATCGGCCAGAAATGCCAAGCCGCGGTTTTTTGCCAGCCGACCCGGACCCGTACTGGATGCTGCAACATTCGTTGAAGCTTCAACCGGCGCAATGGACACAAAATATTCGACCAGCTCAGCCAACTCAGCCTCGGCCACGCTGTTCAAATGCATTCGAATGATTTGTCGCGGTGGAAAGCACAGCAGGGGACGGCCGCCAGAGTCCAGGCCGCCAGTCAGATGTACGAATCCGAGTGACAGAAGCTTCGGCGGCTGCTGTTGCTGCTGTTGCAGTTGATGGTTACTTGTGCGACTCTGCCGGCTATTGTTGTCAATCATTTGAATTTGATGTTTTTTTAGATGTTCCACATCACGGTGCTGATTTCAAGCTCAGGAATAGTGCTCTCTGGACCAGTTTCTTTTTAATTTGACGGCTGCGCACGTGGTTGCTATGAATAGTTAATCAGCAATTTTTATTCGATACTAGCAGGCGTTGATTCTTTCCGTTTATAGACTGAGCAGGGCAGCTATGGGGGACGAGAATTATTTCGGGAAGAACGAGGGATTAACAGTTGGCTGTGATCCGCGATCGATTTGTGCGATCAAACACTGCACAATACTGAGCTCATAGTGCAGTCAATGCGTTTTAAACACTGCCCCCCTGTTTTGACGCTTGGGACAGAAAATGACGAGTTGGATGGAGGTTGCTGCGGGTTTTTTTTGCCAAGCCGCGCCACCCCCCCCTCCCAGTGTCTCAATTGCGATTGTTGGACCTTCCTGTCCTAGTCAGGCCTCCCGCTATCGAGGTCTTTGAGGCCTGGTCCATATTCAGTTAGGCCAGCCAAGGACTATTACAAAAACTGATGCACTGAGAAATCAGTGAAATCATTTCAGTGGCGGTCAAAACTACTACAACGATGGTGCAAAAAACCGGGGCGCGTGGCTCGGCGGTCTAGCGCGTCTGCCTTGTGTGCCGCTGGTCCAGGTTCGACCCCGCGTTGTAGGTTGGCTATTTTCCCTAGCGCGGTTTCGTGAGCAGGGTCACATTAATTTGGGGCCTTGTGCACGAATTGGTTGGGCTATGGGCCAGTTGTGCAATTTACGCCAATGAGGGCAACCCCCCAAGGCATAGAGAGTTACATTCATGGATTGTACACCTGGATGTCTGGATGTCCTGGATGTACACCCTTATGTGAGTGCGTGACTGGGTGCTGGCCTGTGTGTGTCTATGCCTGCATACCGTATTTAGTGTGACTGAACGCGCTTCAGGAGTCAGCGCAATGGACAGTAGTGCCCCGTCGCTGGTCGCTGGACGATGTCACTTCAAGCGTCAAAGTGCCTGCAGCCCTCCTGCAGATTTAGCTTTTTAGTGGTGCAAAAACTAATCAGCTCTTGGCACCGAAATTGCTACTCTACGGAGTTTGAAAATTCACTATCTCAGATAAAAAAATGCTGCACAAGATCTTTCGTATCTGGCATAATTTCAACCCAGAGCCTAGATATTCAGTAGTCCCTGATTGACAGTAAAAAATTGACAGCCCCAAAAAATTCTTTTTGGCTCACTATCTCTTTGACTTCAATCTAATCAATAGAAGAAGTTGGGAGTGTCAAACTGCTGATTGGTTGCCAAGGTAGCTGGCGTGCCCTGTCTGTTTATCCAACTCATCGGCTCCCTCGAACCTGTTTTTAGTTTGCTCAGTGGACTTCTGTTCAAATAATTTTTATGTAGCGCTCAAGGTGCCGAGGAATTTTTTTTAGAAAAAAGGACACATTTGATCCTTCCCTTTTTTTGTCTGTCCCTCCACTTTCCTGTACAGTTTAGGCGCTGGCCTCGATCTATAGCCTAAGCAATCATTGCATAGATCTACTTTTAGTCCTTGCGATCTAACTGTACAATCGTAACGAAGACAGTCTTATGTGGCTCTATGGCGGTAAAGCCCCAATAATTTATTCAAAATTCAGAGAATACTCGGTATATTTGTAAGATCGTTACATTTTTAACTCGTTTTTTGGCACCTTTTCACGCTGAAGATACAAAATACGAAATCATATTATTTAGCCATTGATCATCAAACCATTTTTGTCACCTGGATTTTAGCATTCTGTTTCATTATGCATTTCAGTGATTGATAATTATTAGAAGAACAACTCGGGGGGGGCTTGTTGACCCACTCAAAACCGGATGAAAAATTCACATCAGGAAGTTTCTTGTCGAGCAAGTCAAGGTCTCCTCTATCAAGGGTGTGCTTTAATTCCCAAACTGACTAACTCTCACAGCAGACAATTATGGTCTTAGCCACACGTTTGATTTGTTTTTCATTGTAAAGAAATATTTCGTAACTGATGTACTTTAAGCTTTTGAAAATAACCAATTCAAATATTGAGCTGAACTTACTACTTTTCAGTAGTCTAAAAATATGACAAATTAAAGTAACATTTACCATTAGCAAATTAAACATATAAATGATTGATAAAAGCAATCAATTTTTGTACACGTCCGAAAGCAACGGAAAAAGCCACAGAATGCTTGAAGCAGACTTTAGAAACTTGCAATTCTACGCGGTTAGGTACCCTTTTTGACGCTAAAAATAACGAGAATCAAGCCATTCAAAGGTATATTTGGCATTTAATTGGCTGCTAACAATATAGATACATATTTCCAGGAAGAAGTTTCTATATAAATCGATCTATATGCTTCCCAACCACATACAGTTTCGTCCTACAGTCCCCTAATAATCCCATTACGAGTTAAGACAGCAACCCAGTTTGAACGTGTCAATCAAATCGTCTATCACTGATTATAAATCACGACGTACAGAATAAGAAATTCCTCTAGGCAGGCTTTAGATGAACATTTGGATCCGAATGTTGGAGCTGTTACAGCGTCTTGTAATAACAAATCAAATGTTTTCTTTTAGCTTCGCGTTAAGCTACTTTTCCTGCTTGTTAGGTGTCGAACATTCGAAAATACTATCGCTAAATTACATAACTTAATTACAATATGGCAATATGGCTTAAAATCATAAATATATTTTAACTTAATTCTTTCATTTTTCAGACCGCCTGAGGTTCATCAACGCGAATGATTTATACGGGGATATTAGCTACGTACACTTAGCTAACAATTAAAGATCCTGATAAATTACCTAAGAAAAAAAGAAAACCAGACAGAAGGCATCAGAGGGGAGAGGATCAGAGTGTAGAGGATCAGAGGGGAGAGGATCAGAGTGTAGAGGATCAGAGGGGAGAAGATCAGAGTGTAGAGGATCAGAGGGGAGAAGATCAGATGGGAGAGGATCAGATGGGAGAAGATCAGATGGGAGAGGATCAGAGGGGAGAAGATCAAATGGGAGATGATCAGAGGGGAGACGATCAGAAGGGAGAGATGATCAGAGTGGAGAGGATCAGAGGGGAGAGATCAGAGGGAAGAGGATCAGAGGGGATAGATCAAGGGGAGAGATCAGACGGGAGAGGATCAGTGGGGAGAGGATTAGTGGGGAGAGAATCAGAGGGGAGAGGATCAGATAGTTTTTAGATAGATA
Source organism: Macrostomum cliftonense (assembly GCA_950096795.1). NCBI lineage: Eukaryota > Metazoa > Platyhelminthes > Macrostomidae > Macrostomum > Macrostomum cliftonense. The sequence continues at coordinate 922,634 of CATNEM010000197.1, forward strand.
TTTACACTATAATAGTTCCCATGATAGTAGGGAAGAAAGAAGGAATAGACGTTAAAAAGCAGACAGACGAAATCGACCACCAGAAGACACAAAACAGCTGACTCCGCCTTGCAGCAGCAGCAAAGTTTCTTGCATAGAGCTTCAACGGACGACTTGTTGGTTCCCACCAATAAAAACTCGGGGTAGGGGGATACCTGAGCGCTCTTCCATCCCATTAAAGGCAGGAAATGTGAAAGTTAAAGAAGGGAAAGAGACATACGACGCTTTGCAGATAGAGAGAGAGGCTGAAATAGGCAACCAAGTCCAACAGATTTTTAAACCATCGCAGATGGATCCCTTCCGTTCTTGTAGCCAATATCTGCTTGGTGTCTTTCATCTTTAACATCGTGTGCGGTGTTGGATAGGTATAAGGTAAGTCCCATCCTTAACTGGTTAAACCTGTGCATTTCTGCACCCCTACTGTACACCAGCAAAATCGAGCAGCAAAGCATGCACGGCGATTCTAGACTAAGAGGTGGTCGCCGCAGTCGCAGACTTTATCCCCTCATAGCGGGATAGATTTTTGGCTGACTTACTAATGCCAGAATATATACATATAGGGATTTTAGTGAACTATTTACTCGATCGCGTGTATCCGTGTATGTTAATGCAAAAAACTATTTATAAAAAATCCGTAATTTTTCTAAGAAAAGCGATTTACTATAGGTAAGAATTGCATCCTACTTTGCGATTTTTTTGTCAGGTTAGCTTTTCACTGAAATCAATTTCCTACCTATCTACTTCTACTTCTCGCTATCCACTTTCCGTAATTATACCTTTTAACGAAAATGGACATTTCTACCTCAACATTTCGATTTAGCTTTTTCTAGTTTTTTTTCTAGTTAAATGTGGTTGCACTCATCCTGGCTGTTGATTCTATATGGAATGTATCGAATCAATTGCGTTTGTACTATAAAAAACAACCTTTTTTCCGATCCAAAAGACAACTTTAGACGCTTAGAGAAATGTTGGTTTGTTGCGTTTTCCATTTGTATTTACTTAATTTCAAGTAGCCATTAGATTCCTTAAAGAGTACTTCAGATCACCAAACCTTGATTAATTCAAATGTTCTTCTTTTGCTAAGAACTATTTTTTCTGAATCATTTTCTTGACTAATTTCTTTCACCGAAAGTGCGCATAATGGCCTTCTGTATAAAGGTAATACTTCGTCTTAAGATTGTGGTTTGCAAGCTTGCAACCAGTGCGCGTTCTGCTCGGCGGCACTTAGCTAGTCACTCATTTTCTTGTGCCTAACTTGCTATATAGGGGCCTTTCGAGCTTCGGAAACGAGCTTGCTTCTCTCATTAAGGGCGCATTATTTTAGCTAAAGAGCCAACTAATGCCAAGAAATTCGCATGTTGAACTGGTCCGAGAGCTCACTCTCTTCCCCAGCGTGTCTTGTTGCGTGCTCTTGGAGAAAAATTTCTTGCTTTAGCTTAATTTCAGTGAGCCAGCGTGCCTCAAATTAGGAGTTTATTATAAGTTAATGAGAAATGTCAGCCCGTGCTGCTCATTCAAACGTCTATATTTCCTCCTAAAAGAAAAGAGGTGGGTTTTGCAGGGTGTTTTCTTGAGCGTCGTGTCTTATAAATATAAAAGTATCACTATCGAGATATTTAGGCACATGATAAGAACAAGAAATCAAAATAATATTACTTTTTAATCACTTCTCAGGATCATCTACAGAGTAGAAAATGCTGCAGCAAAAGAAGCATCAGGATGGCAAAGCAGTAGATCCTTTGCCAACAACTAACCTACGTCGAGGTGCAAGTCTTTCTTTGTCAAGTTTGGATGAAAGACTTTTCCTTGGCCTGCAAGACGACGACATAAGCTCACTTGGTGACACATTTCGGCACAATGAAGCCATCATCGGAGATGCTCAGTCATCATCTGATGATGAAGGATCCGACGGACAGTTTCTGCAGAAAGTGGCAGACATCAACGCTCAGATGGCTGCTCAGCTAGTAGGGCTCGCTCGCAGGGATTCAATTGGGCTGGAAAAGCCGCAGCTGTCCAATGAATTAAAGGAGGATGGATCTGCAGGCCCAGGAGCCGAAAAATCAGTAGATAAGATCGTGAAACCAGTCAAGAAGCACAGCAGTTCAATTAGTCGAGATTCAAAGCATCAAGGCGAAGCAGCTCAAACAGGACGAAGGCGTCAAACGAAAAGACGCAGCTACCGTCGCCTAACCCTGGATCTTCTAACCTCGGACGAAGAAACCAACGAGTTTTTTGAAGAGCGTCAAAGCCCCTATATGGAGCCGCTGACGCGACGAAATCGTCAAGTCGCTGAGCCCAATCGCAGGTCCTCCTTCGAGACGCTCTACGGTGACGAGTTTTGGGCATCGACGGCCATGGAGAACTCGGATCGGTGCAGTTGCAGTTGCCACGATTCCGACTCAGTGATTCGACTTTGTGGTCAGCCGCGTCAGCAGGTGGAGGCGCAAAAAGCAAATGGCCCTATTGGCTGCCAAAATCTGCAACAAGAGAGCAGTTGCAACACTCAGCTCGAGGTGAAGAATAATTTGAGCGTACAAAAGCAAAATAAACCAGTGGTAAATGGCCCAGCAAGCGAACAGCTGGAAGAGAAATCCAAAGTAGTTGAGGCAAAAGCAACGGCAGCTGAGAAAATGGCAGGCAGCCAAGCAAAAAACCATTCAAACGCAACAGCTTCAAATGGCTCTACATCGCGATACAGATTGTATCCAAGGCGTGCTGAAGCCAGTGCCCATAGAGACAAGCTGCAGAAACTACCCGAGAATCACACAGCAGGTGTTAGATTCTCTTTGCCAGAATCCGTGCCAGTTTGTCATCCAAGAAATCCGTTGTATCAAAATCACAGCGAACCAGTCAAGAATGATTCACCGCCACTGCCGGCAGCTCCACCGCCGCCGCCCAGAATGCATCGAGCCACGGTCCGTTTCCGCAGCGGCAGCTTTGCGCAGGATCAAAGGATTAGTCAGCAGATACCGCAACAGCCAGAGCAGTCATCCAGGCTTGAGATTGGAGTCCTAGTTCGAAGCCAGCCTTCGTTATCTTCGTCGAAGTCCGCCCGTGGCGGAGACCTCGTTGTAACAAATCTTCGCCGCGTGGACAGCCGCGATCCCGTCTCGCAGCTGGAGTTCATGTGCCGAGCGATGCGCCTAGACGACCCGGACCTCATGGAGGGGGCAGCAAGACGCGATCGTCTCGAATCCACTCGTCAGCTGCTCCATGAGCAGCCGGCGCCACCTCGACCACCGAGAAGACGATGGAGCACGAAAAACGGCCAGCAGAATCAATGGCAGCAGGGCCACAGACTGAATCGACACCGAGATGATCAAGCAAGACGGCGTTTTCCTGGTGTAGCAGCTTCATCGACGCCACAGCATCAGCAACCCTCGCTGACGAATTTTATTGGTCGCGCATCCGACGGGGACAGGGCGCGAAACCAAGGTTGGTGGCAGGAAGCCAGGAAACGGTCCGGCGTTAGGCCCGCCATCGGTCAGCTGCCTGGGAGAGCAAGCATGTGCTGACTGAACTCTTTTGTATTATCGTCATCAAGTTAAACTTCTTTCTTTGTTTTATTGTCTTGCCTTTAATTGTTTAACTATTCCAATAGTAAAAAAAACAATTTCAGACCCCAACGGTGCTATCTGTTGCAGGTATGAACTTCTATCGGCGCATTACTGTCGATAGTTAAATCCAGTTTCATAAATTTTTTCTAGCTTGATGTGCATTGTGACAAAGTATACCAATAATATTCAGTTTGAAATACACTACAAAAATTCAGTAACTGAGTGAATCAGTGCATGCCAAATGTATCAGTATGTTAGCATCGTTATTAACTTATTATCAAGTAAATTGTTTTTGACAGCATTACTGACTCGGCCTGCTGTTTTTTTCATCCTAGAACTGCTCGGGACGTAACTGCCGGCGATAAAAAATTTTAAGTCCGAAAAATTCTTGATAATTCCTTCCTTAGACCCTGCTTTCAACACCAAAAAATCCTGTCTGGTTTTCTCATTTTCTGGCATGCTCGTAGAAGTCAACAAACTAAACTTAGTTGAATGCAGTTGTGCTGTGTGAATATTCTTACCAATCAGTTGGATCTGTTAATTTCGCAGCAATTATATTTAAACTGCGCTTGAGCTAAGCTACTTTAAGTAGCCTTCGTGGTTACTCTAATTTTTTTGTCATGTGCATGAAATTATACGAGCTATTGGTGTGGAACTTTGCTTGTTTTACTGGAACCGAAAAACGCACAAAACACACAATTTTCTTCGTAATCCAATGAGTCAATCAATCAAAATTTTGCTTTCAACTTTAATACTTCTCTGAAAACATGTTTATTGATAACAAAGCTCATACCTACTCACAAAAACTACTTTTGTTAGGCGCAAAAATGCGGAATTTTCGACCCGGACCAGTGCAATTCCGCATTACCAGTCAACTAAGTTGATTCTGCCCAACCTGGCTGAAAAAGAGGATCAAGAAATTGACGAAATCGAAGCAGACAAAACATTGGCAGCCGAAGCCAGAATAAGTCGACAAGGCGGGTCCATCGCCAATGAAGACATTGGACAGTGCCTTCGAACACGTTGGCGCTGGATGCCGAGGCCCAGTCACATCAATGCAGCGGCTGCAACGGACACTCGTGACCTTGACGCAGACTCGGCAACCACACCGGAGGCTGATGACGACAGTGTGACGTCATCGGCTGGATCGAGCAGAAGCTCGTCTCCAACAGGTGCTCAGGGTTTTGAGCATTGCTCGCTGCCCAATCGGATTTGTACATGCTAAATTTTTGAACACGCAATTTTCCCTCAGGAGTTGCCGCACCGTACTGGCCACCTCAAGTCCACCAATTCATCAATGCCAACATCAGCAACAACATGGCTGGAGCAGTGCAGCCATCAACACCATCCTTCATTCGCAAGGCCGCTTCAATGAATGACGTCGGCAGCCGATCCTGCGTTGGGCGGCACAGCAGCTACCTGGCGCTGGTTCTAGCGTCCCCTGGAAGTCGGACGCAATCAAAACAGCAACAAAAACAGCCTGCACGATACTGGAAGACGGTGGAAGTTCGCTTCGGCTCCGAATCGGATCTCAGCAAGCTGCAGCAATTCGAAGGCTCGTCTGCAGCAGCTCGGAGTCCCGCTGTGCCCGCCGCTCGATGCAAATCGTCCTACTTTGTGCAGATCAAAGCCAGCTCAAGTTGGAGAAGTCAGCCAACACTGATGGAGGAGGAATCTGATTGAAATTAATCATCATTATGCTTTTTTAGAGCAAGTTCTAATTCAAATCGAAACGTTTTTGAACATTACACTGGTGAAGTACCTTATTTATTGATTGAAAATCTAATTATAAGACTCAGTATTACGAGCGTAATTTTACCATTGCGTCTTTTACTTTCTCGAAATGCATGAAATACCAACCAAAAGCATCGCCACGTTATAAGTCTCAGCCTTTTTCAATTTTAATTGCTTTGAAATACTAGCTAAAAAGTTGGATTCTAAATACTTAAACAGAGCGACCGCAAACTTTGATGAGGGTTAGCTTAGTTAGTCGTTTGTGATCCCAATTGTATGCAGGATAGTTCATCATTGCGCGACAGCATTTGAATAAATAATGAGTCGCCGATCATTCCATCGTAACAAAAAATATGCTTTAGCAACTAATTTGCAACCATAAGTCGGACAGCGGATACGAGAGAAGGCCTAGTCAATTCCCAATATCGTATTTTATTCCTGGATTCTACAAAAAGTATGGAATGAATAGCAACTTTAACGGATTCAAAAAACACTTGGGGTTTATACTTCTAACAAAAACGTTGAAATAAAAAATATTACTCCCATATAGTTATTGTTAATTGTTTAGAGCTTAAGAAATATACTTGGGCATCAAAATTACCATTAACGCCATTCAAAATGTGTCCACATACGAATATTTTCAGCAAGTTTGTCCATGTCCAAGGGAGTTGTAGCCTAGTGGCTAGGGCGCCTGCCTTATGACCGGAAGGTCGTGGGTTCGAGTCCCGGCCCCTAGGAGACAATTTGTGCCCTTGAGCAAGGCACTTAATCCCGCATTGCTTCAGTCCACCCAGCTGTGATTGGGTACCAGCATATGCTGGCTAATAACTGATCCTGAAGCAGGCCCATCTTATCCTGTCAATGTGCGGCTTTGAGAGTGAAGATTCACTGTTCGCCAGGCAGGTTCAAAATAAAAGATGGAGCTTGCAGTGGGGTGCCTACCATGCCCGAGAGTGTTTCAGGTGCAACGGGTGTGCAGTCTTCACCTGCATCAGCACCCGCGCTACAGGTTTACCTGTCAGCGTCTGTTATCATTATTTTGTGTCCATTTACTACTATTTTTTTCCAAGAATCTAAAAGTTACATCCTCATAAAAAAACTCATTCAAGTGTCTATCAGCGAGTATACACTCTGAAACAGCGGAATCGAAACAATTTTTAATCAAACTTTGTTTGCTGGCATCACCACTAGCACTCAACTCCGGTTCTGTTAATTAGGACGCGTCCCTCGAGCTCCGTGTTAGCGCCGCTCTGGCTCTTGCAGAACAGGCCGTTGCAGAACGAACCGCCCCCTCCGCCGGCTCGATTTGGATAAGAAGAGGCGCCGCCTCCGCTATAGCCGCCTCCGCCGCCGCTGCCACCAACCAGAGGCGAAGCGCAGCAGCCGCCGCCGGCGCTGCCTCCTCCGAAGCCGCCTTCGCCTGTCGGGCAAGTCGAATTCGGACGGCCAGCCAGCCGTCCGTGCGGCCCAGTCCGGGGCCTCCGGGCATGGCGTACTGGCAGGACGTCGCCGAGCCGTCCCAACCGGCTCCTGGACCGCCGCACGAGTAGTTCGGATCGTCGGGAACTCGATTGGGCGACACCAGACCCGGTTGACCTCCGACCCCGCCCTTGCCAATGTAGCCACCCGATGAGTCCGAGCCGTCGGTTCCGGCATTACCTACTAGACCTAGAGTTAATTAATTTGCGTATCGCTGAAAATTACCTTTAACAAAGAATGGGGAAAGACCGCGGCCTATTTCACAATGGATCCCAAAGCAAATAACAGACTTCCGAAATCCACGATCTTTATCAGAATTTTTCGCTATTGTTGATGAAGTACGCTTGTATCTTTCAAAGCCGTGTGACGTGGCATCTTCTAAATATTCAAAGACCCTGGTGTCAAGAACAACCAACATTACTCTGTATAAGCCTTTAATGGGAATCCACAGTGGCTCAATTGCCTGGGTCCAGGGCCTTCACTCTCAGCATCCTGGGCATCAGGGTTCTCTTCATCACCGTCTGGGGCATCGGTAGCGACCGTCGGGACCTTCAACAAAAGCACTCGATCGGCATCTCAGAGCCGAATGCGTTCCCAAAGCTGAAATGGAAGAATCCTCTACTGCATGCAGCATTGAGTCATTAAACATCATCTGTTGAATGAAATCAACGACGATGACACTCTAGGCTGGCCTGTAGAACATACAGCTAACCTTCGGGACCTTCAACGGAATGCCAACTGGCAGCTCCGAGCAAGTGGCACCACCAACGTCGTCCTTTCTCAATCAAGGCACCAAACCAGGCATGGCTGGATGGCACGGGAAAATTTCAGCCAGTGTTGTGGATTTTCGTAGCACTTTTTTGAGATACAGAGAAGAGAAAAATGTTGGCATTTGAAGTACCCCTCAATGGTCATTCTACTGTTAAATGTTGCTCGGGTCAAGTTTTATGTGCGCAGAGTGCTTAAAAGTAAATTAAAATCGCCCCCTTCGTGTTGTGTGGCCTGCAGTGCCTGCCTACATACTTATATTATTTTATGCATGCTCTAAAAAAGTGGGCCATAGAAAGGCAGGAAATTTTTCCTTTCGATGAAGAAAAATTTGCAAATTGCCTACCCGCATAAAAAATACTTCTGCCCCCGCCGCCGCCAGCAAGCAGCAGTTGCGGATTTTCAGCGCCCTCAATGATCGCGTACACGAAGCTGCCGCCGCCGCCACCAGCACTCAGATGACAGGCCGAGTTTTGGCCGGCTTGTCCGACAACAATTTCTTGACGGGTACCGGCGGTCAGGTTGAAGCTACCGGACGCTGAAGCGCCTTTCCCAGGCAGTACGTCAGTACGATCGTTGCTAGTAATGTTGCCTCCCGATGCTCCGTAGGCCTCGATGCGATAGTAGCCAGAAAATTTGATGTCAAAGCGCTGTATGGATCCGTTACGACCAATGCTAGTGTCTAGAATTAATTAAAAATGTTACGCCCAAGCTTACTGATTTTATAAATCGATTGCGCAACAATGATCAAATATAGCGTACTTGTATTTCATCCCTCCTAATTGATTGCGCAACAATGATCAAATATAGCGTACTTATATTTCATCCCTCCTAATTGATTGCGCAACAATGATCAAATTTAGCAGTACTTGTATTTCGTCCCTCCTAATTGATTGCGCAACAATGATCAAATTTAGCAGTACTTGTATTTCGTCCCTCCTAATTGATTGCGCAACAATGATCAAATATAGCGTACTTATATTTCATCCCTCCTAATTGTGAAACAATGATAAAATTTAAATTTAAATTTAAATTATCCAAATGGCGGCAATATTTCTAGTAGCTTTTCTTACGGATATTAATTAGCCCAGTCATCATTATTAAAAGTAAAAAATAGCTCACTTTTTAAAAGAATCGCATGCAGTTTAACACGTTTTATCCCCAACACGTCAAAGCCTTTAATTAACCAAACTTTTTCGTCCGAGCCATCGTGCGAACCAAAATACGCCGCCAACTCACAGACGGTTTGCTGTTGACACAAAATCAGGCACTGGCTCTCCAGTTTAACGTTCTGCTCGTCAATTTGATAGCTACTAAGAGCTTGGTCGATTGAAATAGAATTTCGCCCATAAAAACTTTTTGTTCGAGTCGAATTGCCTGGCTGAGCTTCTGTTAATTTATTTTAGTTGGGCAGTTGAGAAAAGCCAGCAGAAGTATAAGCATTATTATATTTTCAACTCACCAACGATACCGAAAAGCAGCAGTACTAGGATGTTTACAATCGGCAGTGAAAATTTCATTTCAAATTTTTTGAACGTGAAACCGTCGTCAAGATTCACATTAGCGGGGGAAAATTAACGCTGGTAGATGCCTCAATGGTATAGGGTTTTAGTTGATTTTGTCAGCCAATAAAAAGCCATGGAGACTGTCCAGGTATGAAAATTAATCCTCACTTTTTAGCATGCATTGTTGCCAACGGATACTAATGGAAATACTGCTTTAGGATAAAAAAATCATTTGATGACTGACGACTGATACTACTTGTAGTAGGCCGTTACGACAAGCCATCAATTAATAGTAACCACGCCTCACACTACTTGCATACCACACCCGATGCAGTTAGTTACTCTTCTTATTCTTCAATAATAATTCAAGAAGACTCTGTGTGGACAACTTTCACTTGCTTACACTGGTAGCAGTTTAAGAATCTTACTACTATTAGTAGACTATCAGTATCTGACTTTTAAGGAAGAGAAGGAGAAATTGCAAAACAAAGTTTGTGCCATTCCGCTTCTGTTCAAAAGTACAAATATCAATTAGAAAAATTACATAATATGCCTATTTAGTTTCCAAGTGCTTAGATTCTTGAATAATTCCGCATAAGTGTAGAAAAAGTGTTAGATAGTTATAGAAGAAGCACGAACTCGTAATGTGTGTAATTTTTTTACTGTACAGAGGATAAAAACTCTAAAAATATTAATATATCCTCTATTGTAAACTAACGGTAATTAAAAAATGGTGCTACTTCAATTACACATTTGCTCGTACCGTAAATTTTACGACTTGGGACCAAATTGAATATGTCTAAATCGCCGCGATGATGCCTTCTCTGTCTAAATTTTTATCCCTTTCTTTTCATATATGATTTCATTCATATATGATGTGATTTATTCAGAATGTCAACCTTTTCTCTATTTTCGAGCAACCCTAAAAAACGCAAAATTTGAGTAGACTTTCTTTTAATTTTGCAGCCTCATGAGCAGCTCAGCTGAATGATATTATTCCTATTGTTTTCAGTTCAGAAATTTACCTACTTCGAAGGATTAATACCATGCAGATTAGCGTCTTAAAGGAAATGAACTAATGAATCAAATCCTTGAATCCTTCAAATTGAAAATTTGTTTGCTTTAGGGCATTTTAAGCAAAACGGGCGTCTGGGTCTAGCGTGCTTGAGATACAATGCCAGGCGTGCACTCGTGATTTGCCCTGTAATTCAATAGCTTCCTTATTATCAGCCACGCTCCACACTGCCTTTAAAATCTGTCCTACATTAGCCCTTTTAGAATTATTTTAGCAAGTTCAAACAAAAATGGCTACCAAAACGACTCAACGCATCCAAATAAGATTAGCAAGAGAAGTGACTCTCTTTAAAAGGCTTTCACTTCGTTAAAAATTTACATTGAAGTTTCGTCGTTTACTTAACCATTTTGGCTATAATTGCCACCTCAAAATCTGATGTGTACAACCAATTCCTGGTTATTAGCTAATGATAGCAGGAAGTAATTTTTTTCTATTTTTCCTGAGTAAACTTGATTTTAAGAAAACGTTTTTAATGAAAATTCAGCCATTTTATTGACAGTAAAAAGCGCTTTTTCTCTGATAATTTTTTTACCATTTTTATTGCAGAGCTGATATTTCAACCAAATTAACTTCCTAGGCACCAGTTCTGTTCAATTTCCGTTGTCAATTCTGGCGAATTTCAAACTATTCTTCATTTCATGCATTCTGTATCGAAAGAATATTATCAGAAACAGAGCAAGTCTGTCTTTTTCCCACTAGTAGATTTTCGAGTCATCCAATTAGCGTTAAATTTTGGCTCTAATTGCTTTAAAATGTCGCAAGTGCCTTACACTTTCCAAAGCTCAAACGAATTCTGTATTTAACTTCCATTAGTTTTTTGGAATAAGAATCAGTACTTCTATATTGACAGAATGTGCTATTGTCATGGCCTTTTCTTCCAGCGAGGAGTAATCTCTAATCAAACAAAAAATTATTTATTTGCCATAGTCTGAAGGACTGAGGAAAAACGATGGTGGCAAAGTACTAATGAAAAGAGGTGGTGTACTCTAAGCGGGCGAGTTGCTCGGCGGTCTAGCGCGTCTGCCTTGTGTTCCACTGGTCCAGGTTCGACCCCACGTTGTAGGTTGGCTATTTTCCCTAGCGCGGTTTCGTGTGCAGGGTCACATTAATTTGAGGCCTTGTGCACGAATTGGTTGGGCTATGGGCCAGTTGTGCAATTTACGCCCATGAGGGCAACCCCCCCCCCCCCCAAGGCATAGAGAGTGTACATTCCTGGAATTACTGTTTTGTACACCCTATGTGAGTGCGTGACTGGGGTGCTATACTGGTATTAGATACCAGCATATCTATATATTGCTGATATATACTCAGTTCAGTCCCACTAAATATATACCGTATTAGTTTGACTGAACGCGCTTTAGGAGCCAGCGCAATGGACAGTCATGCCCCCTCGCTGGTTGTGGGACAAAGTCGCTTCTAGCGTCAAGGTGCCTACAGCCCTCCGGCAGATTTTGCTTTTTTAGGGGATTTAAAATGTGATGTAAAAATCTCCAGCAAAGTAAGAAGGACATTCCATAATGAATTTGGTATTATTGCACAATTATATATAGCATAGCTTGAATGGCATAATCCGAGGCCATATGTCCTGTTGTGTGCCGTGTGCACTTCGACTATTCCGTTAAAATTCCATCATTACGTCGCCAATAAAAAGTACAGATGGATTCTATTTAAATCAAGTTTTTCTACTTTGCTGCAGTGTGGAGAGCAAAGCCAAGTGCAGCCTGTATTGCTATTGTTTTTCATCTTAGCGATTTCCCCTGGCGAAAGAGTGACATCCGAGCAGTTTAGCATCCGAGTCGGTTTTAAGCATTGGTATGAAATCCTTTCATTAGGTAATATGTTGCTTTGAAGCATTTAACTAACAAATCGTGCTTGAGTTAAGGACGCGCCGTAGGCTTTCGGGATTGGCTTGAAATGCAATAGGTTCCTAATTATAATTCAAGCTGCATCTGCCTTTAAAACAAGTCCTGCATCAGTGCAACAAGCCTGTCGGAATCGTTTTAGCTCAACCAAAAATGGTTACTAAACCGACTTGTAAATTGACGTTTATTTTTCTAGTACTGATATCTAGAGTTTTCTGTCGACAGATTGCTTACAAACAAATTGGTTGCTTCATTGATGCAACTGGCAATGTCCGCGACCTCAACGGTTTCTCTGGCATCACCAAGTGGGGCAGCTATCAGTACAGCGCTGCGTATGTCCAGGTGTGTTCTTGGACGCTAATGAGTCGAAATTACTGCAGCAAAGTTTGCAGCATTGGCGGATTTCCCTACATGGGACTACAGAATGGGAACGCTTGCTATTGCGGCCGGAAGTTCGGCTCCCAGGGTGAAGCCCCGTCGGCGAATTGCGCCGATCCGTGTTCAGGAAACGCGTCGGAAACTTGCGGTGGACTGGATCGAAACCTAGTGTTTGAGTTGACTTACCTGGGTGAGGAAAAGTTCATCAAGCTATTGACAGTGAACAATGTTTTGCTTATTTTCTGTTAATAAATTATATCGATTCTATAATTTCATAAAATTGCAGACAACAGAAAGTTCATAGCTTCATCCGTCAAATCAACCGTGACAGCAGCTGCAGCTGGATACGAGCTCTACAAGTCAATTAACTCTGCCAATACTGTCATTCAATGCCTTGCTAACTGTCAGAAATTTGGCCTGGACTGCCAGGCTGCTATCTACCACGGGAGCGGCAAGAAGTGTCGCTTATTAAAATTTGCGCTGGTACCAGGAGCCCTTGCTGAAGAACCAGGAACTTTCTATGTTAGGGTTTAATACGAGCTACCTAGGAACGTGGCTATAAAACAACTAAATACTAAATACTAAAACAACACCCAAATATAAGACACGAGACAAAGAAAATGTTTTGTGCATTTGAAAACGCTTGTGATTTTCGGAAATTAATCCATTTAGTTTCTGTTACTTCACTTCTAAATAAAGACAACTAAAGGCTAAATACAAACAAAACAAAACGTGTTCAATGCAGCAAAATTTCGAAGTCCACTTTTGCGACTTTTTATGTTGTGCCTAAACTACTGGGATAAATTCTAACTACTTGAAAACATACGATACAAAATCGATGAAAAAAGCCTTAAAAAAGTTCTAAACTAGTGGAGCATACTCAGTTTTATAACTGTTTCTAATCTAAAAACGATCAAGTTAAATCGTCGTAAACAAGGTGTCCCATGCACTTTAAAAACGAGTCTCCTCGTTGTAGCCCTGGTTATCCAGCCCGTCCTCAGGCAGGGCTCGCATGTGGCCGTCGCCGGCCTCGGAGCCGCTCGATCGCTGACGCAGAGTGCCGCTGTCGGGACTGGCGCCAGGTACGTTGAGCGAGTTGTACCCAGCCTGCTCGTCGTGCAAGCCGTGAAAGTAACCGGCGAATGCATCCAAATTGCGCACGCATTCGCTGGGTCGACGCGACGAGCTCAGACCATGGCTCATCGAAGGATCCTCGTTGTGGGTGATGCTGTACGTTCGCGTTTGACGCCGACGCTCGCGAGCGGCGTCCGTGGCGTGCTGCGAGATTGACACTCGACGGCTGTGGTGGAAAATTTCGGAGAAAATTTATTTACTTATTTTAGGGTTTGTCGTTTTAATCGATGAATTTCTTGGTAAGTATCATCAAATAATTTTCGTAGACAATAAGACAGAGCACTTTAGCTTACTTTGAAAGGTCGATGCCGCTAGTAGACGGGTTGAAATGCTCTCCACCGCTCAGACTGGCCGCCTCATCCTGAAATATTTTGAGAAGTAAGCTAATAATGCTAATTTTAGTAACAATCACCAATAAAGCATGAGTCAGCACCTCAACTAGCTCCTCATAGAAGTGGGATAGTGCATAGATCACAGCGTCGTGAACCGTCACAAACAGGCCAGCTTCGGACCGCTTATCGAAAAAATTCGCTTTCCTTAGAAGCGACCGAACCAGCGAGGTGCAGCCGCAGAGGTACATTTCGACACCGATTTTGCTGAAATCATCGACAATCTTCGTCAGCAGACGGATGCCAACAGCATCAATGAAAGCGCAAGCAGACAGGTCGAGTATGATGCAGAATACGTTGACAGTCGGTTCGCGTCCTTCATCTTCACTTTCGGTGGAAGCTGGAGGGTCAACAGAATCGGCGGAATCCACCGATTCGTACGATTTTGTGACGGTTATTGGCAGGTTGCTCAGCTGCTCGGAGGAGCTCAGCTGAGCTTGCTGGCGAGCTGCGGCACTCTGCATGGATTTTGAAAAGGTACATTTGGTTTTATTGATCGCATTCAAATCATTTTAGGACATTTCATCATCCTTATCAGCTTACAGGATGACTGCCTTCTTCCTTAACGACTCCGAGCACTTCCTTGATGCCTTGAGCGTTGAGCACATCAGTTCGCAGTTTCATCTCGCCGCTGGCGCCACCGCTTCGCTTGGCAGCCGCTTTTGCGCGTTCCAGAATCTTTTTAGGATTCATAGCCACTGAGCGAAATAGGCGCTTACGAAAATTGTCCGCGCTTGCAAAGTACAAGGAGCCGTCGAATTTGAATATCTTCAGGCCTGGTATTTCTTCTGCCTGCGTGTTTAATGGTAAATTATGCAAAGCGTCTTGTATCAGCAAGTTGGGGCTTTGTGCAAGTAAAAACGGGGTGCGTGTTAGTCTATCTAAAAGTACAGTTGCTGTGTTCCAGACCGCATGTGTCAATAAATACAGGCATATTGAAAGCTTGTTAGTCCATTTTCAGTTCTAATTTTCACGCATCATTCAAGCTCAGTCTCTGTCAACAGTCTTTCAAACAGCAGAAAGCTGTTAGCACTGTTCGCTTGCCTAACTAACAAGGCAATGAAATAAGATAACTGTTACCCCTTTAATCTTCTTGATGTTCTTGTAGATGTCAGTTTTCGGCACGCGTCCAAGCAGATAGGCCTTCGGCGCTTGGGTCCGGTAGATAATTGTCAACAGCGAGAAGGCGACCCCGATGCCAAGGCCGATGGGCAGATCCAGCCCGAGGATGGCGCCCAGTGTGACAATCCAAATCGACTGAAAAGAAGCGGACATTCGCGATTGTCCCCACTGAAACTACGAGCTAATTTGAATTTCAAGAAAGGATCAGCACTCACAAAGTCGTATCGATTAGTTCTCCAGAGTCTGGGTAGCTGCTCCACTTGCAGGATCATGTTCTTCAAATTAACATTGATTATAGCCGACAGAACACACTGCAATCATTTTTTTTCAAAGTTTTTCGTGAAAGCTAAGCTAACCAGTTTGAGTAGTTGTAGCCTAGGTACAACTGATTCGGGTGTCTGTCTGATGGCTGGAATGTCACGGTTTTGAGCCCTAACTGTTAGGAGGACTATTTGTGCCCTTGAGCGAAGCGCTTGATCCCACCCAGCTGACGATCGGGGCGGGGATGTGAGCCCTAGCTCCACTCCGTCAGGACTGAGCAGCTGTACACAGCCCTCGGATGCGCTGTATACTGTACATTTTATCGAAATGTCAGTAGTTCTAATTTAAAAGAAATCAAGCGTAGGTCAAATGTTTGTTTCAGTAAAATCTTACCTTTGGTACTGGTTCGAACTCCGAGCAGAAAGTCAGAATGCTAATCAAGGTAATTATTGTTGCGTACACGGAATAGATCTGAAAGTCGATGATTTTTTTCGGCTTTTTGATAATAAGAATTGTTAAACAACCAAAGGCCTTAATTTACCAGAGTTCTTCCTCGCATGGACTCGTGCAGTGATGTACAGGCAATCGATGAAGCTGACACGAACGTACTGAACCAGCTCATACCAAAGTTAACAAATCCGTACGCAAGCACTTCCTGGTTAGCGTCCACTTCGTATCCGTGACGTAGTGCGAATGTCTTCGCCACGGACACGGATAGAGCGTAGGAAATGATGCCAAGAACGATCCCATTGACCAGGATGCCCGAACCGCTGGTGAAGTGCTCCGCGGCTGGTGCACGCGGCATCTCAAATCTGCAGGTTTAAAATTTTAGTTGGGCATTGAGTGTGTCTTCGTACTGAACAAAGTTTGGGCCTTGTTGGGAATATTGTATGGTTTTTTTATCAGCACGAAGTCTAGCTAAAAAACTGATGAAAAACTTACCCCTGACGAATGGGTCCAACATTTTCCACCCTAATAGTTTCCTTCCAATTCATGTACTTCGACATCAGGAGGCTTGTTATGAGCTGCAGATGGTAATTGTGCCATGATAAGTACTTTAAAAAATTCTCTTAATAATTTTCGTAATAAATTGGATAATACATCGAGAAACTTACCACAATAATGTCTATAGGGATAGGAATTTTCAAATATTTACTGCACTTCTCATTCACCAGTTTGATGCCTAATAGGAGGGCAAAGAATACGATGAAGACCAAGATGGTGTATCCGTTTACTCGGCCGGCGAAAAGCTCTTTAAAAGCTGCGATAAAGTACTGTGGCAAAAAAATTGTAACGGTTCTAGATTCGGTAAAGTAAAGTTCAATAAAGTGTGATTTTTTATTCAAAAGTATGGCGCCACTCACTAGAAAGAATTTTCCATTCCCATTGATCGGAGGAATCTTAGCCCCGAGCATGTTCCCGAGCTGACTGCTCACAATTTGCAGCGCCGCGCCGCATGTGAACGCGCTATTTAAAGGATCAGACAGGTAGATTGTTAGAAATCCCAGTTGAAGAGCGCCCAGAAGGATCTGGAGCAGGCCGGCTACCAAAGTGATGGACATGGCAACCATTGCGTTGGCGTCATCTCGACTGATGCAGTTAACTGTTGACAATCGGAGTTAAAATTAACATACTTATGTAGAATATAATTAGTCGAAATTCAATAAGATTCATACCTTCAACGCCTGTCGTTTCATTGGGAGCCGTCGTTACCATAGCGGAGGAAGTCAGAGTTGCTAGGGTAGTCGTAAAATTGTTGTCAAAGGCTACGGCAGCTGGGGCAGGTTTGCACAGTCCGGCACCGTTTGGATAGGCTTGTTGGACTCCTGCGCGGACGGCTTCGCCAACTATCAGAGATACGGCACCTTGGCTGGCTGAAATGCCATGATCGAGACAATTTGCCTTAGTAGTTAGAATTAAGCCTTGAATGTTGATGAGATGCTTTGGGATATTGATGAGATGCTTGGAAAATTAATGAGATGCTTGGAAAATTAATGAGATTCTTGGAATATTGATGAGATGCTTGGAAAATTGATAAGATGCTTGGACTGTTCTTGAGATTCTTAGAATATTGATGAGATGCTTAAACTGTTCTTGAGATTCTTGGAATGTTGATGAGATGCTTGGACTGTTCTTGGGATTCTTGGAATGTTGATGAGATGCTTGGACTGTTCTAGAGATTCTTGGAATGTTCTAGAGATGTTTGGACTATTGATGAGATGATTGGACTGTTCTTGAGATTCTTAGAATATTGATGAGATTCTTAGAAAATTGATGAGATTCTTAGAATATTGATGAGATTCTTAGAATATTGAATAGATTCTTAGAATATCGATGAGATTCTTAGAATATTGATGAGATTCTTAGAATATTGAATAGATTCTTAGACTATTGATGAGATTCTTAGAATATTGATGAGATTCTTACAATATTGATGATATTCTTAGACTATTGATGAGATTCTTAGAATATTGATGAGATTCTTAGAATGTTGATGAGATTCTTAGAATGTTGATGATATTCTTAGACTATTGATGGGATTCTTAGAATATTGATGAGATTCTTAGAATATTGATGAGATTCTTAGAATGTCGATGATATTCTTAGACTATTGATGAGATTCTTAGAATATTGATGAGATTCTTAGAATATTGATGAGATTCTTAGAATGTTGATGATATTCTTAGACTATTGATGAGATTCTTAGAATATTGATGAGATTCTTAGAATGTTGATGAGATTCTTAGACTATTGATGAGATTCTTAGAGTATTGATGAGATTCTTAGAATATTGATGAGATTCTTAGAATATTGATGAGATTCTTAGAATATTGATGAGATTCTTAGACTATTGATGAGATTCTTAGAATATTGATGAGATTCTTAGAATATTGATGAGATTCTTAGAATGTTGATGAGATTCTTAGACTATTGATGAGATTCTTAGACTATTGATGAGATTCTTAGAATGTTGATGAGATTCTTAGACTATTGATGAGATTCTTAGAATATGAGATGATATTCTTAGACTATTGATGAGATTCTTAGAATATTGATGAGATTCTTAGAATATTGATGAGATTCTTAGAATATTGATGAGATTCTTAGAATGTTGATGATATTCTTAGACTATTGATGAGATTCTTAGAATATTGATGATATTCTTAGAATGTTGATGATATTCTTAGAATATTGATGAGATTCTTAGAATATTGATGAGATTCTTAGAATGTTGATGATATTCTTAGACTATTGATGAGATTCTTAGAATATTGATGAGATTCTTAGAATGTTGATGAGATTCTTAGAATATTGATGAGATTCTTAGAATGTTGATGATATTCTTAGACTATTGATGAGATTCTTAGAATATTGATGAGATTCTTAGAATATTGATGATATTCTTAGAATGTTGATGATATTCTTAGACTATTGATGATATTCTTAGACTATTGATGAGATTCTTAGAATATTGATGAGATTCTTAGAATATTGATGAGATTCTTAGAATGTTGATGATATTCTTAGACTATTGATGAGATTCTAGAATATTGATGAGATTCTTAGAATGTTGATGAGATTCTTAGACTATTGATGAGATTCTTAGAGTATTGATGAGATTCTTAGAATATTGATGAGATTCTTAGAATATTGATGAGATTCTTAGAATATTGATGAGATTCTTAGACTATTGATGAGATTCTTAGAATATTGATGAGATTCTTAGAATATTGATGAGATTCTTAGAATGTTGATGAGATTCTTAGACTATTGATGAGATTCTTAGACTATTGATGAGATTCTTAGAATGTTGATGAGATTCTTAGACTATTGATGAGATTCTTAGAATATTGATGAGATTCTTAGAATGTTGATGAGATTCTTAGACTATTGATGAGATTCTTAGAATATTGATGAGATCTTAGAATATTGATGAGATTCTTAGAATGTTGATGAGATTCTTAGACTATTGATGAGATTCTTAGACTATTGATGAGATTCTTAGAATATTGATGAGATTCTTAAGCTATTAATGAAATGCTTTGTACTTTTCATTAAACGTTCGCATCTACGAGCGTATGACGTAATAAAATACCATCATGAATTGAGCAACATACACATATTCAGGTGATTCGACGTCCCGAATATAAAGTAGATCAGCATGGCAAAGAACGCCGAATAAAAGCCATATTGCGGCTTCACGTTTGCCAGTAGCGAGAAGGCCATGGCTGGAAAAGTGAAAAGTTTTAAGGAAAATTTATGCGCTCCAACTTGGTTTAGCTGTACTTTGTTACATTGTTGCTAGCTCTACTAACCTTGCGGTATGATGAATAGTCCAACGCTAACCCCGGAGATTAGATCGAACACAGCGTACTCCCGTAATTTGTAGTTGGTGAAAACTCCGATGCAAGGAAAGGCCTTGTTCAGAATGCCCCAAGCAATGGTTTTGGCATCCTTTTTCTCTTTGAACTGGGCAGCTTTGCGTTGCTGCATCAAATTGAGCCGGTGAGACTTCCGCTCGCTAGGTTCTAAACGGATCTGGTACTCTTCCTCCAGCTGCACCTCGTTGTAGGTCGGTCTTGACGCAATGGTTCTGCCGCGTTTGCCGTCAGCTGAACCGGCGCCGCCAGTCGCTCCTGCCGACGAGGCCGACGTGACCGCCAAGTCGGCAATCCTCTCCTGCGACATCTGCTTGCGCAGATCGCTAGGAAGATTTGCCGGATTCCGTTTCGGCTCACCGCCACCTCCACCAGGACGTCCCGAGGACATGCTTGACTTTGCTGATCGCTAGAGACTGAATAGACAACTTGTTCACTTCAGAACGAAATCTAAAAATGTCGGTTTTACGAATGTCTGCGACAAAATCTCCGTATTTAACGATTGCCACCGTTTCAATGCGCTGAGCTCATTACAGACCGGAAGAGAGCAGTCACCAAAAAAATAATTAATAAACTAGTTAGCGACGCAACGATCTTTTTGCCAAAAAATGTCTATTGAACGAAGGTTCAATGCGACCGCTGCCCTGTCCAAGAGGAAGTGAAAGCCGCACCCCCCCCCCTAAGTCGTATTAATTTTCCAATTCCATGTGTTTTTTCCTGTCTAAATTAAATAGGCCAAGTGCTTCCGTCAATTATTAATTAGCATAAACCATAATTAAATGCAGGTAATCTGGTTCGGCTTTTATTCACTGCCCAAGTGGATTTCTAACCAGTTTGTCCGCGAACTCCACCAGTGAGAGAGAATGTTTTTGTCGGTTAAATCGCCTGATTTGACCTGCTAGGTGAACTTTGATGACTTTAAATTTAAAATTGCAACCATTTTGCCATAGTTAGTTAACAGTGATATTAAAAGTACAACTTTTCTCCCTTTTATATTTGCTTTTGCTCTAAGTTGCTGCTGCTATTCCATACCAGCCCTAAATCGACCGTTCACTTTCTAACTTTGCTCACAGAAAAATTTTTATCGGTGAAGACTAGAATGACGTTTCCCTAACGTTGGCTTAAAATTAAAAAAAAGAAATGATAAAAAAAATTGATAGCAACTAAACGCGGCCAAAAAGCTGCTCTGCACCTAAAAGTTGAACTTACTGAGATATGTGCATACGAAAAATTAGTAGTTCACACTAATGCTTATGAAAACTTCTTTAACAGCATTCGCTGAAATATTGAAAATCTCACACTGAGACTTAATGTCGCAAGTAAGTGCGTGGTAGCAAAAGATATACTCCGATAGATAGATAGATAGATAGATAGATAGATAGATAGATAGATAGATAGATAGATAGATAGATAGATAGATAGATAGATAGATAGATAGATAGATAGATAGATAGATAGATAGATAGATAGATAGATAGATAGATAGATAGATAGATAGATAGATAGATAGATAGATAGATAGATAGATAGATAGATAGATAGATAGATAGATAGATAGATAGATAGATAGATAGATAGATAGATAGATAGATAGATAGATAGATAGATAGATAGATAGATAGATAGATAGATAGATAGATAGATAGATAGATAGATAGATAGATAGATAGATAGATAGATAGATAGATAGATAGATAGATAGATAGATAGATAGATAGATAGATAGATAGATAGATAGATAGATAGATAGATAGATAGATAGATAGATAGATAGATAGATAGATAGATAGATAGATAGATAGATAGATAGATAGATAGATAGATAGATAGATAGATAGATAGATAGATAGATAGATAGATAGATAGATAGATAGATAGATAGATAGATAGATAGATAGATAGATAGATAGATAGATAGATAGATAGATAGATAGATAGATAGATAGATAGATAGATAGATAGATAGATAGATAGATAGATAGATAGATAGATAGATAGATAGATAGATAGATAGATAGATAGATAGATAGATAGATAGATAGATAGATAGATAGATAGATAGATAGATAGATAGATAGATAGATAGATAGATAGATAGATAGATAGATAGATAGATAGATAGATAGATAGATAGATAGATAGATAGATAGATAGATAGATAGATAGATAGATAGATAGATAGATAGATAGATAGATAGATAGATAGATAGATAGATAGATAGATAGATAGATAGATAGATAGATAGATAGATAGATAGATAGATAGATAGATAGATAGATAGATAGATAGATAGATAGATAGATAGATAGATAGATAGATAGATAGATAGATAGATAGATAGATAGATAGATAGATAGATAGATAGATAGATAGATAGATAGATAGATAGATAGATAGATAGATAGATAGATAGATAGATAGATAGATAGATAGCAGCAAGTATCATAATACTTTAGAACATTCTTTGATATGCTCGCTTGCTTTTACTGTTGACGCCGAAAAAATCGATTTGAAAAAATATTTTTCTCTCCTGTGTTGACTCCGCGAGAGAAGTAGCCCTTTGAATAAAAAATTCCTGCACAACTTTTACCCCTTTTTTAAAATGGCTGTTCTCTTATCATGTAGGGCTTGCACGGGTCTCGCAGCCTGGAGATACAGATAGATAATTTAGTAGATAAAACTCAGGTGAAGCTCAGGTCACAAAAAGCATATAGTTGAACGCAATGCCGAAAAGCTGATTCGCTTTTGAAGTTTTTTTTCTGGAAAGCACCGTTTGGTTCAGTGAATTTTTATCGAATTCTTAAGAAACCCCTTGGCGCATACAGATTCTAGCTGAAAAGTCAAAGGTGAGTTCGTTTTTTCGTGAAAGTTGTACTAAAAATCTAAAAAGCATAGTTTCTTAATTAAAAATTTTGATAGGTTTCAGATGGTCATAGTGTCAGATGGGCATAGGGTCAGATGGTCATCGTGTCAGATGGGCATAGGGTCAGATGGTCATCGTGTCAGATGGTCAATATGTCATATGGTCATCGTGTCAGATGGTCATCGTGTCAGATGGTCATCGTGTCAGATGGTCATCGTGTCAGATGGTCATCGTGTCAGATGGTCATAGGCTTAGATGGTCACAGGGTCATATGTTCATAGGGTCATATGGTTATAGGGTCAGATGGTCATAGGGTCAGATGGTCATTGGGTCAGATGGTCATAGGGTCAGATGGTCAAAGGGTCAGATGGTCATCGTGTCAGATGGTCATAGGGTCATAGGGTCAGATGGTGATAGGGTCAGATGGTCATAGGGTCACATGGTCAAATGGTCATCGTTTCAGTTGGTCATAGGATCAGATGGTCATAGGGTCATATGGTCATAGGGTCATATGGTCATAGGGTCATATGGTCATAGGGTCATATGGTCATAGGGTCATATGGTCATAGGGTCAGATGGTGATAGGGTCATATGGTCATAGGGCCGAGAGAGATGGTGATAGGGTCATATGGTCATGGTGTCAGTTGGTCATGCGTTCATGTGGTCTCAGGGTCATATGGTCATAGGGTCATGTGGTCAAAGGGTCATATGGTCATAGGGTCATGTGTTCAAAGGGTCATATGGTCATAGGGTCAAAGGGTCACATGGTCAGATGGTCAGACTGGACCGCCATTGGTCATCGGCCCCGCTCCGCAGGCATGACCGACCCGGACATGAGGCGACGAAGTGCCGCGTCGCTCTCGGAGCTGCGCAACCAACTGCCGGACGATCTTCGTCAGCAGCAGAACTCGCGGCAGATCGCTTCGCGGCCGACCTACACGGAGGTGCAGCTGGAGGAAGTTTACCAGATTCGCCTGCCAGACGGGGAGAAGCAGTGGCACAAGAAGCAGATTATCAAGAATCGCCAGACTGGCCCGAAGGAACCTCGCAGTCCCGGAGCCATGGTGCTGGGAATTCTGACGAAAATTTTTCCGGTTATTAAAATATTTATCACCTACAATGTGAAAGAGTACGCTGTGTACGATTTGCTGTCGGGAATCAGCGTTGGCTTGTTCATCATTCCTCAGGGTGAGTTTTTTACTACTGTTAATAGTAGATATCGGAAACATATTGGCAATGCTACTACTACTACTACTACTACTACTACTACTACTACTACTACTACTACTACTACTACTACTACTACTACTACTACTACTACTACTACTACTACTACTACTACTACTACTACTACTACTACTACTACTACTACTACTACTACTACTACTACTACTACTACTACTACTACTACTACTACTACTACTACTACTACTACTACTACTACTACTACTACTACTACTACTACTACTACTACTACTACTACTACTACTACTACTACTACTACTACTACTACTACTACTACTACTACTACTACTACTACTACTACTACTACTACTACTACTACTACTACTACTACTACTACTACTACTACTACTACTACTACTACTACTACTACTACTACTACTACTACTACTACTACTACTACTACTACTACTACTACTACTACTACTACTACTACTACTACTACTACTACTACTACTACTACTACTACTACTACTACTACTACTACTACTACTACTACTACTACTACTACTACTACTACTACTACTACTACTACTACTACTACTACTACTACTACTACTACTACTACTACTACTACTACTACTACTACTACTACTACTACTACTACTACTACTACTACTACTACTACTACTACTACTACTACTACTACTACTACTACTACTACTACTACTACTACTACTACTACTACTACTACTACTACTACTACTACTACTACTACTACTACTACTACTACTACTACTACTACTACTACTACTACTACTACTACTACTACTACTACTACTACTACTACTACTACTACTACTACTACTACTACTACTACTACTACTACTACTACTACTACTACTACTACTACTACTACTACTACTACTACTACTACTACTACTACTACTACTACTACTACTACTACTACTACTACTACTACTACTACTACTACTACTACTACTACTACTACTACTACTACTACTACTACTACTACTACTACTACTACTACTACTACTACTACTACTACTACTACTACTACTACTACTACTACTACTACTACTACTACTACTACTACTACTACTACTACTACTACTACTACTACTACTACTACTACTACTACTACTACTACTACTACTACTACTACTACTACTACTACTACTACTACTACTACTACTACTACTACTACTACTACTACTACTACTACTACTACTACTACTACTACTACTACTACTACTACTACTACTACTACTACTACTACTACTACTACTACTACTACTACTACTACTACTACTACTACTACTACTACTACTACTACTACTACTACTACTACTACTACTACTACTACTACTACTACTACTACTACTACTACTACTACTACTACTACTACTACTACTACTACTACTACTACTACTACTACTACTACTACTACCACCTACTTATTTTTTGTAGCCATCGCCTTCTCTCTGCTGGCCAAAGTGAAAGCCCAGTATGGTTTCTATTCTGCCTTCTATGCTATGCTGATCTACTTTATATTTGGCACTTCGAAGCATCTCAATATGTGTAAGTAGTGCTGTTTTTTAAATCAATGAATCCTCTTCTATTCTTAGACAGCTCACTGAATTTCATTTGTAGCCAGTCAAGGAGCCGTGTCACTACTAGTTGGCGAGGCAGTTCTGGCTGGGGTGGCCCAGGCCTACCCGAACGGAGAGGGAATCTGCCCGGAGACAACAACCATCGCCCCAGATTCCACAGTGTCAGACATGACAACTATGATGATGACGACGAGTAATAATTTTGCAGACTCTAATATCTCGGACGTGACAACACTGTTGATGACAACCATGAATCATACGCGTGAGTGGGTTGAATTATTTATTAAATATAGTCTAAATGACTATCAAATTTTGGTCATAGTGAGTATCAAACATTTTTCTAAGTGTCAGATATTGGTCTAAATAAGTGTCAGATATTGGTCTAAATAAGTGTCAGATATTGGTCTAAATAAGTGTCAGATATTGGTCTAAATAAGTGTCAGATATTAGTCTCAACAGTGTCAGATATTAGTCTAAATAAGTGTCAGACTTTGGTCTAAATAATTGTCAGATATTGGTCTGAAAAAGGTGTCAGGTATAGGTCTGAAAAAAAGTGTCAGATATTTGTCTAAGTCAGTCTTAAATATTGGACTAAAGTGTCAAATATTTGTCTAAGTCAGTCTCAAATATTGGACTAAAGTGTCAAATATTAGTCTAAATAATTTTCAGATATTGGCCTAAATAAGTGTCAGACATTTTTGGCCAGAAGTAGTTTCAGACACAGGGTTTGCTGTTTGCATCATTATGAACATTAATACCTATCCATCTTAGTACTCATAGTAGTAGTTTTCAACAAACCATTAAAATCATGGACAATGCACATAAGTAAACTGATTGGTGACGTCACAGGTACGGGACCGTGCGTCGATCGAGACGAGGCCAACACTCTGGTGTCGATCTCCATCACCATGATTGCCGGAGCTGTGCAGCTTCTATTAGGATTTCTACAATTCGGCTTCCTCACAATCTACCTGTCCGATCCCTTAAATAGCGCGTTCACCTGCGGCGCTGCGCTGCACATTCTGAGCAGCCAGCTGGCCAACATGCTCGGGGCCACTTTTCCACCGTTTGACGCTCCGGCAGGAAAATTCTTTCTGGTGAGTAATTGGAACAGGGCTGTTGGGTGCGATGTTTTGTTTGTTTTTACATTTAAAACCCTTCTGAGGATAATTTTAGACGTTATTGAAGTCTGTTGGTGGTGATGTGCTCAAGTTTTGAGTCGATTATCTTTTCAACTGTTTACTTTAAATACTTCTTAAATAGATGTAGCTACTAATTGAAACTTGGGGAGATTTTCTAGCTGCTCGGGAGATTTTTATCTGCTTAAAAGATTTTCCACATGCTCGGCAAGGTTTTCTACTTTTAAGAGGATTTTCTAACTGCTCAGGAGATTTCTGTTGAGTGATTTTAAAATACCTGTCCGCGCCTAACTGGGGCGGGTGGGCACCGAAGAGCTAGAACTACTCGTATTATTCATAATGCTAAAGCTGTATTGTGTCTAAAAACTTGGCTGAAGATGGTATGGTACTTTACAATAGAAATCAAAGAAAGTCCTGATAATTATATGCAATATGCATCGTTGGGACCAGTATTTCTTCGACAATTTATTAGTCTTTTTGAGACAGTTATAAGATTCTTTATATAATTTTACTGAATAATTTTAATACCGATAACAATACAAAACTAAAATTTCAGTACTTCGTAGAGGCCGGCAAGCAGATACTAAATTCCAATGTCCACTCGCCGACCATTTTGATTTTTGTTATGTCATTCGCTCTGTTATTGGCCGTTAAAATAATTAACGAACGCTGCTCGAAGTACGTCAAAATACCAATACCAATCGATGTGATTGTGGTAAGCAGACAATCAAGGAGTGCAATTGTAACATTCATTCACGCCGTAAATTCAGTGTTCAAGCATCCTTTTTCCCATTCTCCGCAGCTGGT
Source organism: Macrostomum cliftonense (assembly GCA_950096795.1). NCBI lineage: Eukaryota > Metazoa > Platyhelminthes > Macrostomidae > Macrostomum > Macrostomum cliftonense. Next base: position 949,942 of record CATNEM010000197.1, read on the forward strand.
GGGCAGCTTGCTATTTTCACAGTTTCTCGAGTGGGAGGACAATCTGCAGATATCTGTGGTTGGACCAATCGAGTCTGGGTAAGATGATTTTTAATCAATAATGACCTACAGATATAACTGCCTCATTAATATGTTTACAAGTCTGGAGAAGAACGTTTCGATAAAATTAAAAAAACATGTATTTCATTTCAGATTTCGACCACCAATTGCTCCACCGGCTCACCATTTCACCAGCGGAACAGGGATAATCATTAACGGCCTCGTTCTGGGCATTATCTCCTACTCGCTCTCCGTGTCCGTGGCGAAGACATTCGCTGTTAGGCACGGATACGAGGTCGATTCTAATCAAGAAATGATCGCCTACGGTGCCGTGAACTTCGGCATGAGCTGGTTCAGCACCTTCGTGTCCGCTTCCTCCATTGCCTGCACCTCGCTGCACGAGTCTATGAAGGGAAAAACACTGGTAATCAGCCAATTAATCTATCTATCTATTTATCTATCTATCTATCTATCTATCTATCTATCTATCTATCTATCTATCTATCTATCTATCTATCTATCTATCTATCTACCCAGTGGAATAAAACGTTCCGCCAAAAGTTCCGGCGACCGTCTGGATTTGGTCGGGCGACCGGATTTTAGGCGGAACAAATGACCGCCCGCCTGGCGTGCCAGGCGGTCCCGCCCGGGCGGCAGCATTTTATTTTTAAGCATAAATCTTCTTCACACTACTTCAAGTAGTACAAATTTAACATGAATGTCCCGGATTTAGATTTTTTTACTTGTGTCTCTTTATAAGCCTTTCACTGCTCACCTTTCGTAGCTTTTTTCATACAGTTTTAATCCGAAAGACGCAAAATTATTCAAAAAATTTCGATAGGGCGATATTTTTGGGGTTTTTTTAGAGCGTATATAGTTTACATTTTATTTTATTAATAATTAATTAATTAGCTAAACAGAAGAGCAAAAAGTATTTTAGTTAAAAAACAAAAACAAAAAACCGCTAGAATTACAAAACACTTATTGCGAATCAACCGATTCTTCTGAGGATGACTCGGAAGTCACATGCGGTCGGCACTCGTAGTTCTCAGTAGTTTTACGCCTTTTGGTCCATGGCGCCCCAAATGCTGCAACACTGGCGCGAGGATGCTGCCGCGCTGCTGGTGACAGCGACTGGCGCTGCTGCTGTTGCACTCTGATCGCTGGTGACGGCGACTGGCGCTGCTGCTGTTGCACTCTGATCGCTGCTGATGGCGACTGGCGCTGCTGCTGTTGCACTCTGATCGCTGCTGATGGCGACTGGCGCTGCTGCTGTTGCACTCTGATCGCTGCTGATGGCGACTGGCGCTGCTGCTGTTGCACTCTGATCGCTGGTGACGGCGACTGGCGCTGCTGCTGTTGCACTCTGATCGCTGCTGATGGCGACTGGCGCTGCTGCTGTTGCACTCTGATCGCTGCTGATGGCGACTGGCGCTGCTGCTGTTGCACTCTGATCGCTGCTGATGGCGACTGGCGCTGCTGCTGTTGCACTCTGATCGCTGGTGACGGCGACTGGCGCTGCTGCTGTTGCACTCTGATCGCTGCTGATGGCGACTGGCGCTGCTGTGCCATGGAAGCGCCTTCTAAGTCTAGTCTACGCCTATGTAGCCTTGGAGTGACCCGATCGCCAGCATGCTTCAGAACGGACTTGATTGCCTCTTTCAAGTCATGCTTTAGCGTCGTAGGGGGGTTTTCTGGCGCGTAAAAGCGCTTGGCACTTTCTGTTAAAAGGTAAAAAATCAAGAGAAAATTTGAGACCCAAAAAAACGCAATGCTGGATTTCAAATATGTATGTATAAGAAAATATATATCATAATAATATTGATACACATTGTTTCAATGCTTTAAACACCACTAAAAGTAGCATGCTCAAACTTTTCATGGAAAATAAACTACAGTGATGTATTCCTGGGAAACTCTTTTTCTTTAACCAAGGATTATAGAAAATTATTAACATTCGAAATTGGTCCAACTTTTGTCACATAATGGTATTCATCCTCACCGACGAAGTGGTCCATGAAATTGCGGCGTACGCTAAGCTCCTTTTCCGTTAAATTTGCATCTGGCACTTCTTTCTTTATTCTGTCTGGCATTCCAAGTCCTGTCAGATTTACACCAGTCTGGATGACCGGGGTCATGGCGGTGTCCAGCATCAGCCGGATGGAAGACCGGAGGTCGGGTCCTTGACAGCAGTGCAGCAGCGCCGCCTGATGGAGGTAGTTCGAGAGCATTAAGCATGATTTGGACTGCAGCAATCAATAAAAACGCCCGACAATATTGTGCTAATACTTTACATATGCAAGGATTATGAAAAGAGAAGGATTATTTTGAAACTCACTAGTTCGCGAATATTTTCCAACGGGGCTTTTGCGAATTGGACATAATCTTGCCAGTTTGAGATAGGCCAGAAGCTTTGATCTGCAACAGCTGCATTTACGGTAGATGCCGACGGGATAGAGGCTGGGTTTGCAGTCGCACTTACAGCTGAGATTAAGGAAGAGGTTGAGAGACTGGCGTATGCAGCACGCAAAGCAGCCATCTCTTGCCGAAGATCAGACAGCTTTCCTTCTAAGGTGGCCCGCGCGTTGCTCGCTTCTCTTAGCACACAGAGCATAAGAAAAGTTTGGCCTTCGGGGCTGGTCAGGCTGTGATCAACTGCTGACTGAGCTCTTTGCCTCAGTCGATTTATGACTTCAGGACCCCAGTTAAGGAAGGACAAGTCGACCTCATCCTCAGATGCTGACGTTGCGGCTGCCGTAGCTGCTGCTGCTGCTAAAGCCCCAGTTGGCGACTTCGCCTTTGTCGTTGCATCAGCACTAGCGCTTGGCGACGCTGCTATTGCAGCTGCGGCTGGCGACTTTGCTTGCATCGACGCCAGCTCATCGACAGACACCTCATCGACCTCGGACGTCAGAACGCTGATGGACGCTGGCTCATTGACCTCGGTCGTCAGATCGTCGACGGACACCAGATCATCGACCTCGTTCGTAAGTTCGTCAACAGACGCCGGCTTATTGACCACTGCCGTTGGCCTGTTGACATCAGAGGCCGACTCTGGCTCCTCCTCCTCATCTTCTGAATCCTGTTCCATAGGAACAAGCTGGGCCTCCGTGTCAGTGCGTGGCCTTCGCAGCAAAATGCCGGGCGCCGGTTGTGCTGCCGTGAACTTGGCGGCCCGACCGTGCACGAAAGCGTCACTGTCGAGATCAGAGGTACCCGACTTCTCTGCCTGTAAATGACATAAAATTCAATAATCATTGATTGAAACGGAGCAAACATCAGAGGCCTGTCATTACTCATGTGCGTTTGTTCCTAATTTTCAAGAAAATGCAGTTACTACAAGGTGCTAATAATTTTACACGGATAAAGTAAAAAAAACTAACCTGTGCCTGATATAAACGACGGGCCTGCTTGGCGTCTGAAGACTGAAATATCCGTGGTTTCAGCTTTGCTAAGATGTCGGGGATGCTACATTTTTTTCTCAGTAGCGTCCGGATGTACAGGATGCATCCTGAGGTGTCCGTTAGATCGGTACCATCCGGTTCTTCTAGGTGCACTTGGACGATGATGGCCTGGTAAATAGTGCCTTCGTAGGCTGCGTCACAAATCCAAGCCTCCTGTGCCTCTTTTTTCGCGAGCCACTCTTCCCGAGACCAATTCTCCATCTCCTCAGACAGAAAAACACTGGACTCCGGCACCTCGACGACCTGCCGGTCCTTCTTAAAGATAACGACAAACTTCATGGTGTAGAGGAATAAATTAATTTTAAACTGAAGACGAAGGTTTGTTTTTCGGTTATCCTCTTCCTCTTGTTATAAAACTTTTTATCTTGCTACAAATTACTGGAGAAAAGACCCAGGACCTCACCAACCAATGATAAATCTACTGAGATCACTCGGCCCCCCGTCCCACCGTCCATGGACCTCCGTATATTTTAGGGTGGGTGCCCGTCCACTTTAATATACAGATATTGCCGCACCAATAACCAAGGATTAATATATACTACTATGATAGTATAGACTCAGTTGAAGAAATATTCAGGTTAACGTTTTATCTATCTCAAAGTTAAATTCATAAAAGATGTCGGCGAAAAGCAGGAGTAAACGCAGATGCATTGAAAAGCTAACTGATAATCTTTTTGGCGTAAATCATGTCATTAAAAAACCAGTGGATGTAGAGCACGTCAAAGAGGACGAAGAATTTTTCGACGCGCTACAGGACCCGGTGTCTCAAGCAACGGAACCCTCTTGCTTAGACGAGCTCCCACAAGAACCTTTGACGAGCGGCCTGGACCAAGAGGAAGACATTTTCAACTCAAGGCTTGCCACAGATGACCAGCGTAGCCAAGAGCAGAAGCTGCAAGAACTCCTCGTTCTGTTTTTCATAATTTATAATGTCCCTCGAGATGGCATCAACTTCCTCTGTCAAGGTCTGAACAAGCTTGGAATACCAGCCCCAAAGTCTGCTACCTGCATTGATGGTCTTCTTAATGACGGAAAATCCGGAGGAAAGGAGAAGAAGATGTCGATGGTTAAAATGGGTGACGGCTACTTTAAGTACTTCTCCATAGTCGAAAATCTTAAATGGCTTTTCTCTAAAGGTCTCCTAACACTCAGAGAGCCAGATCCTACGCGCTCAACCGACCAATTTAAAGTATACTGCTTTAGCGCATTTGTAAATGCAGACGGCCTCCCGACTTACAAGTCGTCAAACTTTGGTCTTTGGCCTCTCCTGATGAGAATACCGGATGCTTTCGCCAGGCCTTTTGCAATAGGACTCTTCGCCGGCAAAGGCAAGGCCCCACTGGATGACTACCTTCGGGATTTCTGTACAGAAGCTACAGAAATGTCGTTAAAACCAGCTAAAATAAGCGACTCGGTTGGAGTACTGCTAACTGGCTTTTGCTTCGTCGTGGACACCCCCGCCAGATCTTATCTTTGTAGGATCGCTGGACACATGGCTTATCATGGATGCAGCTATTGCAGAGCCATCGGACAGTACATAAGAAGTAGAGTCACATTTCCAACGAAAGTCGGGCAACCAAGAAATGGAAAAGACTATCGCAGTGGTGCAGAAACGAATCAGTCGAAAAGGAAACTCTCGCCTTTGCTCAACATTCCTAATGTCGACTTTGTCCTTTCATTTCCCGTGGAAGTGCAACATGCAGCCTTTTTGGGAACCGTCCGTCGGCTGTTTACGTATCTCTTTGACAAAGATGACGGCAGGCAGTGTAAAATCAAGCCAAAAACAATCAGTCACCTATCTGATAGGATTGCGTCAATTGTCAGCTGGACTCCATCTGAGTTTCAACGAAGACCAAGAAGATTAGATTCCGACCTCAAATTCCTGAAGGCGAGCGAGTATAGGCAATGGGCACTATACATGGCACCTGTACTTTTTAAGGGATTCCTTCCCGACTACTTGTACGATAATTTTATTCTGCTTCACTTTGCACTGTATGTCTACTCGTCGCGTCGTCACTCAAAGTACTACGATCAAGCTAAGAGCTCAATTGAGGTTTTCGTACAACAGTGCGCCTCATACTTCAGTCAGGTTTCAATTAGCTACAATATGCATGCACTTCTGCATGTCGATGACTTCGTAAGACACTATGGAGGACTCAAAAACATCACGACGTTTCCTTTTGAAAACTATTTGGGTGGACTTAAGCGACGCATAAAAGTAACGAGACACATGGCTGCCCATTCTGCAAAGCAGATTCTATTGCTTAGAGAGTTGACAACGGCTGATCCAGTGTGTCAGATTGAGTTCAGCAACAAGAGAGGGAACAACTGTTGCTATATAGGCTCGTCTATTGTTTTAATCGAGTTCATCTGTGAAGGTCTCGCCCAGGGAAGGATTCTTCGTTCAGAAGAAAACGTGTACACATATCCCTACAAATCCTTATCTCTTGGCATCGGTCTCTACCGCCTGACTGAGGAATATGCAACTGGAAAGCCTTGCCACAAGTGTTGGCTTCCTCTATCCTATGTAATCTATCTATCTATCTATCTATCTATCTATCTATCTATCTATCTATCTATCTATCTATCTATCTATCTATCTATCTATCTATCTATCTATCTATCTATGTAATCTATCTATCTATCTATCTATGTAATCTATCTATCTATCTATGTAATCTATCTATCTATCTATCTATCTATCTATCTATCTATCTATCTATCTATCTATCTATCTATCTATCTATCTATCTATCTATCTATCTATCTATCTATCTATCTATCTATCTATCTATCTATCTATCTATCTATCTATCTATCTATCTATCTATCTATCTATCTATCTATCTATCTATCTATCTATCTATCTATCTATCTATCTATCTATCTATCTATCTATCTATCTATCTATCTATCTATCTATCTATCTATCTATCTATCTATCTATCTATCTATCTATCTATCTATCTATCTATCTATCTATCTATCTATCTATCTATCTATCTATCTATCTATCTATCTATCTATCTATCTATCTATCTATCTATCTATCTATCTATCTATCTATCTATCTATCTATCTATCTATCTATCTATCTATCTATCTATCTATCTATCTATCTATCTATCTATCTATCTATCTATCTATCTATCTATCTATCTATCTATCTATCTATCTATCTATCTATCTATCTATCTATCTATCTATCTATCTATCTATCTATCTATCTATCTATCTATCTATCTATCTATCTATCTATCTATCTATCTATCTATCTATCTATCTATCTATCTATCTATCTATCTATCTATCTATCTATCTATCTATCTATCTATCTATCTATCTATCTATCTATCTATCTATCTATCTATCTATCTATCTATCTATCTATCTATCTATCTATCTATCTATCTATCTATCTATCTATCTATCTATCTATCTATCTATCTATCTATCTATCTATCTATCTATCTATCTATCTATCTATCTATCTATCTATCTATCTATCTATCTATCTATCTATCTATCTATCTATCTATCTATCTATCTATCTATCTATCTATCTATCTATCTATCTATCTATCTATCTATCTATCTATCTATCTATCTATCTATCTATCTATCTATCTATCTATCTATCTATCTATCTATCTATCTATCTATCTATCTATCTATCTATCTATCTATCTATCTATCTATCTATCTATCTATCTATCTATCTATCTATCTATCTATCTATCTATCTATCTATCTATCTATCTATCTATCTATCTATCTATCTATCTATCTATCTATCTATCTATCTACCTCTATTTCTTTCTTTCTAATAATGTATCTATCGATTCGTCCGTATATCTATCTATATACAAGGGCTGTACTCGTATTATATTTCTTTAACAAACTATCACTCAAAACAAAGAACAGTTAATATTCGACACTCGACTTGTCGTCTTATGCCACCTCTCTGGCAGCTTGCTGATGCCCTGGGCGAAGAAATCAGTTGGGAGTGATCCGAAACTACGGGTTGATAAGTGTAGCTAAGAGAGGAAATGCTTTCCTAGTGGTGTCCACGAAGAGGCTTTTTCATCATGGGGAATAGCTAGTAGGCACTCGGGGCCAGGTCTGAGGAATAGGCTGGGTGAGGCATCAGCTCGAAGTCCAGTCTTCTGATTGTGTCCAGGGTTGCCTTCGGCCTACAGGTAGCCATCCCCAAACATTTTTAGCAGTTCGCGAAAGGTTGTCGGCCGCTTCTAGTGCTGCTTTCATGCAGCGACCAAATAACAGTGCAATTCGTAGTGCAAAAGGTTTGCTTAAAGTTTGCTAAAATTTTCTTGATTTTCCTGAAACCTTGAAGATTTTTCCTCGAAAGTAACCTTATGAGTATATGACCATTTGAATTTTAATGGACCAAATAAATAATAATTTTTGTTATAATAACCTCTGCTTCTAATTTTAGCTGTACTCGCTCTACGCAGTAATCATTACAATGATCGGAATTCTCACGTTTGCACCGATATTCAAGCCAGTTCCTAAGGTAAGAATCCTACAGTTGTTTCTTGTAGGATAAAAAAAACTAAAATGCAAAACCTCCATATTTCAGTGCGTTTTATCAGCCATCATCTTGGTCAATTTGAAGAATATGATTCTTCAGTTTAATCAGCTTCCAGTGCTGTGGAAAACTAACCGATACGATTTTGTAAGTCTGAGAAATTTTGTTCAATAGCAGATTAGAGTAACCTTGCTTTTGTATCATTTTTGGGAAAGACTACTTGAGAAATTTATTAAATCATTGACACTGCAGGCCATCTGGGTTGTCACCCTCGCCGCCATCCTAGGCATCGACCTTCCCGTCGGCCTACTGGTTGGCGTAATTTTCTCCCTAGCAACCGTTATCTTCCGGTCGCAGGCTCCGAAAGCTTACCTGCTTGGCCGTGTGCCTGAGACTGACATCTACAAGAACGTCAAGAAGATCAAAGGGGTGAGCGAAATTGATGCATCGAAGCATATCTATCGGATTTGAAGTTTCCAACTACCTTACGACCGAAGATACTCGCAGGTAGCTGCTCAGTTCTGACGGCGAACCTAATACTAATTTCAGGTCGAAGAGATCGAAGGCGTCCGCGTGTTCAAATTCGACGGCTCGCTGTACTTTGCCAGCGCCGAGAATTTCCGCCGTCGCCTATTCCGTCAGGTCGCCATGAACCCGAAGAAGATCCTGGCCAAGGCTAAGGCTCACGCCAAGAAGACCGGAGCATCCGCGGGCAATTTGGACATTCGAACCGAGGTTGTGGATAAGGAGGAGATCAAGGAGATGCTCGATATTGTAAAATCCGAGGGAAGCCACCCGGTATGGATAATGATTTCTTTAATCGTTGCGTATAGTTTCCATGCAAGCTCGAAATTCGGCTCGATCAGAGACCAAGTACGTGACGGGCCTTTGATTTATTGACCGTCTCTTTTTTAATCAAATATATTTGGGAAAAATGACAAAGTAAATATTACATTCAGGTCAAATTTGTCTAAATTCCTTGATTAGAAAAACTGGTTGATGAACCTCTCCAAATCTCTTAGAACGCAATGGCCAGAGAGAATGCTCAAGCATCCATGGAAGATCTTCAGCAAGGCAACAAAGCCTACCAGCGAGCTCAACCCGACAGGAACTACGAGGACGAGGATGAAACGGATGACGACAACGAGCCAACTGTCAATGTGTTCTGCATCATCCTTGACCTGTCGGCCTGCGCTTTCACCGACGCCGTTGGAATTCGCCTACTGGCTCAAATTGTTGAAGATTTCAAAAAAATTGGCGTTGAAATCTACCTGTGCGGTTGCACGTCGCTGGTTCGATCTCAGCTGCGCAAAGGGAATTTCTTTGACAAGCGAAGCGAAGAGGCCGGCCTGTTTATCACGGTGCACGACGCCGTGATACACGCGCTGTCGACACTCTACCAGGAGATGGTTGAGGTGAGCTGGCGAGTTACACTAATCCAATTACCATCATGTTACATGTAATAATAATAATAATAATTTATTACACCTGTCCCAATCGGGCCAGATGTGCAGCCAACAGCAGGATGCTTGAGGGGTTGTAGCCTAGTGGTTAGAGCGTCGGACTCACGACTTGAAGGTCGGGGGTTCGATTCCCGACTCCACTGGTACAATTTGTGTCCTTTAGCAAGACACTTAACTCTGCATTGCTTCAGTTCACCCAGCTGTTAAATGGGTACCAGCATCAGCTGGGGTAATTGAAGGTGGGTGTGGCGTCCCCCCAGTCCATGGACTGAACAGCTGTACGCAGTCTTCAGAAGCGCCGCGCTATAGCTGCGGCTGTGCTGTTGGCTGCACATCTACATGTAACAAGTATCCATTGGAATCTTCACCCCCGCAGGATGAGGATGACGAGGTCCCGGAGGCAGATCAGGTGGCTTTCAACACCGGTGCATACAGCGCCGAGTACGAGACGGATCAGCGGTCAGAGACTCGGTAAGTTGATGCGGAGATCCATGGTATACGAGCTAGTCTATAAAACTACAATCTACGAGAATGAAATACAATTCTACGGTCTCTAGGCGGTCGCTTCATCACTCGAAGAAGAAGAAGACCTCAACTGTCTCCGATGCCAGCGACGAGGAGGCCCGCGAACTGCGCCGACAAGCTCGCAAGATCAGCCGGCAGCAGCAGGCGATGTCAGCTAATCCGGACGACTTCGGGAGCAGCACGGCCGCCTCAACGTCCGGCGCCGGATCGAGCCGCAGGATGAGCCAGAGGGCGACTTCCGAGTACACCGATCAGAACGGATATCCGTCGGGTGTGCCAAGCCAGGCTAAACCATTGCCGGTGTTTGATGAGGCTCAGGATGCTGGACAAACAGGCAAACCGTCGGCCGGCGTCACGGATGTTCTGGTAGAAATAGATTACGCTATTATACGAACTATAACAAATTTTACCCGAAAAAATAGCGCTACGACCCCCAGATAGAATTCTTATAAACCGTAAAAGTGTTAAATGTGTTATTTAATTTCGACTTTAAAAAAATTAAACAGCAGAATAACCACTAAGGAGTTAGAGACTTGTTATCTCGCCCCTTCAGTTACATGTAAAATTAAAATCTGCGTCTAAGGCTTTTAATACGAATGCTGGGTGTAAGATACTTATAATGAGGGCTAGTTCTTGAATGATTTGTAAAGGCCTCTAAACGGGGGGCTGCATAAACTCGATGCTTCACAACGTCGAAAAGCACGAAACTTCACAAGCACGAAACTTCACAAGCACGAAACTTCACAAGCACGAAACTTCACAAGCACGAAACTTCACAAGCACGAAACTTCACAAGCACGAAACTTCACAAGCACGAAACTTCACAAGCACGAAACTTCACAAGCACGGCACTTCACAAGCACGAAACTTCACAAGCACGACACTTCACAAGCACGACACTTCACAAGCACGAAACTTCACTAGCACGACACTTCACAAGCACGAAACTTCACAAGCACGAAACTTCACAAGCACGACTCTTCACAAGCACGAAACTTCACAAGCACGAAACTTCACAAGCACGAAACTTCACAAGCACGAAACTTCACAAGCACGAAACTTCACAAGCACGAAACTTCACAAGCACGGCACTTCACAAGCACGAAACTTCACAAGCACGAAACTTCACAAGCACGGCACTTCACAAGCACGGCACTTCACAAGCACGACACTTCACAAGCACGACACTTCACAAGCACGAAACTTCACTAGCACGACACTTCACAAGCACGACACTTCACAAGCACGGCACTTCACAAGCACGAAACTTCACAAGCACGGCACTTCACAAGCACGGCACTTCACAAGCACGACACTTCACAAGCACGACACTTCACAAGCACGAAACTTCACAAGCACGAAACTTCACAAGCACGAAACTTCACAAGCACGAAACTTCACAAGCACGGCACTTCACAAGCACGAAACTTCACAAGCACGAAACTTCACAAGCACGACACTTCACAACGTCGACACTGTCTAGCATTTCCGCCTGCTAAACGCATTTTTCGACGCTGTGAAGAGTCGCATTTATGATAGCGCCCCTGCAAACAATACATTGTATGTGTTACGATACGATGAGAATATCTAAAATCGACTGGAAAACCTTTCCATTTACATTACATTCATTTCAAAATTTATAGACAATGTCAAAAGTCGAGTCAAACTTGAACGTCACATTCACCCGCAGGTCCACGAGGATGAAGAGTCGCGTCGCGAACGCGAAGAAATGGATTTGAACTTTGCGGAAATGTTGAAAAGCCTGCCGGACACGGATGAGAACGCCGGCGAGGACGGCCACGACAATGACGGTTTCGAGGATTCGGCGCTTTGAACAATGATTGATGTCTTTGTAGCGCATTCGTTTGTGCAACAAGTCAACTTTAAAAGAATTAATAGTGCGAAAAAATCGCATGTATGAGCACCCATACATTTGGGAGCTGGTGGGAAATCATGAAATTTATTGCAGCCTGGAGATTCTCGCCTAGTTGGGATGGCTTCGTGAAGTGCTTTAAGACAAGTACATTCGAAGAAATATTTGCTGCATGATATGAATAATTCATCTGAAATCAAGTAGTCATCACCCTTAAGAAGTTGCACTATAAATGAATAATATAGCTATGCATTGTGTAAACATTTAACATTGTCTGCTATAATTCTAAATTAAGAAATTTCATATTTATAATTTTCTAATTCTTTTATAAATAATTAAAAAACCTTTTTCGCTGTTTTAAAATATCCTCAACTAATTCGTCAATATTACGATCAATTTGTTTTAATATTTAGCTTCAATAAACTTTCTTTTTGTCGGTCACAATGCATATAAAAATTGATTGATCCAAAAACAATGAAATATAATTTTTTCATATTTTAATTATGTGGCCAAGTGACGTCTCATAGATATATAATAATTAAAAATGCCAATTATTATATAAAAATCGAAACCTCTTTTTTCGTTTTTTACTTAAAATATTTTTTGTTTAATTAAAAAATATATAATATAACGAATAAAATTTTGCGAAAATTATAACCAAGATTCTTGTTTGTTTAAAAGTCAAAAAATCTGACACAACTGTCCAGTAATTCTAATTGTTATTTTTACTTTTTCTTGCCAGTGTAAATATATTTTCGTTATTATCGAATCGTAAAAATTGCCGAGAGGTCACGGAAAAAAACCATCGAATTACGAGCAGATTACACTATGCAAAGCATGTTTTAAATAGAATTGCCAGTTTTCAATGAAATTTCATACAGTTTCAACCGCTGCTGCTTTGGAGTATAGCTCTACAAAAGGTAATAAACGCGGGAGTGAAAAGCGACAGGCTTGCGGGGAAATACTACAGTGTATGGTAGCGACTTTAACAATTTTGTAGATTTATTAATCTACTTGAATACTTTAAGTAGGAGTAGAAGGATACATATGAGAGTATTCTGACGCAAACAAAGATTCATTATTAGTCTAAAAAAACGTAGTAAACAAAGTCTGGGGCATTTAATAACTACACGCAAAAACAATCCATGATAGTCGAAATCGAAAGGTAGTCTCACTGAGCTCACAACACACCAGAGGGAGCAATTAACTTTTGAGCGAGTAAACTTCAGTCCTGCATCAATATTTAACTTCGTGTCAATTTGCCACGAAAACAAATTTGATTAATGGAGTTAAATTTCAATAATTTCAGTAAAAAGTATTTCAGAAAACGAGTAATATTAGATGAGACGCAGCACAATGATAAAATTTTGGTCAAAGGTTATAAAAATTAACTTTTTTCTTAGCAAAAATCTAGGATCACACACAATTTTTGACTAAAAAACTACAGTAAAAGCCATGCAAATAGCAGCAAAATACATTGCAGGCGCTTGTAAGCGAATAAATATGTCATCTAGCTCTGAATAACGAGAGTAAATAATTTATTGAGGCAGTCTTTGACTAGGATCACGATAAATACATGCTTAGTTGCGCTAATTGTGGTTAAAAAAATAATGGTTTTTTTCGATCACTGCAAATAGCGTGATCGAAAAAAAATCGTGTTTGTCTCTGCTCGAACTGAGTCCGGCAAAATTGCAACCAAAAATAAAAAAAATGCATATCGCAGTTAAGTTACAATGCCAAAGGCGAATATTATAAGCCAGTGGCAAAAGTGTCACCCAAACACTTGCATAGAGACAGTAAATACAGTAAAACAGCTCAATCGTACGTGTGTTTTTTTAATAAAATTGTCAAGTTTTTCTACCAAAGAGAAGCCACTCTTAAATTTAGCGGATCAAATTTAGTAATTAAAATAATGAAGTAGCAACAGGCTTCATAATGACACAAGAAAATAAGTTTTTGAATGTGCTTATTGGACAATATTACACGAAAACGAGACCAGCGCACCAGTCAATTAAGACTTCGGAGACTAAACCTACATACAGAAGGACGTCACGTGACTTTACTTTGGGAATAAGTAAAACATGGAGCTACAAGCTACCTTAGACTTATTTTAGCCTGTCGTAGTAACCTTTAAACCTGCTTTCACAACCTAATTCCAGCGGGAACAGAAGCCAACCGTCGACAAGAGATCTCCAAAGTTATTTCGCGCTCACACAATAAGCTCTTCTAACAAAAACGCGGCATTTTCCGAGTCTTCAACTCTGTCTGTGTTGTTAGCCATTTTCCGACTGGCAGCATGAGCGACCGCATTCGGTGCAGACGATCCAGACGACGTCGGATTAATGACCGCCTGGCCGACATCGCTGCCGGCGTCGCTTGGCTCAATGCTGGCTAGCTCCACGTGCAGCGGACTGTCAACTCGACGATGCCGGCCGCTGCTGTGGCGAGCAAACTTAAACAGACCGCCGACGCCGGAGGATTTGCTTCGCTGATTGCGATCTTCCGATTGTCGACCCTCCGGTATTGGCGAGGGCAGTCCGTGAACGCCGGACGCTGCTGCCAGCGATGACGCGTCACTCGAGTCCAGGCTGCTGCTCCCAGCGCCGTGAGATTTCTGCGATCGACGTTGGCTTCGTTGTTGACGGCCGCGCCACGATTTGAAGGTCTTACGGGATCTGCGTTGTTCAGTAAAAAAGGTTTGGATTAACAATTTGGATGCAGCTCATCGTGTACGACTATAAATAACTCACTTTGCGTCGTTTCTATGAATTCGGGAATAGTCGTCCTCTGTCTCAGTGACCAGCTCGCATTCCTCATCTAGTGTTCCCTGACTGGGTAGGCTGTCGACTGAGGGAACTGAAATACAGTGACGAAATACGTGCGCTGTGAGTAACAAGGGCTCGTTATTATAAATTACTGTTTATTCGGAATTCGGAAAAAAGCATTAAGGAAAAACATGCCAAACTTTTCGAACACATTCTGCGGTCAGTCGTTGAAGTTAATAATTATAGTATATTAAAAAACTGATCAACAGTTAGGTGGAGACTACGGCGATAAAATACTGTCAGTTTCACGTCCTTTCACTGGGGTTCGATTTCGACTACTTTGAGTTGGCCGCGATTTTTCAATAGGTTTACTACTGTATTAAAAATCACGCGTGAATTAAAAAATCTAAGAGAAAAAATCTACTGTTTTCTAGAACTGGCAATTACTAAAAAAACTGCGAGGAATTTAGTTATAATGCTTTCTGCATAAGAGCAGAATACTGGGAGTTTCGTTAGGAAGCCAAAATACTGCTAATTTATAGACTAACGTATAAAGTAATAATAAAGAAATAACAAATTCATCCGGTTAATACAAATTAACGAGCAGTGACGGGCACTTCCGTTACTTTTTTAATTTTGGTTTTAACAATTTACAATTTGGTCAAACCAATCTACAAATTGGTCAAGCCAAAATTAAAAAAGTAACGGAAGTTCCCAACACTGTTAACGAGTTCACTGGCAAATACTCATTGCTTAAAATGCAAATATTTTGAAATGCTGAAATAAATAAATAATTCTTTTCTTATTCCCCAAAAATATTCTTTAAAATTTTAATTACTAAAATTCCGAACAATAAAACGGGAGTATTAAAGCACTAAAAGGAAAATGATGGGAGAAAATTTCTTTCTAGCTAATGCAAGGAAACTTTTACTTATGATTTTTTGGGTAGTTAAGTTAATAACTCGTAAAAATTGTTGAATAAATCTAGTGTTACTTTGAGTTGCTCAGTAAGATTACGCCTTAAATTTTTACAATTTTTTTCAAATGGATATCCTCCGTTTAAGTACTTTCGATAGTACAGACTGATTGGCCAATTAAAAAATCTGAGTTTACCAGTTCTCAATGCGTGGAGCCAGAATACTGAAATATAAATTCATTAAATCAAACTGAAAATTAACAGTTCCAAAAAGGGTTCAAAAAATTACTAAAAAATCAGACGGACATGCTCTTGCAGGCAATATTAGTTGTTTTTGTTAGAATTTCATTTCGATTAAATACGAGCGTAGAAAACATCTCTTTACAAAACACAGCTCGCATGTCATTGTTACAATGCAGCATTCTTTGCCTCCAATTTGATGCAAATGAAGATTTAGTAACGGAACAAAATTGCGTATCATGTTCCCTTTTTTGAGGTTGTTCGTTTGTTGTTATTTCGGTTAAACACAGCACAACTTTCTCTAAAACAAAGCTAGAATTATTAAAATTGCACGCGTTCTAGTCTTTCATGATTTTCAATCCAATCTATCCGAAATCTAACAGGCTCAATCATAAAATATAAAAAATTACTATGATGGGTCTGGTAGGTCTATGATGACGGTCCTTCAGCTTCAAGGCACCCCTTCGTGTCTCTGGCAGTTAGTCAGGTAATAATGAAATTCAAATTTAACCAGTAATTGTTTGAAATAATTAAATTCTTTTCATTTACTTAAGATAAACCTAGTTTTTTTCGGTGAACACTACTAAATGAAAAGCCAACGATCCCTAAAAAGTAACAAAAAATACTTTGAAACACCGAAAAACTAAACAAAAATCATTACACATTTACTTCTGTAAACTGAATAACACAAGGCAATTAATGGTTCTTGAATTCTGCTAGCGCCTTGCAGATGAGGATTGATAAGAACCATTCCGAAGCGATTCTTTAAGGCACTATGATGTGTCATTGGGGATTAATTTGTCTGCCACTGCATGTAAATTTCCTTAAATGGTAAGACCCCATCAATTCAGCATCAGTAATAGGTGTCTCTTTAAAGGCTAGGCATCTGTACTATCAAGGGTGATGGGATTAAATGGGAGAAATGGATTATAAACAAAAATTATAATGAAATTTTTGTAAAAAATACACTAATTCGTTAAAATATTAATCTGCATAAATAAGGATTATAAGTATTGCACATTACATCGATGTTACATTTTAAACAAATTATGAAGACAGACAAGTCACGTTGGCTATCAAACTGCGCGTCAAAAAATGATAAGAATATTGACTTAATAAACTGAATTTGACACAGAAAAGGGGGACCACAATGTCGCGCTTCTTGCCTAATTGGACAAGTTTCACTGTTCACTTAAAAAAAGTGTGAATTAACATTACCGATAATGATTGCTGAAAGTGTGCATAGGAACTTTTTTTAGCGCACTTGTGTCAGACTAGCTTTGAATGGGTAATGAAATTCTCAGTTCGACTAGCTCGTCAAAGTATGCTTCTCCAAGTGAGAATATAACAAAGAATGTAATTGCGGTACGTTACCCGTTTGAACTTTTTCTATAGTTAAATACTATGAAGCTAAAAGATCATAGATCTTTGTTAAAGAAATATTTTTTGACTATTTAAGCTACCCTTTATGAAAAAAGACCATAAAAACATCAGTTCGAATTAGACAACACGAATGCAATATGTGTAATTTTATGAAAGAAATTCCTGTAAAATTGAGGCGAACAGTGCGTCGCTAAAGTCGCTCAATAAAGACTGAAATTATTATAAAAGAATGCATCAAAAAGACACTAAACACAATGAATTAAGCTCGACTGACCTGGCAGTCCCTGCTGATTGGCATTCTGAGTGCTGGCATATTTTTGCAGACACCGGCTACCATCCTTAGCGCTGATTCTCTGACTGGGATTTCGCTTTAGAGAAGTCTCTCGTCGGAAAGAAGCTCCAGTTGGTCGCATTGATGAGGCGTTGGACGCGGTGCGCAATCGTACGGGCTCCGATTCTTCTTTCGCCGCGCGTAGCTCAGCTGCCAGATCTTGGAGCACGTGATGAACGCAACGCTTTGGAGGCACACCCGCGCCAGCGAGTCGTTGACCAACCAGTGCCTGAAGCGCGTGCTCAGCTTGGCTCTCGCATCGGGTCTGCATCATTCTGAACTTGATGTAAGGCAGTAGGTGCGGGTAGATTGGCGGCCGGTTAGTGACTAGAAAGTCCACAAACTTCCACAGATGTGCGCCGTATGGTATCTCTGTAATTGCTTTCGCCACGCGATGACAATCAAGTTGGATTAGTCTCGAATAGGCAACTAGCATCACCTTGAGGCCTATAAGGGCCAATCGTTGAACAACGTCGCTAGAGTGCAATGACGCTCGGAAAGAACGATCGCTCAGCGTCAAACTGGCTCGCTCTGATACACCTAGATGTTTGGTGGTTGAACCGCCACCACCGCCAGTGGATGAACCGGCTGCAGCTGCCGCGGGGCTGATCTGTATCGACTGTTGATGTTGACCCTGTGCATGCTGCTTAACACTGCGCGGATTGAGCGCACTCAAAATCAGAGACAGAGCAAACCGCTGATTAGCTGGACTCAATGCCGGACCCTCCGGTTGCAAGGCACATCGAAGAAGCAATGGAAGTACAAACTGGCCTAGCATAACAGCGGTTTTGTCCATAGAGAATAGCGCGTCGGTGTGGCACAAGGTTTCTAAGGAGCACACAGTACCACTGTCGGTGCTGTTCATCAGCAGGCTCACCAACTTGATCACTGACTTGGAGAAGCGGCTTGGAACGCCTGTGCTCGTAAATACATCGCGGTTATGAGTTGGTGAGCTGCCTGGAAGACCAAGCGACGAGCTGCTATCCCTCATAGAAGAATTTTCGTATAGAATAATGCGGATACATATGTTAGTAAGCGTCTTCAAATGATTTACGGGCGCCAGAACCGCTCGATGACGCATTAGGCAGTCGGAAACGGAGTCCAGAAGGCAAGCTAGACAGTCCCAATTGAACATTCGTCTGTTAGAATTAGCCATTTTCTTCTCGATCTCGCGATAAAGCTTGTCAAGTCGACGAAGTATAGAAACTAGCGTTACCCTAAGCGCCTCTTGCTGCCACTCAATGCGCGGCAGAACCTTGCAGATGAAGGTTATTAGCGGTCTCTGCTCGGTGCGATAATGCGGATCGCAGGGTACTAGCTTTAGCAGATTCATGGCAACGTCGACCACGCGTACAATTGACTTGGCGTCAAGCAGGTCTGAAATACGTTCCTGGCCTTTGTACTGATCAACTAGTAAATTTACACCCGTCAGAAAATAATCGGTTGTTAGGCTTAAATATGCCTCTCGTTGAGTTATGTAGTCGAGTCTCTCTCGGTCGTCATCTCCACCCGGATGGCCGGCAATACCGCTATCACGGTTTGGTATACCGCCGCGACCTTCCTCCATCCGCTTGAATGGCGACTCGTCGCGGTCCTCCATCACAACCGAAACAGGCGCTTGGCTGGATGTTCGAATTGCGGAAGTTTTTTCAGCGGGACCTTCAAAACCGCGGGCATTCTTAGCCAGCAAGTCGGTGTTGCATAGCAACTGTCGGACAGCTGTACTCAATTGCATTAAAATGCCGAGCTCGCTACCACCCTTCGCTTTGCTGCTGTCGTCTTTTTGAGTGCTGTCTTCGGCCTGTTTGGCAATTTTCTTAAGATCGCGCAGAATAAACGGAAACGTTGCTTGGAGAATGCAAATCATCTGCTTGGCCCGCGCTGACTCAGGCGCATACGAAACAACGGTCACACAAAGACTCACTGCTTCAAGCACGTTCCAATTGTTTGGATCGTCAGAATAGCAAAAATCAACAGGCTTTAGTGGCTTTGGCGCTTGAACCATCGACAGGATGTCTAGCGCGTCTGTCTGCGTGTCCTCTGTGATTGACCAGAGAAGACGGTATAGACTTGACGGCTTGATTTTGTAGAACTCAGTTGGACTTGACTCCTTAGCGTCTAGATCCAGGCTGCTAGCTATGCTGCCAAACAGCTGTAAGATAAAAGGCGTCCGGTGCAGAATGAAAAACTGTTTGCACGCGCACTCAATAGCATGCGTCACGAGACTGTTCTTCTGGCTTAGATTGTAGACGCGCAGTATAGTTGGTATGATCCAGACATATCCGCTAGTGGCAAATATTGTTTTGAAATGCATGCAACAATTGATGTATGTGGTTAGACAGTAGCGCAAGATTGACGCGTCTTCATTATGCAGAATGAACGTTCCATTAATGACGTTGAGGAATAGGCCGATGTCTGAGCCCCAAGGAAAGGTGGGGTTCATCTTAGAGAATACTAGACCGACCAGCTTGCTCCAGGAGAGTTTGTGAATCAAGTCCAAACCCTGCAGTTCTCGACCAGTTTTGCCATTGTAGAGTGAAAATTCTGTCTCCAGGGCCTTCCGAGGAAACGACGGCAATTTCGACAGCTCCTCGTGTAAGAAGTAGGCATGGTTGGCGGTTTGCGCTGGCGGAGTATGTCGCAACACAGAATAAGTGAGCAAGATTTTGCCAATTTCAACAAATTTCAGAGTGAACGCATGCTTTTGCAACTGATCGTAGGCCTCCTCTGGATCGCGTTTCACCAGGCTGAGGTGCGGTATGTGGTTCCGCTTGAAGAAGTAGAAGTCGCGAACGTAGTACATCAGGTTGTGCATCAGGTCTAAAATGATAATTTTGATGGGGGTTCGTAAATTTAGTATTGTGAAGATTTGCGTCATTGAAAAGCTAATGATTTGCGACGAATTTCATTTATAATTGACTTATTCACCCCAGCAAGCATAGAGCTTATGCTTATGTGTAAGCTTCCAATAAAATTTAGCAATCGCAGTAGAACAAAATAGGCGGCAGCTAAAGTTGGAGTCTTCTAAATCAAATAGAAACGGCCACATTGGTTAAAAAACACATCAGGCATGTCAAGTGCTAATTTGCACTCGATATTCAAAGCCTAAATGTTAATTTTGAGAATATCAAATACTCTATGTCGATAGAAATATCTAGATAGAGACGAAAATTAATTACTGAGCATTCATTTTAACAAATAAAGTTAAAGCAGGTTGTTCATAATAGAATAATATAAAATATTACTTAATATGCAGCTCTATGCTACATTAATGTGCTTTAATTAATAGTTATTCGTTTTTAGTAACATAACAAATGTTTGTCGCACATTAGCTCCCATTCGATTGGCAAGTATCTATTTGATTTCTTGGCCTATATAATAGTAATTATGATAGTTGAAGAGATATTTCCTCCTCTTATAAAGTCCTCGTTCATTACTTTGATCTCGATAGAACTAAATTAGTAAAAGGCGTAATTTCAATGAAGTCCCGCACTTTTATTAGGAAACCTGTACACTAAGTAAAGAAGGAAATGGGTGAAAGAAAACTAGTTTAGCTCTTCCGAATCTACTCTCACTTGAATTTATTTTTTAGCTATCAAAATCTACACGCACTCAAGTTTTATTTAACCAAATTCGATCACCTCTATGAGTGCTGGAATATCGCATCATCTCTGAGCTAAAAAATGATTTACCTAATTTTAAAAACAAAAACTTTGGTCAGTTTCGAACACCAGCCTTTTGCCACACGCGCAAACAAAGCAACAGAAGACAGCGAGAACGCCACTTTTAGCCTGCTGAAGCTGCAACCTCAAAGCTCTGGCAATGCTTCTGCTTCTGCGGTAAGAAAATCTTGATTTAAAAAATAACTTTACGTAACGTTGAGTCTGCTATTAATGAAACTCAAGCCGCTGATGCGAAGAAGTGTTTTTTTCGCCAAGAGAAAATATAACAATCAGCCAACCCAAAACAAACAATGATGTTTTTGAATAGCAAACTGCTTAACAAAACAGTTTAAAAAAATAAAATAATTGTCTTATTAATTAAAAGCTGTCAGCAAATGATTCCAAATCAAAAACTGAAATATAGTTGCACAGTGCATAACGTAAGGAGTTTAGACATCTCCTCGATCAATAAGCCATACTTACAGAAGCCATTTTTCTTGCGAACTTGTTTTTTGTGAAAAGAGGATAAGAGAAAAGAGCAGTGCAATTATAAGCTTCCAATTTGTTTATTTGTTAGTGCGACAAAAAAATTAAAAGCGGTGAAAATAAATCTATGCAGAACCAAGTGAAAGCATTAGTATGACACTATTAGTACGATTGCTATGGCAACGGTAGCTTTTAAAAACGTTAAACTGCTGCATCATTTCATTTTGCACTCTTTTATGAATTATACAGAAGCTTTTAAATTAGTTACTGATGCTAAATTTCTAATTTACGTGCAAAATTTACTTTAAATAAACTTATTAGGTAGCTAACTACACATTCTTAATTGGAAATTGGTGGCTAGGAAGCACAAGGTAAAAAAATATTCGATCTGTTGATTGCGGAATCGCTTTTAAGGAGCAACTACTTTCTGTACTTTATTCATTAAGACAATAATTGATACTAGTAATAGAACCAAATTTGGAGGTGCAAGTTTAGCAGGCAGATTGATCGAAACAATAAAAAAGTTATTGGGAGCACTTCCATGAAATAACTATAAGTTCATTTTATTAAACTGATCAGTTTAAATCATTTTGTATCCAAATTTTGTTATTTTTTGCCGATTCTTCAACAATTATACAATATGCGATCATGTGCTTGATTAGAAAGTACATTTAAATCATTTTTGCGGCACGTGTAACTTTCTATTGTGTAAGTTATATTTGCTTGCGTATAAATATAAAATTATTGCCTTACGAGGATTAACAAAAAGTTTCCGATCAAAATTTCCCCGAATTCGATATTTCCAACCTCAATCTTAAACTTTTAAATTATTAAAACAAACTAAATTGAAAGGCCTAAAAGTCACTAAGCGGCAGTATACGAACAACCTAGTGCAAGCTTGTGCTAAATGCAGAATCGATCAATACAGTGCGCTAATACAAAGTGCTAATTAATTAGCAGACAATTAATGGGTAAATTTTGCGGGCACAAAAATAATTGGATTGTCGGCCAGTGTGACAGAAATTGTGCCATTGGGGTTTGGGTGAGTTGCAATTTTTTGCCTTCACAATAATTATTCTAAATGGCCGCGTTCTCAATTAGAGAATCTAAAAAATCTATTAAATGAAGTAGATAATCACACTAAATCGCAACTCACTGCAGATAACAAACACTGTATTGTGTGTGTCAGAAGCTGCAGGCCAAAATTTCAATGATTAATAAAAGGGAGAAAAAGTTGTGAGTAAATCTGTATCATGAAGAAATGCTGGCATACAGGAAAAATAATCTATGAAAAAATTGCATTTGGATTTTAAAGGTTTTTAATATGTACCAGTCGGAATAAATGATAACTGCAGATGCTGAATTACAGCATTTTTAGTACGGCAAAATCTTTCGTGGACGTTAGTATAATTTTAATTTTAATCCAAGAACTTGGTAGCTTTGTTTAATACGAGTATGTTAATAATGGTATATGCACTCTAAAATTTTAAAAATATTTTTTAAGTGTATTATAATGAAATGATAAAATTGTCTTAAGGTATCGTAAATACAACCATAAAATATATAGATCCAAGGTTACAGGTAAAAGTTACTGGGTGGATCTTTCAAGGATATGCTATTATAAAAAAGATTATTATTAAATAGGTTTGTCAGTTAAAGGTTAGCTAAAAAAGTTAGGGCTATAAAAGAGCAATTTTCTAACTTTTATGAGCAGTTGCATGAATTGATTTCCTCCAATTATGAATATTTTTTTTGAATTCAGTGTTGTATTATTTTTTGTTTTTAATTTAACATTGCTGACCAAAATAAATTTTGCTCAGGATAGCTGAGTGTGCCACTAAGAACTTGGTTATGAAGCTCATAAATAATATTTAACCCACACACTGCAAGAGGAACGTTAGTCGGTGAGAATAAAAAATAGGAAAACCCACACTAACAATTATTATCAGATTTGAAAGTAAATTTTGCATCATTTTTAGTATGTTTGTTTGAGAAAAGTAAAGTCATGCGGTCTCAATAAAAAAAAATTGGTTTGTTTAAATTTACTTACGCGACTTAGTGTCGCAGAGAAAATAGGAATCCTGGTCATCTTCAATGCGGAAGAACCCCAAGCTGTCCTTCAAAATGTCTTGGAAGCGCGTGTCCTTCAAAATTGTTACAAAATATACATTATATTTCAAAAGTATATGAATGATTGAAAAAGCTGAAATCTTACCTCCTGAATCATGTAGCAGTTTGGGACGCTTGACAAGTCCGGACCGTTGACAAGGATCTTCTTAGCGCTCGGCACATTAGCCGTAATCATTAGCATGGGCTGTAAAAATAATTTTCAGAACATTGATTTCCGTTCGATCGTACAGAATAGCTTAATAAAAAGCATTACTCTAACTTGACTCACATCGCACTGTTCTTTCCTAAGCGTCTGCTTCAGATCCTTGAATTGAATGCCCTGTACAAAGGGTACAATGTGCCACAGAAGCGATAGGGCTCCGGCAATGGCTTCCTGACCGCCTTCGGACGGGGTGCGAACGTAAAACATAACGTAGCCAAGCTGGAAATGGGTGCAATTAGTTCATAGCGATGGATCAAGTATATTCGTCGTAGAAATCATAACTAAGTCATCAGGAAAAGTTAATCAACGCCTAAACTTAAAAAAGAAATCAAACGACTAGCGAGCAGACAAGGTTAGCAACTCACAATATAGTTGAACATGGCGTGCGCCGCCTGTGGTGGCAGGTCGGTCAGACGAACAATTAGCTTGCGCAGGACGAAGATCAGCTCCTCCTGAAATTAGCGATATTTTTTCAGTCAGTTTCAGGATCGAAGAGAAAATTAAAGTAATAAGATTTTTACAGTGAATGCAATTAAGCAGGTTGATTATAATTTTTTTCTAAAAGGCGTCGAATAAAGAGCACGAAATGTGTGCCGCCTCTGGGTTTAAATAGTAAAAAAATATTAATGCACTGATGCTCTAGTGGGATTTGGACAGAAAATTTGGTAAATTTTCTTCCAATCTAAAATAAAAAATTGTTTGAAAACGACGAATGAAAAAATCAAAGCTTACGAGCTTACATTGGAAGGATTACACTAAAGACAAAATTTGTCTTTCCAGTGGCAAGTTGCATTTTCATGCAATTTTTCCAAATTATGCTAAAATTGCTCCCGAAAAATGTTTGCATTGCTTAAAAATAAAAAAAAATTTACTTAGCGGAGGGGAAAGCGTCTAATGTGGAGAAAAATCTGTCCATTCAAGCAGCCCCTGTGGTTTGACCAGCATAAGAGTATCGTACCAACGCGTATTAAGTATAATGTTAATTTTGAGTTTCTTATATAATTTTTTATTAAAAAGTTTAACTTAATCTAGCTAGTTGTTTTAAACATATCTGAACATCTGAACTTACATAGCCTCACCATCGAAAAGAAACATTTTTGGCGATAAATTAGACATATCAAGATAAATTTTGCGATTTTAAATTGCGACTGAGCTCAATACTCCTAAAAATATGCTGGTCACTCCACAGTCTTTTTTAACAAGGGTTGGGAAAAGAGAAAATGAGAAAAAATCTTTTTTTAATTCGCTAAAGAACTTTTGTTTGGCAATCAAAAGAAAAGTTGAATTTTTAAAAGCCTTTAGTGTCTTTCCGGTGTACATGTACCTCTTCTGTTAGAGGCAGAAGTTGTTTGAGCGGGGCTGCCAGTTGCTATAAAAGTGCGCGAAATTGATTTTTAAAGCTGGCAGCATCAGAACTCAGGAGAAAATATAATCATACTTTTCCTTCAGAAACTTTTTTAAACGAAACTTTTAGAAGATAGATCGAAGTTCAATCAAACTACTTAATTTAGGTGTTTTAAGCGCTTTGGGGCCAACGAGAGTAGCTAATTAACGAAGCTAATAATTTCTTGCCTTATTTGCTTTCAAATTAAAACAAAGATAGTGAATGATACTTTTGTGAGAAAAATAAAGTCGGTGATTGATTTATTACTAATTATAATACTAAACATTCCAGGGTCTTTAAATTTACGTCAGTGTTTTGATATTTATTGTACAAATACATTCTACTCAGGCTGAATTAATAAGTCCGTGAACTAACCAGCTAGGACTTCGCTCGTTAAAAAAGTGCCAAATTCAAGTACTACATTACTAAATTTTACGCATGGTATTGTCATTCTTACCTGTCTTGCTAGCGTAAATTTCTTCTAAATTTTTCAGAAAAATAATGTTAGTTGTAACATATTTTATGCATGTGTTGCTCTTAAAAAGTAACGGTAGTACTATCAAAACTTAAGAGCACAGATTTTAATTATTCGTAATCAATAGCTTAAAACAAGTAAAAATCCAATAGACTGAAAGCAATTCGTGCGGCAAGTCACATTTAAAAACAATAAAAATCTGTGCTTGTAAATGAAATTATTCAAAAAAATCAACGAAAAAGGCAAAATAGGCGAAACAAAAAAGTAGATAATATAAAATAAACAATAATTTTCTTAATAAGCATGAATTTAAATCTTACCTTTTTATGCATGCGTGTCAATTTTTCCAAGAAATAGCGTAGAAACAGATTCGGATCTTCAACCAAAGAACTCCATATTACTTGTTTGGCAATTTGAGACACTGAAAATACGCGAAAAATCGGTTTAAGATATTCAAACAAAAGTATTCAGGGATATTAACATAAACGTCAGTGAATCAAGTCTTACCAGCGATACCGTCACCATTGACTTCATAGTCGTCTAGCAAGTGTATAATTGGCACCACAGCGCCGCAGATGCACGAAGGGAACACGCTTTGCGCCTGTTGTAGAGTCTGCGGCGCCACTGTTGGCGCAGTCATGGATAGGACACACTCTTCGTCTGTTGGTAATAGAAATAAATAGTATTGTGATTTTTTAGCACAAAGCGAGAGAAATACAAGAGTAGCATCAATTCTACTAAAAATGCATAGAAATTCTCAGTACATGTAGGATTCTACTGTGCAAAATTTTTTTTGTGTGTAGCATCAAGAAGCTGCGGAAGGGCTATCTATGATTCACGGCAAGCTGCGGCTATGACATTTTTAACAGTACACATGTTGAAATAGTTGCTCTCCAAAGTCTAAAAGTTTTCTTGCTAAAACTTTATGTATATAGCGACTTTATTTATTATTGGGAGGCTGGCAAGTGACATCAGATAAAATATTGGATTATTCTGAAATACATTTCAATAGCTGAACATTACTGATACCACGCAATTATAAATGTTGTTTACTTTCGCAATAGAAACACTAGTTTGTTAGTCTTTAGAACAGTTGAATTTGTCTTTAAGCGAAATTTTCAATTGTAATTATTGCGAGGGATATTAATTCACGGATGCTAAATTAATACTGAGATACAGTAAAAAATATTTGAAAACAATGCTTTGTTCGACACACCTAAGTGACTAATTTTTTACTGGCTGCAAAAACTTTTTTAACTTGACAACGAATTTTGTGATGCTTGGATCGCATCTTTAATTGATGAAGATGCATTTTAATGCCACCGAAAAGTGAAAACATGTTCTAGGTTAAATTCGTCAACGTGTAAAAAAGGAAAGTGCTTATAGTGACAGATTATTGTGCTTAAACCACGTTAATTAAAACTGAAAATACCTTGCCATCATGTGTTGCACTCACTTACAAAATCGCAAAAAAATATTTTTAAAAATATTGCAGAACCGTCTTAAAGAGTGAAGGATGTGTGATCTGGCGTGCTTTGCGTGCTTTTTTCAAATCTTACATTTATGGTGAGCACGCGGTGTGACCTGTGTGACATTCTGATAAATCTAAGCTACTTAGGCCTAATTTCCTCGAAAAATTGGATCAAATAATTTTGACCAAGACAGGATCGAGAAACTTCGTAAAAGTGAAACAAAATTTCGGACTGACTATGTCCATTTAGTCGACTTTGCGCATTAGCAGCTCCAATGGCAGCTAAACTTGATGAAGTTGAAGCTGGCGGAGTTTTTAACAACTTAGTGGAGGGTATGTGCGCCAGGTTGGTAAAGCGCGCCGAAGACAGCGTTGCGCAGTCTACAAAATACATTTTTGGCAAATAAAATTCTACAATTTCCCTTTCAGCGATGCGGTTAAGTTTTTTTCTTCTGTGCTTTAACTCAATTACATTTATTCTGCGATTTGCCGTTGGGTAGGTAAAATTAAATAAGAAAAGTGCAAACTGCGTTGTGACTGAAACATTGTGCGCTCGAATTAAAAAAATAATAAAGCCACTTGATGATGAAGGCCAAATTTGATTTTTTTACGTTGATTTCACCAAGAAAATGTTGATTTTTTTAAAAAGAAAGGAGCAGAATTTACAACTGAACAAAGAATTTTTGTTTATTTAAAAAACACTGAGAATATAAACTTCAAGTTAGTGATTAACTGTAATAGGATAAGCACGTTTTGTAAGATAAACCATAATTTTTCACTATAACTTCCGAATAAAAGATCACAAATGGGGGTGTACTTTTCTACTTAATGTCCTACCATGCAAATGATTGCTACATCATAGATTACTGGCCAGCCAGTAGAAGTGACAACGGGCAACCATTACAATTTTATTTAATTTTTGTGAAATTTCAACAGAGCAAATCGTGCGTGCATGCACCCCTTGAAAGTCACGTCGAAGAGGAGGATTTAGTTCCCGGTAAAATCTATTACGTCATCACTTCCTCGTTGTCCTATCGTACACGTGTTTCTATAGTAGAAGTAGTATGCTGAATTAACGAGTAAATAACCTAGAAACTATTATAGCGATAGAGTTTAGCAGTAATTTATGACTACTATGTTGAAACATTTTTGGCATGCTCAAAAATACCAAGCTACTTCTTTGTAAACTTTGATTTATGATGTAAGGAATTACTTTTAATTAAGTGCAAACTATTTGGACAGTAAGAGTCTAGATTGTACGAGAATATCAATATAAATGCGTATAGAATATTTGGCTATAATAGCTTTTATACTTCTCGTTTCGCTATCATTTTCTAATTGAAAAATTTGTCTAGTTGAAATCCACAGCAAAAAAACTAAATCGTTGAGGTAGATGAAAACTAGAGAAAATTTCTCTTTGAGTTTCAATCTAAGCACACTAAGAAAAGGAAGGGTTAAGGTTGTGTGCGTATTTTTCATTGGACTGAAGGAATAAATGATAAAGTTAAGCAAATTGTTTTTCAAATCCTGATAGGTAGGTCACCTTATTAATTTGATTAAATTTCTATGCCATATATATGAATTGTCATCTGATAAGGAATGGCCGATAAGGAGGACTAACACAAACCTTCTGACATAGGGCCGCGGCCCTGGAAACCGCAAGCGCCGTGCAGGAATGCTCTAGCGGTTGAATTGCGAGCAGCCATTGGCGCAGACGAGGGTCTGCGATGATCAGGCTCAGCGGAAGAGACTGGCGTGCAGGGTTAACGGCGTTTGGCAAAAAATGTACGTCTACTAAAAATTCACTGATTTGCTTCGTTAGAAATTGTCGCAGGAGGTTGCGCGCAAGTAGCTAAAGAAAATGCAGACTTTTTTTTAATCTAAGCGAGTCATTTTAAAGTTTTGACTCTAAATGGGACCGAATTGCATTGTAAGTGACCAGGAAAAAATTCTAAAAATACTAATTAACCGATTTCAGGAATCGAATTAAAAACTCTAACTATTTTAACTGTCTTTTTTAAAGTGCAAAAGAAAACTCAAGAATGCTTTTGAAAACGATTTTTAACTGCGCTTCATTAGTAGATGACTGATTAGTATTAAATGTGTTCTTTGAAACCGACTTGACGATTACAAAAATTGCGCAACCATTCACTATTACTCTGCTTAATCAGTATTCCATCAGCTTTAAATTCAAAAATACATAAAACACAAAATACTCTTTTACCATAAAGAACAGCATCGATAATATGAAAATTTTATGAGCGAGATGCAGCAAGCGAGTTTTTAAAAAAACGAAAAAATGGCTAATAATATGGATTTTGCGCAAATTTTAGCTTGCTACTGGATCTTGAAATCTGCGACACGCTAAAAAATACGTGTGCAGTAATCTAGAAAAGTAGTAGAATGATTGTAAATTTTAATAAGCTGAAATCTGTGCTAAAACAGTCAGTTTCTCCAAGTTCATGAAAAACCTTTAAAATTACATTTTTTCTATTCATATTTATGCAAATAATGCGTCATTGGTGGCAGTTCCATTGAACCACACTGCCACCAGCTCAAGATTTCTGCACACGTCGCAATATCTAGCGCGGAACAATTAATTAAAATTCACGCTTAAAAAACGATTATTAAATTAAAAAATTTTCAACAGTTGCCAGCCTTACTACTAACGCACTTTCACCAAAAATTGCGCCCCACATTTAGATTAAGGCAATAAACAGAGAACTTGATACGCACATCTTCCGGGACAATTGCAAATTTAAGGGACAAATGGTATGTGCTGATGTATTATCATATTGATTAGTAGCCAAGTAAGATCAGTAAGAACTGTTTAAGTTTTGGTGCAAGCTCTCTTCTGTGTCTAATTTATTTTTTAGTGAGCACTGATTGAAATTACAGGTAAACTAAACGGGAGGCAGAGATAGCTTGAAAAGTTTAATTTTATAAACAAATAATCAAAAACTTAAGGTATGAAATATTTTGATAGCTTGTGAATGGCGCAATATCGTAAAAGGTATTAGTTGTCAAAGAAAAGGCGACGATAAAGGATAGTTTGTGGTGTAGAATGCCAATGTTATTTCAAACCATCAAATTAATTTTTAGGGTTAAAAAACCTAAAATCATTTGCTGACTTTTTTTGAATTTATTTGCTAGAATCTCAATGGAACGCTTCGATCTATTTAAAATAAAAAGAAAATATCTTTTTTACACCTTTAAATTTTTTACTAGTTGCCCTACGCCAGTTGGCATTTTTTTAATGTCATTTACAAATAAATATAAACTAAAAGCTAATGGAAAACAAGAGCGCTATACTGTGAATTAAAAAAATTATAGCACTTCTACGACTAGTTTGAAAAAAATGCCCAATCTACCAAGATTTCAAATGAAAAAATCTATCGACTTGCATAGATTTTTTTCCAGAAACGATTAACAACATTTATTCTATAGGATTATTCTACACATTCAGTACAATTTGTTACCTGTTATATGTGGAACTGCACCCAGATGAAAAGAGAATTTAGAATTTAAATAAAAATGCTCCGTCAATCTTTTTTTCATGATTTTCTGCGCTACCTAAAAATATGGCCCTGATGCTAAGAGTTCATTTTCTGTTAAATTGTTTCGCACAAACAATTTAGCAAATTTGCTATTTTACACTAACAATGATAATATTTTTTGTCGCGCATAAACTAAATGCACTGTTACCCTTAAGTAACATAAAATGTTAACTGATGAATATCATTATGTTTAGCGTGTTGCATTAGCACTATTAGATACGTCAGCAAATATTTATGCATAAAATAGATTTTAGCTGTATATTTATTAAGAAAAAGCTAATTATACTACTTGCTTAGTAGCTATAATGTCGTCGGCAGAATTTTTTGTAAACAAATTCTGATACAGTAAATTTGATATTCATTTAAAATAAGCTTTAATTGCTCTATTTAAAATGATTTTGTGCTTTTTATAAAGAGCAAAACAAAAAGTAAATAATCAAGACCCAAGGTTAATAAAACAAAGGTCTAGAAAGCTTACCCTCGTCGTGTTCTTCAGTTGGCTGATGAAAGAGCGCAGGCTCGTACCCGGCCAGAGTGCAAACCGCCTGGCCCATCAGGGGAAATCTTTCCCGCGCAGTTCGTCTTCGCTGCTCCTCGGCGGTGACCTCTTTGGCCATGAGCTCTTCCTGTTGTTTTCGTCTGGTAGTCGATGCTGTCACAAACGTTTTGGCCACTTCGTCCTGCTTTAACTGCACCTCCTCGACGGACTGTTTGACGCGCGGCATCCAGGGCGGGTCGGGGATGTTGGCGTTAACACTGCCCAGCGGTGGCGATGGTAGAACGAATTCAATGTTTGGTGGAGGAATTTTGAAATTGGCCGCCGCACCGTCCTCTAGTCGAAGCCAGACCTGATGATAAATTTTTAAACGTCATCAAAATGGTTTCAATTGGTTTAAAAAATATCGATTGCAGTAATCTAGAAAATAATTTTCGCACTATAGCTTTACCTGAAAGCGAGACATCCACAGACTGCGGAATCGCAAAACAGCATTCATTCGTTGCTGTACATCGTCGTGTTGAAGCTCGCGAACCATCAGTTCTTGGACTTGATCGGGTATGCGCACAGCAGCCAGTAGGAAAACCGTCGCTGCGGAGGTAGCTAATTCGATGTCCGCTTCTAGGAGAAGTTCCCAGGCTACAGGCATGATGTCGCACCAGTGATCGGTGCCTGCGAAAAGGGAGATATATTTTCTAATCTGCACTAGCTATTACGCGGCTTTTTTCTTCAATTTTTAGCTCACCTAGAAGTGTGCAGGACTTGCATATAACCGAGAATGATGCCTGGGTAAGCTGCAACACGTGATCGTCCATGTAACGCAACATGGTTTGATCCACCGTGGGTTTCTTCGCGCCTTTTTTCTCCGGCTTCTCTTTTTCGTGAATACGTTTTTGTAGAACGGCCGGATCTAGCTTAGTGAGCAGCGGCGTGCTGTCCCGAGTGCCCAGGCGTCCGGGCGACGCTCCAGCGGCAGCGGCTGGGAACATGCTTCGTCTGCGAAAGATGCTGTACTTTTTATCGCCAGCATAGTCGGCGCTGTCCTTATCGGCTCCGGCGTCCGTGTCCGCTTCCTCCGGGGGCGAATCACCGTAGACTCGACGAAATGCGTTTAATAGACGTCGACATTGGCGCTGTTGACGTTCGAAGCAGTTTGGATGGCAGAAGCCCTAAAAATCGAGAAAAATTTTTTCAGTTAGGGCTTTTCTAGCTTAAAAAAATGCCAAAAATCGGTACATTTAGTAGCATTTAAATGTACCTGATGCTCGCAAACAAAATTAGTTCGATTAGCAAATGCGGTGACCGCTTTCAACCAAGGAAAATACGTGCACAACGAGTCGTCATCCCATAATTCACCGGCGCCGGCTTCGTCGCCGCTGCTGTCGCCGCCGATGCCGGCAGCGTCGCCGGCTGCGTTGCCGAGGCCGGACCCGGCGCCGGTGCCAGAGTAGGCGCCCTGTTGCTCGCCGCTGGCACCGGACATGGTGCTGACTTTGCGCTGTTTTAAACTGCCCAATGCGTGTCGAATTGAACTGCCTAGTTGGGCGACTGACGAGTTTTGTTTGTGGAGTTTGTTTAAGTCGTTGTTTTAATAGATCTTTTGAAAAATATTGAATAAAGCGCCATCGTTTATAGTTTTAAAAGATAGAAGATAGAACATTTTCAAATTTTTTAGGTTTTATTACTTGAATTTGTGGGGAAAAAATTCGTTTTTAGTTAGATTATAAATCACCATATTTCAGTTTCGATTTATATTTTATTTATTCTTTTGTTTTTCATTTTTGAATAAATTTACAGTTATTCTTTAAATTAATTTTGTAATTACTTTTTAACATTTTAAGATTTTAGTTTTAAATCTGTAAAATTTTAGAGAATTTTTTACTAGTTATACCATCCTTCTAGAATTGCCAAAACTACAGTCAAAGCATCAAAGAACACGAATTTTGAGAAAAAGATACTTAAAGTTGTTAAAATGGTACTGATTTATTGTTAAGATTTACAAGAAAAGAAGTAACAATTAAACACATATTACTACTCGTTGAAACTACACCGTATATTATAAAAAATTAAAACAAACTACGAGCATTATTCAAAAAAATTGAAATAGATTGTAAAATCAATTGAAAACTAGAATTGAGACTACTCACTGCTATCGCGTTTCTTTCTCAAACTCGGCTGGCCCCTGGTGATTGCCGTCGTGACGCCGGTGTTATCTCTGGACGTTCGACGCATCATTAGCAGCTTCTTACTACCCGGCACGGTTGGTTGAGTTCGACGTACTGGAGAGCGTTTAAAAATCGGTTAAAAGGCATTTAAGAGACCAGATTACGCAAATATTCTGTACTAATTAAAGAGGAATTAGTAAAGAAAGCACGAATGGACATGCTAAAAAGTAGCAAAATAGCTACCGAAGACAAAAAGACAAAACTTTCTTAGTGTAATTTTTTATGCGTATTGGGGTGAAAAAAACTTTTGGACTTAAAGAAAGAGTGAAGCTTTTTTTAAATGAAAACTGCTGTGGTATGAAGCATGCTATTTTTACGTAAGATTTCAAGTACCCGGTAATTATGGGTGCATTAAGAAAATCATTGAAGCTTTGAAGCAAAAGTAGCTGAGGAAAATTGACCATTTAGCTCAAGACTTCATTGGGTTTTTTTACTAAAAAATTTTTGAAAGCTGAGGTGTTGTTTGTAAAAATTTGTGATTCGATAGGAAAGTTTTTGAATATTTTATTTACTCATTAGTCAACTTTAGTAAGCCTGAAAGAATTGAAGAGGTATTTTTATGATTAAATAAGCTAATTTAGGCAATTTTTGTGGGCAAAGCTTCAAAACGAATCCTATTAATTGGAGTATTTCATGAATTTATTCTTTTCCATATTACTTTCAGTAGTCACCTGATGATTAGATCTAAAATCACTCAAATTGTACTAAATTGAAATAAGGCTTTTGGCTAATTTTGTTTTTAAGTGGGACTATTCAAATAAGAACCTATTAGACTAGATTTTGAATTTCGGTAATTTGCGATTATGAAAATACAAATAATTAATTACTTGCTTAGATTAGTAGGTTAATGTTTAAATTTGTTTCACTAAACTACTGGAAAACTGATGGGCAGATCTACAAAACTTCATGCTGATATAAAGTATCGACAAAAAATTTAGTTTCAGCACAAAATTCTATTTGGTTTCGCAAACTATTGACAGTAAAAAAAGCGAATTAGAAGGCTTAGGATCATCAATCTAATCAGACTCAATTAAGATAACTAAGGAACTGGGATTAAATGAAGTAAAGAAAAATAACTGGCCAATTATTTACTGGTGTAAATTCTCTCTCTGGAACTGTAAACCTCCAATTGGTCTGCATTGACTGAGTGGGATGAATTCGGTTGAGATCCTGTCACTAGCAGAGTTGGCTGCAGCTGCTGCTGCTGCTGATGTTGCTGCTGCAGCTGAGCAGTGCTACCTGTGTGATTAGCTCCGTGACACGCAGCGGAATAGCTCTCTGAACAAATTGGAGATGGATTGAAAAGACTCTGTCACTTTTTTATTCAGTGTGTTGAAGTCAAGAGAAAAATTAATTACTTTCAGATTGAATATTCAACTCTTTGTTAATCAAAAGAAACCCTAGTCAGAGAAAAAAATAATTACACGAGATTTTTCTGGTCCAGCAAGCTTTTTTTAGAAGCCCAAGTGCTCTTTGATGATTAGCCAATCCTTATTCTAAAACTCATTAAATGAACGAAACCATCACAAAGATAACTGAACGGAGCAAAATAAAACTAGAAACGGAACACAATGCCAACTATTTATGAACGAGCCTACTTTTTGGAAACTAAAAAGTGTCGTAGCTACATCAAGTAGAATTACGTTAAAGTGCTTTCAAATAATAACTTCCCTGATAAATGATAAAATAGGCAAGCTAAATGTGATTTTATGCGTTTGAAAGTGAAACCTGGGGCACTTAAGAAGCACTAACTAACAAGTCAAACTTTTGAACTTCGATGACCCCAAGAAACAATTTTTCACACATTTTTTGTACCATAATTGATAGATATCCTATAGGAATGTCCTACTAATGTATTTTTAATTTGTTTCTATGGGAAAGTTGCCAAAAAACGAGTTGAAAGATTCCTATGATGAAATTAGAATCTTCGCTTGCTTTCATAGTGTTTGTTTCGATGGTTCATTTTAAAATTGAAGCAGATCACTAATCAATTAGCAATGTGATAAGATAAATTATGACATAAACGAGTGAAATAAAATTATGAGATTGTATGACAGTTTTGGTTAATCATCATCATAATCAATTTTGTAATAATTATTTCATAAAACAATCGAAAGTAACAATCTTACTTAGTAGTTCAAGTTTTAACGGGCATGCAAATTTGTTAATACTAACATTTGACTTTCAAAATGCAGCAAAATAGATACTATGATAAAGAACACTTCACTACTATCGACTGCGGTGTGGTTAAGTTTTGGACAAGAATTTAAGGAGAGATTCAAAATAAAAAGGACTATTTTTTCGACAGAATATTGGATTATAGTACAGCTTACGTTCTCCAACTTCGCTAAACTTTCGGCTTCCTGTATTGGTGCGGGAAAAACGAATGCGAGGAGAGTAACAAGCGGCTAAAATTTGTTCAAACCTTTGCACTGTACCGAAATAAGCTTTAACAAGTTGGATTGAAATTTAGAGTTTACAAAATTTTTTGATTGCGAAAAAATTGGTTACGATTATATATAAGCACACGTGGTTTAATATATATGAGCATTTCATGGCACTGAATCTGAAAAATGTGGTCCCTATAAATCGATTTTCATCAGGCGTGTCAAACTTATTGACAATTTTAAAGAAACCAAAGTGCAGCAGCGCAATAGAGAATATTTTAAATGCTATACCGTCTTGACAACTCTTAGTGCCATTTTGATATTAATGCATTATAGTGCAAGTTTTGCTATTCAGGTGCCCATTTGAATAAAAAAACCGATTTAATGCCGCTGGTATGCAAAATCTGCGCTCAACATTTTTTGAGGTAAATAATCAATTCTGCAGCAGTTAGACCAGCTAATTTTGCGCAAATCATTTTATCAAGCCCGATAGTAAACTCCAGGGTACATTATACAGTTGAAATGCAATTTAAACCAATCATAGGCAGATACATGTAAGGAAAGTAATGATTTAAATTTGTCTGGTGTTCACATTAAAACACGGACACGGTCACACACTGCAATTCAATTGTGCAATTAAATAGCAAATTGTAAATAGCCTCAGAAACACGGACAAGAAAACATTTCGAATAAAAAATTAGAATGACGCGCTTCGTATTCAGCGGCACGATCATTCTGCATTATTTGTTTTATCATAGCCTAGCTACTCGTAGCTTTTAAAAGCGGCAAAGACAGAAAGACAGAAAGATAAGCTGAAAAAAAAGCAAAATCGAAGCTGAAAGAAAAGTTATTTTTTGATAAAAACTCTCGTGGACCTCGGTGCTGTTTCATCTTTTCGAAGCATCTAACCTATACTGATTCGTCGTTTTTCCACAGCCCAAAACTTTCTAAGAGCCATCTGAATTTCTGATTACCCGAATCTTCACTACGCGCCGTGCTAGAACTCGCATCCCTGGACAGAGGCGGCCTGAATACCCCGCCGCCGGAGGCGTGCCAGAACCAAAATTTTGGCGTCGAATTAACAGCATTAGCTGATGCAGACGGGGTGGGATTTGACTCGCCGGGACTCAGATCCGACTGCACCGACAATTGGTGCTGCGGCTGGTGCTGCACGCTGCCACTGGGGGACAATAGGTGTCGGGACTGGGCGGACAGGGACCTGCCACTGACACCAATAAGAGGGTTGGCAGCTGGCCCGGCACTGGTACCGCCACTCCTGCCGGTGGCTAGCAGGGCAATGTTCACCAGGCCGGTTGGTATTAAGTTGTGCAGTCCTGCGCGCGTGCATTGCACTTTTATTTGTTAATATTGTTAGTTGTTGGCGATGGTTCCAATACGATTGAATAGTTTAATGACTTGTGTCAATGTTTTACACCGGTTTTGAAGACTTTAAAAAATATAGAAAAAAATTCTTGGTTTAACAATGAGCCACCAAGTTATTTAATTAATAATTAAGTCAAGGTTAATAATAGTACCCACATAGAGAATGCATGGATAGGACACTAAAATAAAAAAGGTATTTACTATCATATGCTCTTTAAATTTATGCTCCGTGTTAAATTATTCTATAAGCTCAAGATTTTTCTGAGCAGCTGCTGGCACAAATATAAATTTAAATTTTTTCTGTTACGATAGTGAAAGCACGTGTTTTAGCATGCACCCTAAGCTGGTTGCACTATTTTGAAACATAAAATTCGCGAAGAAACACATTTTTCCTCCCACTCTTTGAGCAAAATTTCTTGGAAAGTTTTTGAAGTCCAATTTTCGCGAAAAAAAAATACACTACAGAGATAGGAAATTTGCAGATTTTCAACATAAAATTAAATATTGCGCTCGATTGCAAGCAGATGCAAATATTATCTTTTGATATGTGTCTCCTGCCTTCTTACTCTATCGAACTATGTACGTTTTAATTTGTGAAAAATTTATCTTCCTATTATTTTTATTGATATTGACTTACTTCCGTCAAAAACAGCTAAATGACAAATCGCCTATCCAGAGAGAATCGGACATTGACAGATACTGATTGATAGAATTGTTATTTGAATAAATAAAAAAGACTTGGTAAGAAGCAGGTCAGAACCTGCCCAGCTAGTAAAGTATCATTTTATTGAAATTATGATTTTGGACAAATGCTTTTACAATTTTAAGATCATTTTTTACAAATTAAGACGTTCTTAGTTCGATAGAGTAAGAAGGCGGGAAACGCATATCAAAAGATGGGATTCGAATCTGCTTCACATCTAGCGCAATCTTTAATTTCATGTCAAAAAAACATATTTCCTATTTCCGTAGTGTATTTTTCGCGAAAATTGGACTTCAAATATTTCCAAGAAACCAAGTGTCCTGTCCATTTACTTAAGGTGTCCTTGAATAATATCGCTTAAGCGTATAAAAATAAATTTCAAAAGATCGATCACTTCCTCAGAGAGTGTTCTTGATTTGCTAATTAAGAAAAGAAAAGTATGAAAAAGCTACCTAAAAAAGAATTCGTGTCAGCAAGCTGCTCAGAAAAGCATAACTTTTTATCAGCTATATCTGTTTTTAAAACGAAAAACAATCTCTTTTGACTGAATCTGAATTTTAATTGGCACCTAAAAATATCACATGCATCATTATTATAAATAATAGGCGAGGTCAATTAGCCATAAATAAAACAAAGGACTATAGCCTATAGCGGTTGTTATTATATAGGAATAAAGGAAACATTACGGTCGAAGCATAAAAAATGATTGACACCAGCATTTTATTGGCGCATACCCTTGCCCAGTATTTATGCTGCTAAATTGGCTTTTTATGTGGTAGACAACTCACCTCGCCTATCTGGTCCACTGGGCGATATCAAATGCTGATTATCCTCAATATTATCCAAACTGTTCACTGAACTGTGCGTTGGGCTGTGCGACTCGTGACCGCCGGCACCTACGGCGGCGGAGGAGGAGGACGCCGCACCGGTCGGCGTCGGATGTGCGGCGGCGTGCGAATGCGCCGACCCTGTTGCTGGTGGCACAGCGAAACTAATTCGCCGATTGCTGGCAACTGCAGCTGCGCTGCTCACCGTGTGGCCCGCCGCTTGGTGAGCGCCCGACGGGTGAACAGCCGATGAAAGCTCTGGTGGGGGTTTTCATTGGGTTACTATATTGAACCAGTTTGCATTGTTACTGGGATAATTAGTCTCTGTCTCCCATGCCCCGCAGATCCCGTGTTAAAGCTAAATCTGCAGGAGGGATGTAGGCACTTTGACGCTTAAAGCGACATCGTCCCACAACCAACGACGTCCGGTGCATGACTGTCCATTGCGCTGACTGCTGAAGCGCGTTCAGTCACACTAAATACGGTATGCAGGCATAGACACACATACAGGCCGGCACCCAGTCACGCGCTCACATAGGGCGTACAAGCGGCGGTTCCAGGAATGTACATTCTCTATGCCTTGGGGGGTTGCCCTCATGGGCGTAAATTGCACAACTGACCCATAGCCCAACCAATTCGTGCACAAGGCCCCAAATTAATGTGACCCTGCACACGAAACCGCGCTAGGGAAAATAGAACGCGGGATCGAACCTGTGACCAGTGGCAAACAAGGCAGACGCGCTAGACCGCCGAGCCACTGGCTCCCCAACAGATCCCGTGTTTCTTAGCATCGAGTTTTAGCCGGAGAAAGAGCGAAAATCAAGATGAGAAGATGAGAAAGCCGAGATAGGATAGTTAGGCCAGATGTACAACCTACGTGCGATTGTGTGCCTGCGTGCCGTATCTATTTGTACTCCATGTACATCAATGTACATTGACAGTAGGGTTATTCGGGCTTTCATTTCCCCGACCCAACCTACCCCGTACCTTTGAAGCCGGAACTAAAATCCAAACCCGAACTCTCAAACACCATTAATTGAAGGCAATTCTATGAAATTCCAACCGTTTTCATCCCTCCCAAATTTCCAAGAAAATGTACTTCGCGATGGCAATCCAAGGATTTCTAATAATCAATAAAACATTAAGCCACACAGACCTTCGCCGGCTATTTCTTGCACATTGGACCCAACTGAGGACGGCGGCTCATCAGAGATGGGACTGCTAGCTACTGGTAGTTTCTCCCAGATTCCACCGACGCCACCGCCGCGACCGCCTCGGCCTGATGAGACGGACTTCGGCTTAGGCAGATTAGGAAAAACATCGCGTAGAAAGCGTGTGATCTCCAGGAGCAGCGTGACGGCCACGGCTTTGAGAGCGTGCGGGCAAGCATCGCCAGATTCGTTTACCGTTGCTGAAAAGATTTTGATTTTTAGATTTGCAGTGTATTTTCAATAAATCGTTTCATAAAAGTGTCTTTTGCGTAAATAATTGGAAAGCATTCAACGAATTGCCATAGTTAATCTTATAGTAGCTTATTTTTCAACTCACAATCGATGAGAAAGTTCTCCATTTCGTCTTCTCTTTGAAGCGCCCTCCGTCTAGCGTCGTCTTGCACTTCCTGGACGGAGCCGAATCGATCTGTGGCCACTTCGATCTTAAGAAAGTACTCCAACCGGCTGCCCAGAGTCTCGGCCCAAGCGTGGAACAGATGGCCAGCCATTCTTTGCATAGCCATGGTTCGCTTCGGCTTGCAGCCGGGTCCCCACGATCTCATCCAAGATGGCCAATCGCCTTTGCCGCAACGGTGCACAAAGTTGGCGCACTCGAGCAGAACGCAGGCCCGTGCTACAACCGGAGCTTCCAAGTCTAGCATGGCCGCTACTAATTGAGGCTCCGGCACCACGCCGGGATGACAAGAGTCCAATAGAAAGCGAAACAGCGACATGCCGGAATGCAACGATTGACAATTAATTAACCGACGTTGACGCATTGCTGAAGCGCCGGGGCCGCCGATTCCTCCGGGACCGCAGAGACCACCCGACTGCAACGAGGCGTCGGCTGACAACACTCCGGGCGGTAATTCGTCGAAGCTGCGTTCTCGTTTCAGCATGGAACGGCGAACTCTGTCGCGAATGGTCTCTTCTAGACGCTTCTTAGCCGATAGGAAGTTCAGCGTAGCTTGACCAGCTGCTCTGAAGCTCATTTTTTTTCGCTGCGGTGATTAAAAAAGAGAGCGGAAGGTCGTATCATTCTACATGAATTTAGGTCATTTTATCAACACGCAGATACGATGGTAGTTTAGGATCACCAACAGAACACAAACGATGCACAAAGCTCAAGTTGGCTGGTGCAAGTAATTTTTTTGGGTTCACTAAGCTTAGGAGCATCACCAGAGGCTGCATTAACCTTCGAAACTTTAGGTATATCAGCTTTAGTGCTCTTAAGCTCGTAAAAAAGCTGGCCAAAATTATTAAAAAGGCCTAAGAATAATAATCTAAAATTCTAAAAAGACATTAAAAAACTGCGAATCAGCTGCTACCTGATTCTGCTTGTCCGAGTCATCGTCCGTATCGGATTTGAAAGCCGCTCGACGCTGCGACTGAGCGCTGCCACCCCGGCGTCGACACGGCGACTCCTCGGCGTCGGAGCTGCCAGCCGAGCCGCCATTCTGCACGTCGGCGTCGCTGGCGGCGCCAGTTGCGGTGAGAAACGGCGACGCGCTCCGTCGTTTCGGTCGAAGCGCCGGCCCGACACGTTGAGCCGCCGCTGCTGCAGCCGCCGCCCGATGACTTTCGCTTGTAACACTCGGCGCCCTGGACGTTGGCGACTTAGTTGCTGCGGTATCGCCCCCGTCAGAATTGTCGCTGGCCACGGAAACTCTAGAAGGCCGGTCGCCGTTTACGCCGGCCCCGGGCGCAGCGCCCGAATCTTGTCTAGTCCGCCGGCGTCTCTGAATGCAGTCCAGCAGGCCAGTTAGCAAAGTTCGACGAAATGTGCAGCCGTGAACTTCCCGGAGATAGTTTAATAGGCTTCGCACGTCTGAGTAGAGTGGCTGAAGAAATATTTGATGCATTTTCATGTTGAAAATTAGGTAGTTTTGATCAGAATTTGAGCAACGATGTTTTAACTAGCTCACCATATTCTCCTGGGAGGCCAGCTCCTTCCGGTAAGTGACAAACTTAGACAACAGAGGTCGCAGCAAGCTGGCAATAACGATACCCTCGCTGCCTCGGGTTCCCTCGCCGTCGGCAACTTGACCAAAGTTGGTACCGTAAGAATTCTTCAGATCGTGATGCGCACCGGGCTTTGGCGAGGTGTGCACAGCTGGGTCCATGCAGAAGCCAGTGAACGCGTGCAGAATGTCCACCAGTTCCTGCATTGAATTGCCCGACACCAACTGTTCGAGGTAGGCTCGAAATGCAACCGGATTATACTGCTTGAGCTTGCTAAGACATGCGTGAATCTGGGCTCGGACTATGTCAGCCTCGCTGCCCGTGTACGAGTCCATGCAGCCGTGCGTGCAGCCGATGCACTTTATCACCCTGTTTGGGATGGTTCAGCGATGCATATAAATCTTCGCTGCGAATTTCAGGAAATCCCCCTAAATAGACAAGCAAGAATGCAATCATGTCGATTTCGTTTTGTTCTGATACTACACAGCTGCTTGTACTTATTACTTGTTCACAATTGCGTTGCGTTGTGAATTTTGAAATCGAAATAGCGATCTTGTCAGCGAAGTACAATTGAAGGTTAGGTTAAG
This sequence comes from Macrostomum cliftonense, assembly GCA_950096795.1. NCBI lineage: Eukaryota > Metazoa > Platyhelminthes > Macrostomidae > Macrostomum > Macrostomum cliftonense. The sequence continues at coordinate 992,638 of CATNEM010000197.1, forward strand.
GTTAAAGTTTTACGGGTGCATATTCTCAAAAAAACAACGATTTTTATCAATCTGCTTTTTTGAAGCCATCAAATTTAAACCGAAAAAATAATACGCTCGTAATTCAAGCGCTAATGCAATCAAATTAATTGCAAATGGTAACTAACTAATTCGAGTATGCACTAAAAATGTGTGGGCGTGAATAACTCTCGGCAGACATCTGGATTACTAAGCGCGTAATACAAGACGGATGTAAAATATTTTAGCGTGCAGAAACGCACAGATAAAGATAATCTATTTCGCTAAATCCCAAAGCTTCAGCTTAGACAGGAACAGGATACGCCGACAGAGGGATAAAGGTGGGCTAAGGTGACTTTCATATAGGAAATGACCAACGAAAGTCACAAAGTCCTAACTAAACTAAACTAAAACTAACGCCCCTGCGTGCTAGCGCGAAGCCAATGCCAGACTTCGACACAAGAAAGAAAGGGAAATGGATTCAGAAGTAAAGAGAGGCCGGGACCATGTCGCGATGGGAAGAGGATTTCGGTTTAGTTAGAAAGCGACCGCCGCCGCCGCCACCTCCATCCTCTGCTATACCCATCCTTACCCCTTCCCCCTACGGGCCCGCCATTCCCAGCACGATTTTAACCGCGCCGAGAAGTAAACGTGTTTAGCTAAGGCTTATATACGTATAGCTACGTGCTCGTTCGCGCTCTGCCTCCTCGCTAGGGCTAAATCTATGGGACTGGGCAAAGGGTGGTGGGGTGGGGCGAGGCTTTGACTGCGGCTCCGACGCCCCGGTGTGCTGCTAGGCTGGGGCTCGGCTGCACTTTTTTCTCTCGCGCGTCCGTGTGTGTGTGTGTTCCTGGCGGAAACTTTGGGAATAGGAGAGATAGGGGAGGCAGAGAGAGAGAGAGAGAGAGCGAGGTCGGACGGGGCAGTAAGGGGGAGTCAGAACCTGGGGGGCAAATAGTGGAATAGATAGGACTGGGGACTAACGGTGGGGAAAACACACCGCAGGATTAGATAGGAGCTTAAGTGCAGCGTTGCGGAATATAATACCCGGATTTATTCTCGTAATTTAAATCCGATTTAATCTGTAGATGGCTCTCTGTTCTCATTTGTCTATCTTTATGACTCGTTCTCGGAATTCGTTCGCTTGGCGTAAAACTTAAAAAAAACAACTAAATAACTAATAAATTACTAAACGATAAAGCTGAAATAAGGGCACACAAGAAGCGTTCGCTGGCACCATTACCGGTAGAACACGCTTAACAAGAGTAGGCTAAGTACTTTGTTGAGCCTTTTTTTCCCTGTAAAACCCTACTGCACTCCTGTCTCCAATGTGGTCGGGTGAGCTCCTGAGAGAGGAGGGGACGAGTAGAAGTAGGTTGGTTCGGTATAGGCCGGGATATGCAGCAGAGCAAAGTGGGGGGAGCGAAAAGGGAGGGATGGCGGAGGTTTGGCTGTTCAGGCGAATAGGGGAGGGCTAGCGGGCTCTTCAACACCGTTAGGGATAAGAGAGAATGTCGCCGAGAGGCTAAGGAGGCTGAGTTTGGCTTTCAAAGTACAATGTCTACCAATAGTCTAAAACCGAGTACCAACTCTCCCCCTCCCTATCTAACCAAAGCAAGGGTCCTGATCTCAATGGCTGACTTTCGGCCAAGTCAAAACGACTGCTCAATTTGCTCTGGGCCATGCACTTGCTGACGAAGTTTGCTTCTTCTCATCCCAGTTTTAGCTGCCCCCCATTCACTGTTGAGAAAATCCCTACATCGAATCTGCACTCAACTTTTATCCTCCACCAGCTCTCCCGTTCTCTACCCCTCCCTCTCTCTCCAATTCGCGCCTCCAACAAGACCGCACACCCCTCAGCCCCACCCCTAGCAACCAAAGCGAATAAAAGAAGCCAGAAGCCAGAAAGAACGGTAGAAACAGAGAGAGAGAGAGAGAGAGAGAGAGAGAGAGAGAGAGAGAGAGAGAGAGAGCTTTTTAAGTTGAGGGAAAGTCAAACGGGAGACAGCAACTGGGATGGGTTGGAGAGCCCCGGGAAGGAGTGCGCAAACAAGAAGGGAAAGGGGATACGGAAGACTCCGGGAGACAGAAAGATAGAAAGTGGAAGGTACAGTCCAGGCGAGAAAAAAAAGATGAAGAAATTGAGCTGCCAGATAAACCCTTTGGGAATGATTTATTATCTTCTTTGGCAGATCTTTCTAAGAAAAAAAAGTATTTACTTTCGGTTTGGCTAGAGAAGCTCACATTTCAAAAAATAAAGGTTAGAAAGAGTAGCTTCAAACAACTTGGCACGTTGAACTTATGGATACTTTGTTTACAGTAGATAAAATAAATATTAAGTAAGTCGAGTAAATTAAAAACCGATATTACGTTAGATTTAAAACAAAACTGCCGTTTAAAAACCCGTCGAAAAAAGGGCTTACGCAACAAGCTACTAAATTGATTGATCTTGCTTTTAAAACTGATAGCAAAACGTCAAACCAAGCCAGCGCCAATAAGAGCTACTAAATTTTGTTTGTCAAAAAACGCATTTTAAAAAAAACACACAATTTCCCACTAAAACATTGGGAAAACAGTCAAATAGAAAAAACTATCAGTAGCAGCAATGAATTCTTCAATCGCTCAAGCCCATTCCCTATCCCTGTGGGAAAAAAGCTTTTTATCCTGAAAAAAAGCACACTCATCAATTCTACAGGGAATTCCGTGGAAATATAGGCGAGACACAGCGAGCCGGGTTGAAAGCAAGCAAAATGGAAGCGAAAACGGGCAAATCGATGTGCCTTTTAATGGGCATCCATTTTTTTGTGTGCGCTGAAGAGGCCATACGCTTGGCGCAGATAAATGACTAAATGCGCACACTGCTTGATTGAATAGGGATATATTATCACACAGGGGGATCATCTAGGAAAAAATTTACATCCTGCTGAAACATAATTTAATGAGAAGCCTATCTGATCAATGCTTCAATTTTTCGGGAAATTGCCTGCTAGCCTCAGAGCTTTTGTTTTTAATTTTTTTGTGCTTGACACATTATGGCTTTGAATTGAGAAAAAAATTTAGTCAGCTTTACGAGAACAAGATAGCTAAATAACTAGAATTAGAGACAAATAGATAGATAGATAGATAGATAGATAGATAGATAGATAGATATATAGATAGATAGATAGATAGATAGATAGATAGATAGATAGATAGATAGATAGATAGATAGATAGATAGATAGATAGATAGATAGATAGATAGATAGATAGATAGATAGATAGATAGATAGATAGATAGATAGATAGATAGATAGATAGATAGATAGATAGATAGATAGATAGATAGATAGATAGATAGATAGATAGATAGATAGATAGATAGATAGATAGATAGATAGATAGATAGATAGATAGATAGATAGATAGATAGATAGATAGATAGATAGATAGATAGATAGATAGATAGATAGATAGATAGATAGATAGATAGATAGATAGATAGATAGATAGATAGATAGATAGATAGATAGATAGATAGATAGATAGATAGATAGATAGATAGATAGATAGATAGATAGATAGATAGATAGATAGATAGATAGATAGATAGATAGATAGATAGATAGATAGATAGATAGATAGATAGATAGATAGATAGATAGATAGATAGATAGATAGATAGATAGATAGATAGATAGATAGATAGATAGATAGATAGATAGATAGATAGATAGATAGATAGATAGATAGATAGATAGATAGATAGATAGATAGATAGATAGATAGATAGATAGATAGATAGATAGATAGATAGATAGATAGATAGATAGATAGATAGATAGATAGATAGATAGATAGATAGATAGATAGATAGATAGATAGATAGATAGATAGATAGATAGATAGATAGATAGATAGATAGATAGATAGATAGATAGATAGATAGATAGATAGATAGATAGATAGATAGATAGATAGATAGATAGATAGATAGATAGATAGATAGATAGATAGATAGATAGATAGATAGATAGATAGATAGATAGATAGATAGATAGATAGATAGATAGATAAAAGAAGTAATAAACACGAGTACTACAACTGTGTATATATAATTTGATGAGTCGAACCTGAGCTCGGAACGTATAGCCAAAAGCGGGATTTCATTCCGCACCCCTAGCTTCCATCCCATAATCCGCAGCCTAATAATTGCCTAACCACAATTTCGACTCCATAATTTCTAAAAGTTACGATGAGAGTGGCAAAGGCCCGCATCCCAATTCCCCGCACGGCTCCAGTCAGTGAAAAAATAATACACACGAATATAGGGTGGCGTACTTCAGCGCTGCATTATATGCGTCTATAGCTGGCCTTCACTGGATTTAATGATGGCAATTCTATCATTATGCGGCCGGCCAGCGGACAAAGTTGAAGGGAAACTAAATAGAAGCGGACGCAAAGCGAAAGGAGGGTAAGCCAAAAAAGGCCCAAACTGATAAGAAAAGTTTATTTTTTTCATTTTCTATTTTATTAATTCGAGCAGTCACAAATATTCTAACTGACCCCGGGGACACACACCCGAGCCATGGTGTATGGATGCATCACCAATGGAAGGATTCACTAAGTAGTATAGTTCCAAACTTTGCTGTCTCTGTTTACAGAGGATAAACCTAGCCCGAGTTTTTTCACCTTATGTAAATCCCTATGTATGGGTGCAAAGGACAATATAAATTCCGTAACAAATCTAGTCGATATTTTTTTAGTTTTACCTTTTTTGATTGTAAAACAAAAGAAAAAATATTGAAAATTAAATCAAATTTTAGAACCCGTCATTAAACTTGTCTAATGACTCATAGTGTGTGTGAATTGCTATTCTTTACACAGCAATGTACATAAGTTAGTTTTCCTTCTCCCCTGGCCCAAAACAATGTACATAAGTTAGTTTTCCTTCTCCCCTGGCCCAAAACAATGTACATAAGTTAGTTTTCCTTCTCCCCTGGCCCAAAACAATGTACATAAGTTAGTTTTCCTTCTCCCCTGGCCCAAAACAATGTACATAAGTTAGTTTTCCTTCTCCCCTGGCCCAAAACAATGTACATAAGTTAGTTTTCCTTCTCCCCTGGCCCAAAACAATGTACATAAGTTAGTTTTCCTTCTCCCCTGGCCCAAAACAATGTACATAAGTTAGTTTTCCTTCTCCCCTGGCCCAAAACAATGTACATAAGTTAGTTTTCCTTCTCCCCTGGCCCAAAACAATGTACATAAGTTAGTTTTCCTTCTCCCCTGGCCCAAAACAATGTACATAAGTTAGTTTTCCTTCTCCCCTGGCCCAAAACAATGTACATAAGTTAGTTTTCCTTCTCCCCTGGCACAAACAATGTACATAAGTTAGTTTTCCTTCTCCCCTGGCCCAAAACAATGTACATAAGTTAGTTTTCCTTCTCCCCTGGCACAAACAATGTACATAAGTTAGTTTTCCTTCTCCCCTGGCCCAAAACAATGTACATAAGTTAGTTTTCCTTCTCCCCTGGCCCAAAACAATGTACATAAGTTAGTTTTCCTTCTCCCCTGGCCCAAAACAATGTACATAAGTTAGTTTTCCTTCTCCCCTGGCCCAAAACAATGTACATAAGTTAGTTTTCCTTCTCCCCTGGCACAAACAATGTACATAAGTTAGTTTTCCTTCTCCCCTGGCCCAAAAAAATGTACATAAGTTAGTTTTCCTTCTCCCCTGGCCCAAAACAATGTACATAAGTTAGTTTTCCTTCTCCCCTGGCACAAACAATGTACATAAGTTAGTTTTCCTTCTCCCCTGGCCCAAAAAAATGTACATAAGTTAGTTTTCCTTCACCCCTGGCACAAACAATGTACATAAGTTAGTTTTCCTTCTCACCTGGCACGAACAATGTACATAAGTTAGTTTTCCTTCTCCCCTGGCCCAAAAAAATGTACATAAGTTAGTTTTCCTTCACCCCTGGCACAAACAATGTACATAAGTTAGTTTTCCTTCTCCCCTGGCCCAAAAAAATGTACATAAGTTAGTTTTCCTTCACCCCTGGCACAAACAATGTACATAAGTTAGTTTTCCTTCTCACCTGGCACGAACAATGTACATCAGCATCAGTCCTCTCAGCTCTGTACAATTTTTTAAAACTCTTCTACGAGCGTACAGACTAACAGACCAAGTAGATGTACATTGAATTGAAAAGGAAGTTGCTTAAGGCTAAGGCACAGTTTAATGCAATTACCTGATAAGTGTATCCATGGCCATGCTATGATTAGTATATAGGTTTGTTTTGCCCACTCCACCGTTAGAACTGTCCTGCGTCTGCTGCTGCTGCTGCTGCTGCTGCTGCTGAGACGCCGGCGAATCATCGTTACGACGTCTGCCCTGCTGCTGTTGCTGCTTCTGCTGCTGTTGCTGCTTTTTTCCAGCCGACGAAGACGATGGGGTAGCCGCGTCAGACGGAGGCGCCTCTCGGCGCTCCACAACGTCCAACTGTAGCAGCACAAACAAAATATTCATTACCACAACGCAAATGTCCGGCTTGTTGTGCTTTTTACTAATCCAATAAATTGCTCGCAGTATGACGGAATAGTTTAAATGACCATTCTCCTGGATGTAGAATAGGGAGCCGGGCACTTCCTCTTCGCATTCTTCTTCATCTGTGTAGCGTATGTTCGAGTCGCTTTTGCTGCCCTGGGCGCCGTGTACAATCCGATTATTGGGGCGTGAGCTGGACGCCGCGCCAGCTGCGCCCATCCCGGACTTGTTGTCTGAATTGATGCTCAGCTCGTCCTCGGAGTTGTTCACCTGGCGGTTTTTATGTTTTTTAGCTACTGCGTTATCGATCTGTCTGGTACTAAAATAATCTGTTTATTGCCGAGTTACTCCAGAGATCCTCCAGTAGCCGCTTCTACCCCGCTTTAGAGATTACTGAATAGCCGCTTCTACCCCACTCTAGAGATCCTTTAGTAGCCTCTTCTATCTCACTCTAGAGATCCTTTAGTAGCCACTTCTACCCCACTCTAGAGATCCTTTAGTAGCCGCTTCCACCCCACTCTAGAGATCCATTAATAGCCGCTTCTACCCCAATTTAGAGATCCTTTTGTGACCGCTTCTACCCCACTCTAGAGATCCTTTAGTAGCCACTTCCGCCCCACTTTAGAGATCCTTCAGTAGCCGCTTCTACCCCACTCTAGAGATCCTTCAGTAGCCGCTTCTACCCCACTCTAGAGATCCATTAATAGCCTCTTCTAACCCACTCTAGAGATCCTTCAGTAGCCGCTTCTACCCCACTCTAGAGATCCTTCAGTAGCCGCTTCTACCCCACTCTAGAGATCCTTTAGTAGCCACTTCCGCCCCACTTTAGAGATCCTTTAGAGCCGTTTTAATGAGCTTCACATTGAGCTTCTTCCATGCATACAATAGAGCCAAGATGCCAAGATGTTGGACTAACCTTGATAACGGGTTTACTTGACGGTCTACCAAGAGTGAACCTCGCTGAATCGTTCAGTCCAGTCTCGCTGAAACCTAAACTTGCACCTCCTCCGACGGCTGAAGCAGCAGCTGCAGCGTCCGAGTCGCCACCCGACGAGCTTCTTCTAGAAGTTGCCGAAGCAATCGAAGCTAAAAATTCGTTCAGACTAAGACCGGCCGATGTTCCCGCCGTGCCGCCGACGCTGCCGCCGCCGCCGCCGACAGAAAATCCACCACCTACTGCTCCGTCTTCTTCGGTAGTGGCTCGACGAGGTCGTTTGGCGCCGGACACGCTGGTATTGTCGCCGAGGCCGCCGCCGCTGTCCTGCGAGAAGGCGCCGATAGAAGCGGCTGTGTGCAGCGGTCCAAACGAAGCCTCAGGCGGTGGCTTGGCCGAGACGGGCAAACTTCGACTTCTTGGCCGGTCCATCTCTTCGGACTGGGTGCGCTCGAGTTCACGTTGAACCTCCAGTAGACGTTTGTGAACGTATCTGCAAACATTGGGAACATTCCCGATGGTTTATAAATAGTATGTTTTATAGTTCAGGCGCATATCATAAAGGTGTACAAGCATCAAGCATCAATCGTAGGCTATATGTCTATTAATAATTTTTGACACGCTACTCTATTGTATACTGTCTAACAAAAGTTCTTGTACGATTGCTTCTAGTATCCATAATTTCCACCCGTTTCAAATGGAAATTAGTGCAAATAAAAGCTGGGAATCTCTGCAGAATTTTCTGTTTCACCGTATTTTTTTTATTCTGGAGTGGCTCCGAACAGCTTTCATTTGCACTAATTTTCATTTGAAACGGATGGAAATTATCGATACCAGAGGCAACAGAGGCAGCCGTACAAGAACTTTTGTTAGACAGTATATTTAAGCGATTTTTTTACTATTTTAGGATTTGGGAGAAGTGAATTCTGAAACTCTTCTCTACACGATTTTAGAGACAATAGGAGCATTTATAAAAATAAGCTGGCTCAAGGAGGAGCATTGTTATAGGGAATTCTGACAAAAATTTGCTAAAATTATCATGCTTAACATTAGTGCTTGCCAACTAACCAGCTTAAGAATTCTATAGTGAAGCTGATTGATTAATTTTCATAGAAATCAATAAACCAGCCTAGAGGCTAAACGCGCCCAAATCTCTATACTTTGATTGCTTTCCTGGGGAGGCGGGTTCTCGTTTAGCTAGGTTAACTCACTTATGAAAGTTCTAATGCATTGAGGGGGCGTGACTTGACAACTAAGTTGCCACACATTTACGGTTGGCCAATAAATTAACGCAGAACAACCCGAGAAGCCACGCCTAGACCAATTTCATAATTTTCTTTCTAGAATACAGTGTTGCAAAAATGTTAAACTAGCCACGGCTTTGTTAAGCCTAAATAGAACGCTTGTAAAAACAGCGATTTTTAAGTGACATCCTCAAAGTAATCAGTGTACTTTTAAATTCAAATGCCAGATTTATTAGGAGCTGTTTTGGCCTCGTTCTGTAATAATACCATTTTTTGTTATTTCAGACAAATTTGTTTCCTCATTTCACTGATAGCTTAAAACTTTCAGTCTAGACTATAGAGTAATATAAGTAGAGATTCACGTCGCATTCATTGCACGATAAAAAGTCGTTGAAAAAGCAGACAGACGAAGCAAATGACGATAAGGAGAAAAATTTTTTTTAAGGAAATTGCCTCGCGAAAGAGAGAAAGAAGAGACAGACACACAGAGATAGAGAGAGAACGAAAAGGCTTAAGATCCCCGGGCCATAACGTAGCGTGGGTGTCACAGAGGGTGACAGGGAGCCAGAGGCTTCGAGTAAAAAAAGAGGCCCTCTTAGGTCTTCTCGGCTCGCGTCGAGTGCGGGTGGCATTTTAGTGTCGCCTTTTCTCCCCCAGCAACCATACGCTTATAACCGGCTGGCCTCGTTCCACATTTACTAAACTACAAGGAAGCACTTCTGCGGCTTTGCTCCGCGCGTAAGAGCTGCCGGATCAAAAAAAGGAGAGAGAAAAGGGGGAAGTCGCTGCTGCACTGATCTCTACCCTTCGGCTCCTCTTGTGCCACTCTAAGTCTCCTTCTTTTTCTCTCTTTTCTATATTGTATTCCACTTCTCTTTTTCCAACTCTTAATTCTCGTGTTTCATTGACTTTCGGTTCAACCTTCGCACACTTTCCAATTGACCAGCGTACAAGAGGGACAGCCAGAGAGCGAGAGAGATTTTAGGGATTTGATTGCCATCCACAATTCGAACACCCACCACTGTCGCTAGGGGTGTCCTCAAGCGAAGCCCACACCAAAAGTGTCCTTAATCCTTCAACTTGACTTGTTCATTTTTTTATACTTTTAAGGAAATGTCTCTTTTTTTGCTTCGAGAGGACCAGCGAAGCTTTCTTATAGAATCTGATTATTATTTGAGTGGGTGCAACTTTTCTTTAGCGTGTGTACTCTTTGCAAGGCGCAGAATATCACGCAATACAAGTTAATCCTACGCTCACAGAAATGGCAGCCAAAATCATTGGGGACGCCAGGGAAAAGATTCTTATCTTGTCGTCGTCATCATTGGGACATTGGCTAAGCCCCTACCCCGAAGCCTGCAGCCTAGATTTATTCGTCCCATACGCACGCCTAAAGGGTAAATTTTATCCCACAACACATATGACTGCAGAATGCGATAGAAGCAGAAGAGTAGGCTAGTGCACTTAAACAACACTAGAGCCACTAGTGAACCGTGGCCAGTGAACAAGCTTCAGATGCGTACGGTTTGACAGAGAACTTTTTTGTTCAGGTGTATCATGCGATGCGTTGATGCAGCTGCTAGACAACTCGAGACTTGGAAAAAAGGACGCTATGCGATAGAGGACAATACTAGTACATTTCAATTACCAATGATAGCTTCTCATATCTTAGAGTATAAATTTCTTGATACTGTAAGCATGGGAGGATTTGTGAGGGTTCAAATCGTTGTGCTTTTTTACTTTTAAAATACTCTTGCTTTTGTCACCTTAATATTTTGAACCAATTTTTTTAGCACAATGATGTTCGAGTGTCACGCGCATAAATTTTTGATACGAGCCATTGAAACCTAAGGCTTTATTTACAGCTAAAAAATCCTGCTTCTACACTAAAAACTAACAAAAAAAACCATTGATTTCGCACGAACCTGAGCGCCCAGTAGACACCCTGCTCCTTCCATTTCAAACAGAACAGGCAGCGAAGCACGGCAACATCGAATAGCGTGGCCGACAGCAGATCGGGATTCACTGGCCCCATTGGCATCGTCGACACAACCGAGGCTAGTCTTTGTGCAATCCACTCTTTGTCTATAGGCGATTTGAGCTTCTTTTTTAATCGTGGATCGGCAAACGTCCAAGAATATCGTTGAGAACTGTTGCACTTGCAGCCGACGAATTCTCCGGACCGATTGTAGACCACGGACTGGCAAAGTTCGCACACGATTTCAACGTCCGCTCCAGTCTCAGCCGACATGGCCGATAGCGGACAAATTTCCGACATGTTAGCCGTCGGGGCTGGCTGCTCACCGCCAACTAAAGTCGATGGCAAATCGTAATCGCTGGTGTCGGCCTCCAGATCGACTGCCGGCACCTCCAGCTGTTCCATACTGGTACCTTTGCCAATGTAGATATGAGCAACGTTGGTACCTAGGCGACGATTGCCTTTCAATAGCGATCGTTTCGGCTTAGCTAAACTGCTAAAACATGGCGCTTCAGGCGATCGATAATCCCACATCGCTTGCCAAACACGAAGACCGCTCTCCAGTTTAAGCGTCAAGAATTGATCTTCTCTTAGTTCCATGACTAGAGGAGCGAACAGGTACACAAACAGTTGCACGGTGCACACGCTGTGTACGTACTGACTAGAAGACGGTCTGTTAGCTTGAGAGCCTGCTCCTGCCAGACGGTCTGATTTCTTGCTACTGCCGGGCATGTCAATGGCTACTGCGCCGCTGTGACCACCGCCGCCATTGTCCTCGTTGTCTTCGCATTCGCTAGCAGCGTCTAATAGAATCCAATGCAGCGTGTACAACAGTTTAGTCTCGTTGGCGTCAAATTTGCCCTGCTTGTGCATCTGATCGTCTGTGAAGAATTTCTCAGACAAAATAGTGGCAGCGCAGTGCATCACATGCGGCAGCGCCGCTTGTATTAAACGCCAACGGCTAATGCTTTGCAGAGCTTCGCAAAGCGCAGGCGATTGACTTCGAGTCTGAGCTTGAACTAAAACCACTTCGAACTGTTGCGCTGTTGACGCGCGCTGCAACTGTGTTTGGCCAGCGTTCTTACTCGACCTAATGAATGGCGTAGTGATTTGCCACAGCCAGCTCTGCACTGGCAGCGGCAGTCTGAGATTGCCATTTAGGTTAGACTCGTTCACACTGCGTCGCTTCACCATGATGCACTGCGTGCTTGTAGCTTGTAGAAAATACCTAGACTTTTAAATTCAAATTAGCGACTGTGTAATCCTAATGCAGCGGCTGCAAGCGCGGCCTTTGCTTGGGCGGTTGTGCTTGCTGGGTGCTCACAGAACCAGTCTGTTTTGGCTGAAATTTACAAGTAGAAAGTATCTAATTCAATCATTTTTTAAGTAAATTGATCTTTTTACTGAAGTATCATTATCTGCATATCAATTATACCCTACAATATACCATACCTCATATAAAGACAGTTTAAAATCCTCATTAAAAACTGAATATTAAGTAAATCGTGTCTGAATGGATATACATTGATATCCTCGTCATGCATTGCTTAAAGTATTATACAATCCATTCTAAAATGCAAACTAATGAAGAAAATTTCAATTGTTATTATTTTCATTTTATCTAATTTTATCTACTATAATCTAAAATTGATCCTCCTCAAGTACAAATGTACCAACTTTTTTATTTTCTTAAATTTTTGGCAATTTAGTGCCATAATATTTCATTATAAAGTATTTGACTGGTTTAATTAAATCCTATCATTGCTAGCTTTGATACAGTCTAGCAGAGAATGTATTTATTAATAAAAAATAATTTAAAAAATTAACGTCACTTTTAAAGAAATTTATTCAACCTAGCTTGTAAATGAGTTGATAATAATTTGCTGAAAATTTATTAAACAATTTATTGTTTGGTTATTTATTTTTGAACATAACAATTTACTCAAAATTATTTATAATTAGACGCATGATGAAGACACTTTGTTACACAAGACCTAAAGGTGACTTACTAAAAAATTATTCTATATGGTTTACATATCGTCTTATCCTCAACAAATTGTGAGATGGTCTTTAAATCTATTTTAACAGAAAAGTATCAGGAATATTTTTCTTATTAAAATAATCATTAATTTTTATTCTTACAATTAACTATAGCTTATGTACACAAATATGATATAGTAAGATACAGCAACCGTCAAATCTTTTGTCAAAAGGCAAATCTTTTGTCAAACGGGTTAATAATAAATTTTTATTCCTCTTAGTCTTACAAATTTTATGTCCACTAATGTCAAATAAAACAATTATTTTATTTTATTCACACAACAAACCACGATAATAAAAAATTTTGGAGCGATAATTAAAAGACAAAAAAGAAATCTTGAATTCTCGACAAATGTACCAATAGTTTAAACTAATTCCACTGATAATTGATCTTTTATGATTTTTTAGAACTGCTATGCATAAAAAATCAGGAATAGAAAACGTTAAGGCCTTAATTTATCATACTTTTTGTCACGAAAAAGATCCACAGAAACGAAAAAAATACACAGGGGCAACGAAATCAGCCAGACTCCAGGAAGCAAGATTACTTCATTGGTTTGTCCTTTAAGATCGTGAAAATTGTGCGTGAGCAGTGAGTGAAAAGTTTACTATTTCAAAAGAAAAATCAAATTTAAAAATGTTGTTTTTATTTACAGGTTTTTTAATTTCCATTCCTCCACATTGACTCAACAATTCTCATAGGCGTAGCTAGTCAGGATTTTCTGAATTAGGCATGCTTACTTACATAAATAGAGATATTATTAGGGGCATATTTTTCCAAAAAATTCTTTATATGCTGTACTGTATCATGGGTCTACCTATGTGTCATCTAAATAAATTTCAATTAGGCTAAGATATTTTGAATTATACATTCTAAACATTTTTGTCTCATTTTAAATATATTACTAATGCTTTAATCTTCATTAATAGTAGCAATGTTAAGCAGCTTAGCCACAATTTTATTACCATATCCCTAAATTTCTTACAATCCTTGCTAGGCCAATGATGTATTCATATGTCCAACAGGCCTAGGATGCAGGATGCAGCCAAAATGCTTTTTTATTTAGTGATTTTAGATTTAATTAGGTTTTTATTGTCTAATTAAGAGAACAAAGGTATTGGCTTTACAATAAGACATTTCAAAATCATAGATAATTTGCCTAATAATGACACAGAAAGCACTAAAATCAGCCATGAAATAAAAAAGTTACAAGGTTTCAAATTAAAAATATGCTTTTTTGCATGAAAATGGCTTCACTTTCTAGTGCATTGGAGATTATAGCCTAGTGGCTAGGGCCCCTGCCTTATGACCAGAAGGTTGTGGGTTCAAGTCCCAGCTGTAAGAGACAATTTGTGCCCTTGAGCAAGGCACTTAATCCCACATTGCTTCAGTCTACCCAGCTGAGATTGGGTACCAGATTGAGCTGGGTAAATTTAGAGTGGGTGTTGCAGCCCCTCCAGCCCATCAAGCTGAAAGCTATACACAGTCATTGGATGTGCCACACAACTAGCTGTGGCTGTGTCTTGGGCTGTACATCTGATCGAAAGGTCAGGTGTCTAAATTTAAATTTATTATTTATTGGAGATAGGAAAAAACACCATTTTTTGACACAAAAATCTCAATAACTTTTTTATTACTCAATCAATTTTCAAAAGTTTGGTGTCATTTCATTCATAACATCCAGGGCTATAACATGGCATTATGAAAAACATGGATTTCAGAAAAAAAATTTCTCACTGGACACCCTATTTATGGTATTTTTTTCTTAAGTGATGGAATTCTTTACTAGATAATAGATATCAATAAAATTCACAAATCCTAAATTATTTTTTACTAAAAGTTTAACAAACTTGTATTATTTTTTATCTAAGTTTGAAAATATGAAATATATTATAATGCAACTAAGTTGCAATGAAAAAATTTTCTAGATTTTTATCTGAACTAAGCTTTAGAAAAATACTATATATAGTAGTTTGTTTGTTTCTTTTGTTAGTATTTAAATACTTTTTTTATTGTTAGATTTAGTATTAAAAAGCATGTTTCAATATAATTAGGCATAGCTAAAACTTCAATATTTGTTAATAATCAATTTTTTATTCTAAAAATGTACTACAATCAAGATGTGGTAAAATGTAGAAATCAAGAGGTTCAAATTATATTTTTGAGAAAAAATTACTTGATAAGCTTAGGTTTTTTGTTTTTTTAGCTCAATAATATAGTAAGGTACTTAATTCTAGAGTATTAGTCTTAACAGATTTTAATATACTGTGAACTTAGTAATGTTTTTGCATTTTTTAATATTCAAAATATTTTGTTTATCTGTCTTTTTATTATATAATTATTTTTACTACTTTGATTTACCAATCAATTTATTTATATTTTTGTCCTTGTAACTTTAAATATAATGAGCTAAAGGGTATTTAAACATGAGAATACCATTAAGTTAATGATTAAGGCCAAGTGTTTTGATACAGTTATTTTATCATAGAAATTAATTCCAGATGCATGCAATATAAAAAATTGCATTTTTTAGATTGCAAAAACTATATGGCCAAGGGCACAAAAATAAAAGACAATACAGTGTTGCTTTCTTATTTGTGCTATTTCTAGCTAGTTTGTAGTTTAGTTTCTAGTTTTGCTATCATCTCCTTGACCTGTTTTGCCCCTTAATCTCCAATGCCTTCCTATCTCCACCTAATGTATACTATCTTCCATTAAGCTCTGCCTCCTCCCTAAAAGCTCCACTGAGTCTGCTATCTATCTCCCCTTAAGCTACATGGTTTGCTCCAAAGCTCCATGGCAATATAGCCTTCTCTAAAGTTTTTCTGTTTACCCTAAAGCTCTTCTATTTTTTTCCTAAGCTTTGCCACCTCCCTTAGAAGTCCACACATACTGCAAAGCAGTCTAATGCACTGCTGCCTATAAAGCCCTAAGAAGCATAAGGTCTGTTAAAATTGGCATGGATACCTAAGAGGTGAAAAAAATGTGTAACTTAAAAATTTAGACAGGGTCTGGCTTTAGCCACTAATTTGTACAGGTAAAAATCTGGAAATTGATTTGCCTCGTGCCATAATTTCAGACTGATTCTGCTACAGTCAAAGAGGCTTTTTCACAGATAGACAGAGTTGGCACAAAACCTACTACTACTAGTACAACTCCAACAGCACCATCTGAACAACTGTCTATGGCTAAACTCTCCATACCACCCAGGCGCGAATTACGGCGTCTATTGCATTGGCTTGGTTACGCTATCGGGGTTAGTTGCTTAGCTCTGCTATTGTTGTGGCTTTACACTGGTCAAAGTCCGGCGCAGCATTGGACAATTATCACTTCGTCTAGTATGGCTCAGCTTCACGTTTTGCCGCTGGCTGTTGCTGGGCAGGCTCTCTGTTTGGACGGCACGCCGCCTGCTGTTTACGTATCGCACACTGGTCCCGATTGGATCATTTATCTAGGCCAGGATTCCCTATACTGGTGCCTTGATGAAGAGGATTGTTTAGCGCGTAGTCGCACACCTCAGGGCAGTAGTAGAGACCTACCAGACAAACTTGAATTGCACGGAATATTATCTAACTCCCCGGAGGTGAGTTAATCTTCTAGTGCTACAGTTTCAAAAGTATGCAAATCCCAGATCTTACTATAATCTTTCTTTCGACATAATTGGACAGGTGAATCCAGACTTTCACGCCTGGTCCAAAGCTGTCATTCACGCCTGCGACGGTAGCGGTTTTCTCGGCTATCGAACAACTCCGTTTCACGTTAACGATCAGCCATTGTACAGTCGGGGCTATCACGTGATCTTGCGCGCATTGGATTGGCTAAGGCGTCGCTATCACGATAGCATGCAGCCGCATCAAGCTAGGCTGCTGTTTGTTGGCCAGAGCTCCAGCGGCATTGCTTTGATGCTTGCCGCTAACGATATCCTTGAACAGTTTCCTTATAATCGCGTCAAGTTTGCAGTGGAAGGGTCCATACTGATTGATAAAGAGATCGTGTTAATTGAAAGGTGCGTTTTTAAATAACTTATCATCGAATCTATTGACAAGGGAGCTGTTATCCCCTTCCACAGCCACGACTGACCTGTTATCCCCTTCCCCAGACACCTCACTGCGCTGTTATTCCCTTCCCCAGACACCTCACTGAGCTGTGATCCCCTTCCCCAGACACCTCACTGCGCTGTTATCCCCTTCCCCAGACACTTCACTGAGCTGTTATCCCCTTCCCCAGACACTTCACTGAGCTGTTATTCCCTTCCCCAGACACCTCACTGAGCTGTGATCCCCTTCCCCAGACACCTCACTGCGCTGTTATCCCCTTCCCCAGACACCTCACTGAGCTGTTATCCCCTTCCCCAGACACCTCCCTGCGCTGTTATCCCCTTCCCCAGACACTTCACTGAGCTGTGATCCCCTTCCCCAGACACCTCCCTGCGCTGTTATCCCTTTCCCCAGACACCTCACTGAGCTGTTATTCCCTTCCCCAGACACCTCACTGAGCTGTTATTCCCTTCCCCAGACACCTCACTGAGCTGTTATCCCCTTGCCCAGACACCTCACTGAGCTGTTATTCCCTTCCCCAGACACCTCACTGAGCTGTGATCCCCTTCCCCAGACACCTCACTGCGCTGTTATTCCCTTCCCCAGACACCTCACTGCGCTGTTATCCCCTTCCCCAGACACCTCACTGAGCTGTTATCCCCTTCCCCAGACACCTCACTGAGCTGTGATCCCCTTCCCCAGACACCTCACTGCGCTGTTATCCCCTTCCCCAGACACCTCACTGAGCTGTGATCCCCTTCCCCAGACACCTCACTGAGCTGTGATCCCCTTCCCCAGACACCTCACTGCGCTGTTATTCCCTTCCCCAGACACCTCACTGAGCTGTGATCCCCTTCCCCAGACACCTCACTGCGCTGTTATTCCCTTCCCCAGACACCTCACTGCGCTGTTATTCCCTTCCCCAGACACCTCACTGAGCTGTTATTCCCTTCCCCAGACACCTCACTGCGCTGTTATTCCCTTCCCCAGACACCTCCCTGCGCTGTTATTCCCTTCCCCAGACACCTCACTGCGCTGTTATTCCCTTCCCCAGACACCTCACTGCGCTGTTATTCCCTTCCCCAGACACCTCACTGCGCTGTTATTCCCTTCCCCAGACACCTCACTGCGCTGTTATCCCCTTCCCCAGACACCTCACTGCGCTGTTATCCCCTTCCCCAGACACCTCACTGCGCTGTTATTCCCTTCCCCAGACACCTCACTGCGCTGTTATTCCCTTCCCCAGACACCTCCCTGCGCTGTTATCCCCTTCCCCAGACACCTCACTGAGCTGTTATTCCCTTCCCCAGACACCTCACTGCGCTGTTATTCCCTTCCCCAGACACCTCCCTGCGCTGTTATCCCCTTCCCCAGACACCTCACTGAGCTGTTATTCCCTTCCCCAGACACCTCACTGCGCTGTTATCCCCTTCCCCAGACACCTCACTGCGCTGTTATTCCCTTCCCCAGACACCTCACTGCGCTGTTATCCCCTTTCCCAGACACCTCACTGCGCTGTTATCCCCTTTCCCAGACACCTCACTGCGCTGTTATCCCCTTCCCCAGAAACTTCACTGAGCTGTTATCCCCTTCCCCAGACACCTCACTGCGCTGTTATCCCCTTTCCTTAGCTGTCCTAGCTACAGTTCCCTTTCCCAGGACTAAAATCCCCCAATTTCCTATGCTGTAAAGCGGCTAGCAAGTAAGGCTGACCATAAGTTTAACTTACATTCTCAGGCTACGTCAGATGATGAGCACCCACAGCGTAGCAACCAATCCGCGTTTGAAAGCCTGCCTAGACAGTTTGCCAGTTGCGCTACGTGACGCCGATTCCTGGCGGTGCTTGATGCTGTCCGGTTTGTTGAAAATTCGCGCCAATGCAGAACTGTCAGCGCCTGCATTTTTCATTTCTGGTAGCAACTACGACAGATGGCTGGCTGTCAATGTGTACAGCGTCGCCTGTCCAATCATTGATTGTCGAAGCGACGAGGAGAGCTACGCTAAGTACGAACAATTGCGCAACGCCCTCATAGAAGCTATCAGTCCTATTGATAGAAAATCACTTAGTGATTCAATCTGGATGTGCTCCTGCTGGTCTAGGGGTCATCTGGTGCACGATCAGCTGCTCACTAGGATTAGCGTTGAAGGATATTCGTTGGCTGAAGCATTGAGAGTCTGGTATTTTAATGATAA
This sequence comes from Macrostomum cliftonense, assembly GCA_950096795.1. Lineage (NCBI taxonomy): Eukaryota > Metazoa > Platyhelminthes > Macrostomidae > Macrostomum > Macrostomum cliftonense. The sequence continues at coordinate 1,011,584 of CATNEM010000197.1, forward strand.
GCCGATGAAGCTGCATTTAGTTGATGGAACTTATCCGTCTAATCCGACTTGTCCCGTGTGAGTTCATCTTCCGTTTCTTTTTCATTGATTCTGCTGTTGAAGCATTGTAATTATGCAACAACATTTTTGTTCTCTGCTTTTTAAAAGTTTGCTTCTTGAGTTGTTCAGAAGAATGTTAAAAGCATCTATGCGAGTTTCTTTGTTGATTTATCTAATCTATCTATCTATCTATCTATCTATCTATCTATCTATCTATCTGTCTATTTATATATCTATCTATATATCTATCTATCTATCTATCTATCTATCTATCTATCTATCTATCTATCTATGTATTTATCTATCCATTTATCTATCTATCTATCTATCTATCTATCTATCTATCTATCTATCTATCTATGTATTTATCTATCTATTTATCTGTCCCTCGTTCTGTGTAGCCATAAATCGTCTTTAATTGGCTTTTAATTATCTGACAATAATGATCATTCCATTTTAATGCAGTAAATTTAGTTACTAATACGAGTAGTAGCTTTTACTTACCTTTCAGTGCATTGCTAATCGAAATCTATCTGATATGTGCTGAATGCAGTTTTTATCCTGACTAAAAATTGCGACCTTGCTTTTTATTTGTAATTCGGTGCTATTTCAAAGTAATAAATCTGCTTCCATTCCGTAATTACGCCTTGATTGTGTATCATTTCTTGAAGCATTTACGAGCTACTATTAAAACTGGTTAGAAACAATTTCTGAAAGAATTACTCAGTAATTGTAAAGAAAAAAAACATGAGGAACTGCATGTACAGCTGTAAACTTTTGTTAAACTTTCGTTCAGAGGCCTGTAAATATAATTATTTAATGAAATTCTGCAAGAGTTCTACGAATTTATTCCTCCCATTTACTACTAATAGTAATGGACCTTGTATTAGCTAAAGTTTTTACATTCTAATGCTTTTAAATGTACTCATTTTACGCAGTGCATAGAACCTTTTGTACTGGAAAAAATTGCTTAGCTAAATTGTGAATATTGCTTTATTGCACAATTTATAGGTATAAGTATACCATTAAGCCTGAGTAGAGAATTTAAAACTGAGTTTTGTTTTGTTTTAAGTTTTTTTCCGTTTTTTTGAATTTCAAAGGTATTTAGTTTAGTACAGAATGACGTTTCGATTTTTAAAGAAATTATTGAAACAGAGTTGTAGCCAGAGGAGTTGTAGCCTACTGGCTAGGGTGCCTGCCTCATGACCGGAAGGTCGTGGGTTCGAGTCCCGGCCCTAGGAGACAATTTGTGCCCTTGAGCAAGGCACTTAATCCCGCATTCCTCCAGTCCACCCAGCTGGGCTGGCTTGGACTGTGCCTTGGGCTGTACATCTGATCGAAAGGTCGGGTGTCTAAATTTATTTTTTTATTATAATTTATTATATTATGAGACAGTACACTGAAACTTCCTGTTTAATTTTTTATTTAATTTTTTATTAAGACGTTTTTATTAGCTTATTAATTTAATAATGTGTTCATTGACTCAAGTATTTATTTATTCAAAAAAATGTCGCTTCTGATTGCAGCAGTTAACTCCTAATATTCGATTGTAATGCTCAAGTAGATAAGAATTTGTGTTGGATATAAATCTCTATTGCATATCTAGCTGACAGTAGTTGCTATGGCAACTGGCGGACAGGATGAAGACGAGGCTTCACCATCTCCGCCATCCTCTCCCCCGGCAATTATTGATAATCCCGGCGCGTTGCTAAGCAACGGCTCTGCCGGACAACGTCGGCGGGTTAATAATGACGAGGACGAAGATCTGGACGATGATGGCGCTTCTGCTGGCCACGGTAGCGAAGCGCCGTTTAGGCGGCACTACTTTGTTGAGCCGTCTGATTCTGAGTTCAGCGATTCCGAGAGACTGAGGCCTACTTTGAAGAGGTGATTGAATGAATTATGTTAAGAATACTAATTTTTATTCTTTATCTGGCTTAGATCTGTCTGTTAGAGCACTAAAAGGTTGATTTTCGTCAGCTATTACTCACCTCAAAGGTAAGATTCTTCAGGTTTAAACAGTATCAGGGTGAGATTCCTCAGGTGTACACAGTCTCAGGGTGAGATTCCTCAGGTGCACACAGTCTCAGGGTGAGATTCCTCAGGGTGTACACAGTCTCAGGATGAGATTCCTCAGGTGCACACAGTCTCAGGGTGAGATTCCTCAGGTGTACACAGTCTCAGGGTGAGATTGCTCAGGTGCACACAGTCTCAGGGTGAGATTCCTCAGGTGTACACAGTCTCAGGATGAGATTCCTCAGGTGCACACAGTCTCAGGGTGAGATTGCTCAGGTGCAAATAGTCTCAGGGTTAGATTCCTCAGGTGTACAGAGTCTCAGGGTGAGATTCCTCAGGTGTACGGAGTCTGAGAGTGAGATTCCTCAGGTGCACACAGTCTCAGGGTGAGATTAGTCAGCTTTACACAGTCTCAGGATGAGATAAGTCAGCTGTACAGAGTCTTAAGGTGAGATTCCTCAGGTGTACACAGTCTCAGGATGAGATTCCTCAGGTGTGCACAGTCTCAGGGTGAGATTCCTCAGGTGTACAGAGTCTCAGGGTGAGATTCCTCAGGTGTACAGAGTCTCAGAGTGAGATTCCTCAGGTGCACACAGTCTCAGGGTGAGATTAGTCAGCTTTACACAGTCTCAGGATGAGATAAGTCAGCTGTACAGAGTCTTAAGGTGAGATTCCTCAGATGTACACAGTCTCAGGGTTAGATTCCTCAGGTGTACACAGTCTCAGGATGAGATTCCTCAGGTGTACACAGTCTCAGGATGAGATTCCTCAGGTGTACACAGTGTAAATAAGGATATTGACAAAAATTTCTGCCAGCCGCAGTCCCAGCCCGCCAGTGCGCCGGCGAAAGCCCTGCCTGGTGCAGCGCAGTTTGGATTCAGACGCTGAATTCTGGGCGGCGGGTTCAGCTGGCGCCGGCGGTGGCAGTCACAATAATAACGGCATCGGCATGTCAGCATCAGCGTCAGCAAGCGGCGTGTCCGATTCCGTCTCGTCTAGGCCGCCTTCAGCGTTGAAAAATAGCGGCGCGGGTGGCGGCGGCGGCGGCGGCGGGGGTTTGCGACGGCGCGATAGCGACGGGGCGTCGGTGGAGAGGCGGCAGAGTCGGCGACAGTCCGAGGAGAGCGGAGGCATTGAGGTGAGAGAGAGGTCGATGGGAAGCAGTTGGGAACAGTGGAAAAAAGGGGAGAGCGGAGGGGTAGTTAGACAGGGGAGAGCGGAAGAACAAGTTAGACAGGGGAGAGCGGAAGGGGAGTTAGACAGAGGAGAGAGCGGAAGGAGAGTGAGACAGGGGACAGCGGAAGGGGAGTGAGACGAGGAGAGAGCGGAAGGGGAGTGAGACAGGGGAGTGCGGAAGGGGAGTCAGACAGGGGAGAGCGGAAGGGGAGTCAGACAGGGGAGTGCGGAAGGGGAGAGCGGAAGGGGAGTCAGACAGCGGAGAGCGGAAGGGGAGTGAGACAGGGGACAGCGGAAGGGGAGTGAGACGAGGAGAGAGCGGAAGGGGAGTGAGACAGGGGAGTGCGGAAGGGGAGTCAGACAGGGGAGAGCGGAAGGGGAGTCAGACAGGGGAGTGCAGAAGGGGAGTCAGACAGGGGAGAGCGGAAGGGGAGTCAGACAGCGGAGAGCGGAAGGGGAGTCAGACAGGGGAGAGCGGAAGGGGAGTCAGACAGGGGAGAGCGGAAGGGGAGTTAGACAGGGGAGAGCGGAGGGGGAGTCAGGGAGTCAGAAAGGGGAGAGCGGAAGGGGAGTCAGACGGAAGATCGGAGGGGAAGTTAGACAAGGGAGAGAGGAGGGGAAGTTAGACAGGGGAGAGAGGAGTGTAAGTTAGAGAAGAGCGAAAGGAGGGTTAAAAATCGGCAAAGGATCAAGTCACAATTCTCACTAAAAGAGTCTCCCGCCCCTGTTTCTAGCTAATCGGCTCAATTCGTCCATCAGATTTGACTTCTGTAGCCAGCAGTGGCAGTGCCTCCAGCAACAGCAACAATAACAACAACAATAGCAACAACAACAACAATAGCAACAACAACAACAAGAGCTCCCGTCGCCGAATAATAAACATAACCCTGTCAGACGGCTCGCGATTCGCAGCTGATCCCAATTATTTTCGTCGCTATCCCAACAGCCTACTGGGCCGGTTAGCAACTAGTCAAGAACGGCCGCAGGAATGGTGCCACCTGCCGGAAGGTGTCACCCTTGACGCGTTCCGCGCTATCCTTGGCCTGTACTCCGACGACGCCAAGATTTGTTGGCGACCCTACGTGGCCTCGTCGGCGACAGCCGCCCCAGCCGAATCGAGACGATCGTCCGACGCGTCAGCATCGGCGTCTGTAGCCGCTGCCGCCGCCGCCGCCGCCGCTGCCGCCTCAACAGCAGCCGGCGTTGTCACTTCGTCGCCGTCGCCGGCTGAGCTCCGCCTAGCTTGCCGACTGTTGGATTTGCCGTTCGCTCCGGATGCGATGCGCGGCTGCCCTGATCTGCGCGGCCTGCTGCACGAGATCAGCAATGACGGGGCTAGGGAAAGATTCTCCGTGTTTCTTGAGGAGGTGAGCGGAGCTTGAAGTCTTGATTTAAACTAATTATCTCTCATGAATGCGTCTTTTTTATTGCTTCTGAAACTTTCGCTTAAAATCTGTCATTAATTTTAGAAATTGCTTTTTATCCTTTTTAAAAAGATTTTTAATTTTTAAGATCTATTTTTACGTTTTTTAGAATCGCCCCAAAAAATTATGTTCTAGCCTTTATGCCTGTCTTTAAAGCAAGTTGCTCAAATCATTTTCTTAGAATGTACTTTAATGCTTTTCGCATTATCCTCTAATTCTCTTTTTAGAATCGTTTCAATCGTTTTCTTAGAATCGCTCTAATACTTTTTCTAAAATCGCTAAAATCGTTTTCTTAGAATCGCTCTAATCTTTTTCTTAGAATCGTTACATTCGGCTTCTTAGAATTGCTCCAATCTTTTTCTTAGAATCGCTACAATAGTTTTCTTAGAATTGCCCTAATCTTTTTCTTAGAATCGCCCCAATCCTTTACTTAGAATAGCTAAAATCCTTTCCTAGAATCGCTACAAACGCTTTCTTAGAATCGCTCCAATCTTTTTCTGAGAATCGTTACAATCTTTTTCTTAGAATCGAAAAAAATCGTTTTTTTAGAATCGCCCCAATCCTTATCCTAAAATCGCTCTATTCCTTTTCTTAGAATTGCTACAATCCTTTTTTTAGAATCGATATAATTGTTTTCTTAGAATTGATTATATTCTTTTTTAAAATCGCTCCAATTGTTTTCCAAGAAGCACAAAGATCGTTTTCTTAGAATCAAACCTATTCTTTTTTAGAATCGCTCCCATCGATTTAAATAAAATTGCTTTTGCATATTTCTTATATCCTCTCCTACTGTTTTCCTAATTCTTGCTACTCACTAGCAGTAGTGTAAGTGAACATATTACTCTAATTAAATTCTCAAACAAACACCCGCCGCTCTCAACACGCAGGCCATTCTACCCCTATTGGCCACGTGCGCCCTTCGCGGCGAACGCGAATGCCAATTAGTGGTGCTAGCCGATGACGATGTTGTCGAATGGGATCCCGACAATCCGCCCCAGATGGCCGACTGGGATTTGGAGCCGGTTATAGTGCGATCCACCGCAATGTGTCGGTTTCTGAAATACGTCGAAAATCGCGATGTGGCTAAGCAGGTGAGCCTTGGCTGTGCAAATCTAGACATTGAGAATCGCCCAATCTAGCCATTAAGAATCGCCCTATCTAGCCATGAAGAATCGCCTATCTAGCCATGAAGAATCGCCCCATCTTGCCATGAAGAATCGCCCATCTAGTCATGAAGAATCGCCCATCTTGCCATGAAGAATCGCCCATCTTGCCATGAAGAATCGCCCATCTTGCCATGAAGAATCGCCCATCTTGCCATGAAGAATCGCCCCATCTTGCCATGAAGAATCGCCCCATCTTGCCATGAAGAATCGCCCATCTACGCTCGTAGCCATTAAGAATCGCCCCAGTCCCATCTAGCCATTGAGAATCGCTCTAGTCCCATCTAGACATTGTGAATCGCCCCATTCAAACATAGAGAATCGCCCCATCTAGCCATTAAGAATCGCCCCATCTAGACATAGAGAATCGCCCTATTCAGAAATCGAAAGTATCCCCATCTAGCCGTGGAAAATCGCCCTATCTTACTATTCACAATCGCCCTCTCTTGTAGCTACCAAGAATCCCCCTAATCCAGTGATTCACACTCGCCCCATTCACCCAGCAATAAATCCAGCATCCGCTCTTTCATCCATCTACGCCAGGTGCTCCGCCACCGCCGCCTCAAGAAGATCCGCATCGGCATTGAAGGCTACCCAACCGGCATCGAGTCGGTAAAGCGTCGAGCCGGCGGTCGAGCTGACGCCATCTACAGCTACGCCCAGCGCCCGTTCCTCCGGGTCAGCTGGGAGAAAGAGGAAAACCGGCACGTTGATTTTCAATGCGTCGTCCAAGTGAAAAACGACGCCGCGTCGGATGCTGGCGGCGGTCTGCAAGCCGCAGCCGTGGAGCGACCTGTCGACTTGCCGCCATCGTTGACGCCGCCTCTGCCGGCGCCGGCACCCGACGGCGAGAATAATTCTAACGAGGAGGGCGCTATGAATGGCGACGATTATTGAGCTTGTTTGGTGCTTCTTTCGCTTGTTTCTTTTGAGCAAAAATATTTGATTGTAGATTTGTCGCTTTGCGGCTTTCGTAATTCTTCTGATTCTAAAATATTCCGTGATTTTGTCAGCTCAGTCTGCGAGCCTGATTGACAACTGTCTTACTATGATTTATCAATTTTGTTTTAAATCAGCTAATTTGCATTCGTTTGCTTGCCATTCATTTTAGATCATCGGCGTTTTTATTAGGATAAAAAATAGTTCGACTACAAGATCCTCATGTTGAAGGTTTTTTGGATCACCAACCTCTCAGATCCTCAGGCAGGCTGATGTTTTGTTGGATCACCAGCCTCCCAGATCCTCAGGCAGGCTGATGGCTTGTTAGATCACCAGCCTCCCAGATCCTCAGGCAGGCTGATGGCTTGTTGGATCACCAGCCTCCCAGATCCTCAGGCAGGCTGATGGCTTGTTAGATCACCAGCCTCCCAGATCCTCAGGCAGGCTGATGGCTTGTTGGATCACCAGCCTCCCAGATCCTCAGGCAGGCTGATGGCTTGTTGGATCACCAGCCTCCCAGATCCTCAGGCAGGCTGATGGCTTGTTGGATCACCAGCCTCCCAGATCCTCAGGCTGATGGCTTGTTGGATCACCAACCTCTCAGATCCTCAGGCTGATGTTTTGTTGGATCACCAGCCTCCCAAATCCTCAGGTTGATGGTTTGTTGGATCAACAGCCTCCCAAATCCTCAGGCTGATGTTATGTTGGATCACCAGCCTCACAGATCCTCAGGCTGATGGTTGGTTGGGCCGCCAGCCTCCCAGATCCTCAGGTCAGGTTAAAGGTTAGTTTGGTTGCTAGCCTCCCTAGATTCCTATGTTGATTAGTTGGGTCTAGGATTTACTACTTATAGTAGTTTCTTTTTTCTCCTCCTGTTGTCAAAGCGCTTTACTAAAGCTTCTGTATTACTGGCTTGTGTGCTTTCAATAAAGCGCCTCTATTATGTCCTAATAATACAGCACTTTCACTTGTTGCCGACTAGAATTAGTAAACTGTGTTATCCGCGTCACACTGCATGTGCCACATTAAGCTAAAACTAAGCTAGTATTCGAAATGATATTTGAGTATCAGCATAATCAAAAATAATTAATAACAACTTTGTGCATTAATTAGTCAATTAGGAACAGTTGTAAAATGCAGTTAGTAAATTATATTTTACTAACTGCATTTTCTTATTGTAAAAAAGTTTAGTGTCCCATGTTTTAAAACCTTGTTTTTTAATTAATTTAAGCCGGTTAAGTAGTCTTTGTTTTTTTTATTCAGCTCGACCTATTTGGCTAGGTCTTTGTTAGTTTTTTTTATATTATTATTTAATTATCCTTCTGATATTTTTTTTGTTTTTCTGTTTGCTTTTTCTACACAGTCTGTATGATGCTTTTCTTTTTGCCTATTTTATTATACTAGTACCACCTTAATTGAGTGATTTATGACACTGCAGGACATCAGTTATTGTTAATGTAGATTGTATTTTTGTTATGATTATATTCTGCTTCAAGCCAGTCATATTCTATATTTTGTCAACTTATTATTTTGTTAAAGTTGCGAGTGTATTTTTGGTCCAAATTAATTAAAAAAATTCCATGTCCTGCTCTTATCTCATTTCTCTAAGAATCTAAAAAGCTAAACTATCTGAAAAAGAAAACTGTGCATGTAAAGCTAGAAGGCATTCGATGGAACGTTTTTCGTTAATTTTTGTTGCTTTAATAGTGTAAAAATTGCCTGTGTAAGTGTAAAATTTTTCTCTTATTTTTTGCGTACTTTTATCATTTATTACTTACTTAGTGTGTAAAAATTCTATCTGTCTGTACTCTCTTTACAAAATCACACATGGGGCTTTTGAAACTAAGCTCATATGTTTAAAATAAAATATGCATCATTCTTCTGTGTCTAATTTTACTTTTCATTAGTTAAGTTATAATTATTTAATTCTGTTTAGTAAAGTATATTTAGTAAAGCTCAGATTCATTGGACAAAAACTGAAAGTTCTGTGTAAACTATCAGCGCCTGAAAAGTAATTACTTCATTACATATCGTTATTATGCTTTTAATACAATATTGACGCTTTATTTCTTCAGAATTTAAGGCCGATTATCAATTTAACAATACGCTTTAAAACAAGCATAATTGATTTTTCGTTGGCAAGTTTCTAATTCAGCTCGGGAACCATGAGCCTATGCAAGTCGCGCTGCTGCAATCAACAGTCTGTTGGCAAAGGTCCTTTTAGCGGACTCTCGCTGTGTCAAGATCATCTTGATAAAGATATCGCGTTGGTAAATAAAAAGAAAGCCAAACTGATGGATAAGCTGCAGTTTGTGATTGATTCTGATCATAGATCGCTTCTGCGAGCTGAGCAGAGTTCATTAGAAGACGAGCTCCAGGAGGTTAGCGACGCTTTTGATGAATTGCTGGAGCAAGTGCGGCAGTGGAGGGAGCGGATCATGTCTAAAGTACAGGCGGCGCACGATTCGGTTTCAGAGCGATTGAAAGATGCCGCTGAAGCAGAAGACTGCTCGAGAAAGCTGTCTGAGGCCAGTGAGGCTGGTAACTGGAAGCAGGTTATCGAGATGACCATGTCACTTCGTCTCTGGGCTGATGAAGCATTTGAACGATCGGAGAAATTTGATAAGCATCGATCTGAGCTATCTCAACTGATTGGGAAAACTCCTGTTGAAGTCGTTGAAGAAAGTTTAAACAATTTTACTTCGCCAGCTAGCATCCATGATGCTGAAATGACGACTGGGGAAGATTTGCCTGATCAAGAAACTGTGCAATCTGGTGATGATGATGATCGACAATTTGGGAAGTTTAGTGTTCGATCAATAGGCGACGTATCCTCTGGCGTGCGCAATATGCAATTTGTAATGGAGCGACACATGAACGATGTCATCCAGCGATGCTGCCATGAGCTTGAAGATGCCAAGCTGTTTGACAAGAATGTGCGACTGCCGATATGCAAATCTAATGCCTCTATCGAAGACTTACCGGGAGAACCGGGTCATCTGGCTGTATGCACCAACACTGCTGGATTTTCCATTGACAAGTCTGGCTACGTGACTCGAACAAATGCTCGTGATAAGAGAAGTGTACCGCTTCCTCAGCCGTGCATATTTATCTCATTTTATATTCCAAGTGAAGATGATCCGGAGGATTATCCTCTTGTAGATCACATAGTTGGCGCTGATGTCGATGGTTCTGTGACTTTCAAGTTTCGACTTGATGCCGATTTTAACTGGAAGGAAGGTGTCTATGGGCTGCATTGCGACAGTCAACGGCAGCTTTTGTACGTGGCACAGGAAACTTTTGTGCTAGTTGCTGATCTGAGTGGCAAGGTTTCGCAAAGCATCTCTCTGAAGGATATTCCGACTTTGTCCGGTGAAATCATTGAAATCGATGGCAATGCTGACAAGTTATTTATTCTTTGCGAAAATGGAGGCGTTGGAGTTGTGTGCAAACAATCGTACGAGTCAACATCAGTCGTGACTCTTTCTGACTGCGTGTCGCAAAATTTGCGTTCTTTAAAAGTTTTCGGATCGAGACTATATTTCATTGACGGAGAACATGAAAGACTTCACTGTGCCAGCAGCATCAGCGGCCAGTTGCTAAACTCGTATCCTTGTAAGCTCGGCCCTAGGTCTGCCATCATCAATGAATTCGTAATGGACGAAAGAAGCCTTCTGTTTGTTAGCTACGATTCCAATGTTGTCCAAGTTATGGACTTCTCAGGCAATGAAATTTTGGGTAATAATAACCAGGTTGGTTCGGATGAAGTTGCGTTCAACTTTCCTGATGATCTGCTTTTAATTGAAGTTGCTTCAGGCAAAAAGCGATTAGTTGTTGCCGAAGTGTATGGCCGTCGTCTGCGCGTTTTCGAATTGATGTAGCAGTTTAATTTCGGCAAATTCCAACTCTCAGTTTACCACAAAGAAGTACAATGGACTGCTAAAGTCCATGGTTTCCATGGAAGTACTGGTTTCTTAATTTCTGCTTACTTTCCTAGCTTAACATTTCTGCTTGTCTATGAACATAATCTTCAACGAATTTAGTATCGTGTTAAAGTAATCTTTTCTTCTTAATTTATCATATTTGGCTGCCTACAGCTAATGTATTTGCTCTGGTCAGTCAATATGAACCCTATACGTTTATTAGCATTTTATGAAAATAATCAATGTTTTTAGCTGAAAAAAAAGTTATTATTTATTTTTTAAACAGTATCGTTTTTAGAAAGAGCTGCAATTTTAAGGTATATTTATGCAATAGAACGCATAATTTTGGTGCGTTTATAATTTCACGATAAAAAGGTATATTAAATTATTTTTTAAAAAGTACATTTTTACATCTTTAAACGCAATAAACTACTCAGTATGCTACTAACGTCTTTTATCTACATGCATTTTTATTCATGTTTATCCACTCAACTGGACATTGCATTGATCCATTTAACTTTGTCTTACAAAATTATAACGATAAAAATTTATAATTTTATATAGTTTCTTTAAATCTAATAAAGTAAAAAGCTAAATTTTAGCAGCCAAAATCCAACTATACTAAAATCTTAAAGTTTGTCTTCCAACTATACTAAAATCTTAAAGTTTGTCTGTCTGTCTGTCTGTCTGTGTGGAACGATGTAGAGCTCGAACGGCTCAACGGATTTTGATCAAATTTTCGCCAAAAGATTGCAAATTCTTCGAGGATGAGACCGTGAAAGTTTGCAAGCTCTGCTCCAAGTGGAAGAGGATTAAATATTCGAAAAACGAGTTTTTCCTATGCTTTCAATGCGAGGCCAACAAAGGTCAAACTCGGCACTGTCAGAATGTTGATTTTATTTTAGATTGCGTCATAAAGTTTTGTGCTGAGTTAAAATTCGCGGGCCAATAATTCTCAAACTCTGCACTGTCCAATTTTTTACTTGAAAAGGTTGCGTCATAAAGCTAGAGTACACTGCTCCAATTCGCGGGCCAATAATTCTCAAACTCTGCACTGTAATTTTTTATTTAAAAAGGTTGCGTCATAAAGCTAGAGTACACTGCTCCAAGTTTAGATAAATTTTCGTGCCGGTAAGAAGAGAATATTAATTTTCTCACCTAGCTAGAGTACACTGCCCCAACCCTAGCTTAATGGTTGTGCACAAGGGCAATAGAAAACTGCGCAAGCGATCTGTGAACATTTTATTAGCGATTGATTATTTCTCGCCCAGCTGGAGAGCCAACATTATTAAATTGGCTTAAAAGTGTGGATGCTTGAGCGAAATATTTTTATTTAAGTAGCCGTGGGCCGTTCTGCAGTGAATTTGCCAATCATGTCTCGAGTCAGTAAGTAAAGAATGTTAGTTTTTGTAGCCCCGTTAGATTGAGAAAACTTTTCAAAGAAGCAAAAGCTGTTTAAGAGGTCTTCGTCGAGCACGATACTGATCGGTAAGTCTGATAGCCTGCCAAATCTTAAATTGTGATTAGCTTAATTTTCTTAAAGCGCATAGTGTCTTTGATAAGGCGTTATAATAGTGACTTCCTACCTGCTCGCAGGATTTTTTATCTGCTGTAGATTTTCCTACAAGCTCGGGAACAATTTTCTACACTTTTAGGGATTTCCTAGATGCTCAGGGGGATTTGCAAACTGCTTGGGAGATTTTCTAACGATTCTTATAAATTTTCTAACTGTTAGGGTGCTGGGAGACTTTCTATTTGCTTGTGGATTTCTGACTGCCCCAATGGGATTTTCTAAATGTTCTGGCAAACTTTTTTACTGCTCAAGGATGTTTTCTTACTGCATCGGGAAGTTTTTCCAACCGCTAGAACGGGGATTTTCTGAATGCTCGGGGAGATTGTCTGTCTGATTGGGGGATTTCAAACTTCTCGGGGAATTTTTCTAACTGATTAGAGGATGTCTAAATGCTCGGGAAAATTTTCTATCTGATTTGGAGATTTGTAAGTGCTTCCAAGGTAACTTTTTTACTGCTAGGGGATTTCTTGACTGCTCGATTGGTATTTTCTGCCTTCTTATGGGGATTTTCTACATGCTCGGGGAGCTTTTCTGTCTGCTAGGGAGATTTATAACTGTTTAGGGACATTATCTATCTGATTGTGGATTTCTAACGGCCCGAAGGGGAATTTCCAACTGCTGGGCGGATTTCTAAGTGCTCGAAAGAGATTTTTTTCTGCTTTGGGGTTTCAGACTGCTCGGGGAAATTTTCTGTATGCTTGGGGGGTTTCTAACTGCTCGAATGGCACTTTTTAACTGCTTGGGGAACTTTTCTACCCGCTGGGGAGATTTCAGACTGCTCGGGGATACTTTCTGTCTGCTTGGGGGATTTTAGACTGCTCTGGGGAAGTTTCTATTTGATTGCGGGATTTGTGACTTTTCAAAAGGGATTTTCTAACTGCTTGGGAGATTTTAGTCTGCTCGGGGAAATTTTCTGTCTGGAGATTCCAGGGATTTCTGACTGCTGTGAGGTTTCCAACTGCTTGATGGGGATATTCTAGCTGCTCATGGAAATTTTCTGTCTGCTTAGGGGATTTCTTACTGTTAGGACAAATTTTCTATCTTATCGGGGGATTTCTAACTGCTTGGGTTATTTCGGACTGCTCGAGGGGGGTTTTCTAAATGCTCCATGAGTTTTTTAACTGCATGAGAAGTTTTTTTAACTGCCTCAGGTAGATTTTCCAATTTCCAACTGCTTAAAGGGGATTTCCTAAATGCTTCGGAAGATTTTTCAACTGCCTCGGGTAGAATTTTCAACTGCTCATGAGACTTTTTTCTGCTTGGGATTCTTTGTCTGGTTGGGGGAATTCTCTGTCTGTGGGGGTGTTTTTTAACCCGAAGATTTTTCTTCTCTGGGGGCTTTTCGGTCTGCTTAGGGGATTTTTAACTGCCCGGGGAAAGTTTCTATTTGATTGGGGGATTTTCTAACTGCTGGTGGGGTTTTTTACTTTACTGCTGGGGGAAGATTTTTTGACTGCTCTTAATAATTTTCCAGCTGCTCGGAAAGATTATCTAGCTTGGTTAAGAGATTTTTTAAGTGCTCGGGGCAATTGGCTGATGGCTCGGGGAGACTTTCAGTAGATTTTCTGAATAAACGGAAGGATATTATGCTTTTAGGGAGACTTTAATTTTGCTGCAGAGATTTTCTAGCAGCTTAGGGAGATTTCCGTTGAGTACATGAGTGATTTAAAATGCCTGTCTGCGCCCCCCTGGGGGGGCACCGAAGAGCTAGTATTTTTCTATTTGTCGGTTGCTATTTTTTGACAAACTAAAATTTTCGCTTCAGTCTTGTCCACGCTCGTATTTATTTGATTGATTTGCACTTAATTGGTGCAGAAGTCTGTGAAAACTGATGTCTTGCCTTTACTAACTTACAGGACGCTAAACAAGATAACTTTAGTTGTACTGTAGCATCTTTCTATATTTAGCAAATTTCATATACGAGTCGTATGTACATGTATATTATAACACGCGTTTAAAGTTCATCCTTCGCGAAAATTCCAGATTCGTACTTTCCATAAATAGTTATTATTTTGTCATAAGTCAAATAGTTCTTTCCACACTTTTCTTCATTTTTCTTAAGCAAAATATTTCTATATAATTAGCATGCATTTTAATAGTCGAATTACTACGAGGGGTGTTCCATAAGTCCTTTCCCTTTCCAGTGTAGCTCAGGCTATGATGCTCAGATTTTAATGCAGTTTTCAATTATTTTTAGACAATTATTCTGCACAGCTTGTGCAAGCAAAATTTTTCAAGCAAATCAATCTGCTTTCGCTAAATTTAGTTTCTGGCCATAGACACCTGCTACTAGAGTTACAGACTGATTCATTGAAGGTAGAAACAGATTTTCGCCACACAATTTGGACTCAGCCCGAGGCCCTAAGAACAAAAAAATATTCCAAGCAACCTTCAGTATCAAAAGCACAAATAATTCTTTGTTTAGACCAGCCATTCCCAATTAAGTTTGTCTCTATTCGAGGTTCACCCTGAGCATGGATGTCCATAGTGCTGAGTCGCAGCGAGCAGTGATCTTTGCGCTTTGGAAAAGCAGTCAACCAGCAGCCAAGATCCATGAAGCGCTTGTGACGGCGCATCAAGATAAAGCTGTCAGCATTCGAACAGTTCGCAACTGGATTGAGCGCTTTGAGTCGGGCCACGAGCAATTGACCGATCAACCACGCTCAGGGCGACCTGTGGCGGCGTTCACCAAAGAGCTTGGTCCTCGAATAGAGACAAACTTAATTGGGAATGGCTGGTCTAAACAAAGAATTATTTGTGCTTTTGATACTGAAGGTTGCTTGGAATATTTTTTTGTTCTTAGGGCCTCGGGCTGAGTCCAAATTGTGTGGCGAAAATCTGTTTCTACCTTCAATGAATCAGTCTGTAACTCTAGTAGCAGGTGTCTATGGCCAGAAACTAAATTTAGCGAAAGCAGATTGATTTGCTTGAAAAATTTTGCTTGCACAAGCTGTGCAGAATAATTGTCTAAAAATAATTGAAAACTGCATTAAAATCTGAGCATCATAGCCTGAGCTACACTGGAAAGGGAAAGGACTTATGGAACACCCCTCGTAGTTCTATTTATATTTGTTCCACGCGCCTATATCTTATACAGTACGTCAACCAATATATTATATTTGTTATAATCATAGAAATGCGCGGAAAAATCTGGAAAGATCATAAACAAGTATATAAATATACGCAAGGCGCTCAGCCTAAAAGCAAGCCCTTTTTCAATACTCTTCCGGACAATAAAAATCCAAATTCCTTCACGAAGAACCACCGCCTAGTTCTTACGCCTCATTTATTCTGCATTATCGCCCCAGAACTGGTCCGGTGAGGCGTCACAATGACAGAAGGAAGCTCAAACACCGACGGCTCTGCCAGTATGCAGCAACAGCAAGCCGATGAGACTCCTATGCTATCTGCTGTGAGTCCACCGTTCCACCGTTCTACCGAAGCAATCCGGACGCATGGTTCCGCATGATGGACGCCCAATTCCAGCTCAGGAACATCACCTCCGAGGCAACGCGGTTCAACCATCTGATCTGCCATTTACCGGAGGACATCGCAGCTGTTCTGCTTTCTGTCGACTCCCCTGCCAACTACACGGCACTAAAGGAAGCAGTACAGAAGATGCTTCAGAAGAGTCGGCAGGAGAGGATCAACGACGTCATGAGCGTCTCGGATCTTGGAGGAGACAAACCCAGCGTCTTCATCCAGCGTCTCCAAGCCAAGATGGCACAGTGTGGTATCCAGGAGAACCCCGAAATGGTCAAGGCCACACTCCTTCGCTGCCTTCCTGCCGAGCTGCGCCTCCATCTCTCCGGTTTTCAAAATCAGACGCCGGAGCAGCTTGCGTCCATCGCCGACTCCATGCTCGCCATCCAGCAGTCAACGGGCCGCCGGGTCAGCGCCGTTCAGCGAGCAGCAGGAGCCCCGCCGACGTCTGTGCAACGTCAGGAGTCCAAACCGACATCGACACTGGAGCCCTTCCACCGTGGTCAACGTCCGGTCATTTGCCGTGGACACCTCTACTACGGTGCGCGGACGCGCACATGCCGGCGCTGGTGTCAATTCCCCCGCCAGACCAACGGACCTCAACCGCGGATCCTGGGCCCCACCGAGAGGACTCCAGCTCAGTCTCGCTCCAGCTCGCCTGAGCGTCCGGTAAACTGACAGGCACTACCCATGACGCCGCAGTGGGCAGTGCCACAGACGCAGCGGCGTGCAAAACTTGCCTCGTCGTCGACCTCCTCTTTGATGCGCGTCGTCTGCCCTTCCTTGTCGATACCGGTGCTGCCGTCTCAATCATCCCGCCTCAGTACCTGTCCAACAACGTCCGGGCAACAGGATTCCGATTAACCACCGCCACAGGTGAGAATATTCCTGTTGTGGGCGAAATCTCTCTCGAAGTCGCCATCAGAGGACTGCGTCGTTCCTACCGCTGGACCTTCATCGTTGCCTCCGTCGTTCGTCCAATACTCGGCTACGATTTTCTGTCGCACTTCGGCCTCATGGTCGACTGCAAAGCTCGCCAGCTAGTGGATCCAACGACTGCCTTCCACACTCCACCATTGCCGGTAATCACGGCGACTATCAGCAACTTCAACGTCACTCCGAACTACCCCGACGACTGTGACTCACGCATCCGGCAGTTGATCGACCGTTTTCAAGACACCTTCACCTACGTGGAGGGAGGCCGACTGCCGCCGGCAGACGTGGTCAAGCATGACACTGTCCATCCGATCGACACCGGCGGTCATCAACCCGTACATGCCAAGGCTCGTCAGCTTCATCCAGCGAAACTCAGCATCGCCCGCGACGAGTTCCAACAACTAATCGACGCTGGTTACATCCGACCTTCAAAGAGTTCATGGGCTTCGCCACTACACATGGTTCCTAAGAAGACGGATGGCAAGCCCTCCGGCAAGTGGCGACCGTGTGGCGACTACCGAGCGCTGAACAGCGCTACCAAGCCCGATAGCTACCCGGTCCCACACATCCAGAGTTTTACCCGCTATCTCCATGGTGCGACCGTGTTCAGCAAGCTCGACCTGGTCCGCGCTTACCATCAGATTCCTATCGCAGAAGAGGACATCGCCAAGACTGCCATCATCACCCCGTTTGGCCTCTTCGAGTGGACCAGGATGCCCTTCGGACTCCGCAACGCCGCGCAGACCTTCCAGCGCTTCATCGACTCGGTCCTGCGTGGCCTGCCTGGCGTCATTGCCTACCTGGACGATCTGCTCATCTACTCTAAGTCCGAGGAGGAGCATCTGCAACACCTGGAAGCTGTGCTGACACGTCTCGCACACCACGGACTGAAAGTTCAGCTAAGCAAGTGCGTTTTCATGAAGAGCGAGGTCACCTTCCTCGGCCATCACGTCTCAGCTGACGGAATCCGACCCCTGGAGTCGAGGGTCGAGACCATCAAAAACTGGCCGGTGCCTCGCGATGCTGCCGCCCTGCGACGTTTTCTCGGCGTGATCGGTTTCTACAGACGCTTCATCACTGGCTTCGCGTCAACTGCCGCCCCATTGCAGGATCTGCTCACCGCATCACTACGGTCTCCCCGATCCTACCAATGGAGCGAAATCCATCAAGCCGCATTCGACGACCTCAAGCGGAAATTGGCCGAGCGACTCCTTCTATGCCATCCGGATCCAAGCTGCTAGGCATACCAGCTCGTCACGGATGCCTCTGCTACCAGCGTCGGAGCCGCCCTGTATCAGACGATCGGAGAACGGACCACCCTGATCGGCATGTTCAGCAAGAAGCTCTCCGCAGCGCAGCGAGCCTACTCAGCTTTCGACCGCGAGCTCCTGGCTGCTTACCTCGCCGTGCTCCACTTCCGGAACCTGATCGAGGGCAGACATGTCACTGTCTTCACGGATCACAAGCCTCTCGAGCAGGCATTCCGGCAAAACTCTCATGGCAACTCCGACCGCAACCAGCGCTACATGAGCATCCTGTCCGAATACGTCACCGATTTCCAGTACATCCGTGGCTCAGACAACGTCGTCGCCGATGCGCTATCTCGACTAGAGGAGCCTACGCCTATCGCAACTATCACGCAGGAAACAGCACCAACCGATCTCTCAGCAATCGCCGATCTTCAAGCAACGGAGAATCTGTCTGAATCCGACCATTGCCGCTTCTTTCCGCTCGGAGACGACCGTCGCATCCTCTGCGAGACCTCCACGGGTTACCCTCGCCCGGTCGTCCCCGCTTCTTTGCGCGAATCCCTATTGAAGCATTTCCATGACCTCGGTCACTACGGATTCCGCAAGACAGCTAATCTTCTCATCAGCCGCTACTACTGGCCCGGCATGCGATCGGAGATCAAGGCTTTCTGCAGGACATGCGAGGTTTGCCAGCGCACCAAGGTAGACCGCCACACGACGGCTGGCAGCGCTGCTTTCAACCTCCCATCAAACAGGTTCGAAACGGTCCACATTGACATCGTAGGACCTCTGCCAGTCCCCGAGAGGAAGCACGACACCCAGTGCGGTCTAGCACCTCGGTACCTCCTCACAATGATTGACCGCAACACAGGCTGGCTAGAGGCGACACCGCTAGAGACCGTCACAGCACAGAGTGTGGGAGCAGCCTTCATCTCCACCTGGATCTCTCGCTTCGGAGTGCCCCTGTACGTCATCACCGACAGAGGTCCGCAGTTTGAGTCCGAACTCTTCCAGATCCTCTCGGCTTCCGTGGGTTTCCACCGACTGCGCACCACAGCGTACCACCCACAGTGCAACGGGAAGATCGAACGCACTCACAGGACACTCAAGACGATGCTTAAGGCGCGCGGACCATCCTGGCTCGACAACCTTCCACTGGCACTCCTAGCTATGCACGTGGCACCCGATGATGCAGGAGTAAGCCCGTTCACCAGGCTCACCGGCGAGAATCCGATGCTTCCACGTGTCCTCATCAGCGGAAAAGATCCGAATTCCATCCAGCTCAACTTGGATCAACTCTTGGAGCAGCAGCCGAGGCCACCGTCCACCACGCCACATGTACCTCAGGAGCTATGGTCGACCGACAAGGTCTGGGTCCGTGTCGACAGGGTTCGTAAGCCTCTGGAAGCGCCGTATTCCGGACCCTATCGAGTTATCACGCGCACTCCCAAGTTTTTCATCGTCGAGTCGCGCCCTGGCCACGAAGAAGCCATCTCCATCGACAGACTCAAGCCCTGCAGGTCGACCACAAGACAGCCTCCGACACAGCGACCGCTCGACCCAGACACCCCACAAACCTCGGAGCCTGAGACAGCCTCCGCACAAGACAGTCAGGACAGCACGGAGGCGACCAAGGTAACAACCCCAATGGAAACACCAGACGGCGACACCATCGACAGGGAGGCGACGACAACAACCCGAACCAGGAGTGGACGACGAGTGCGCTTCAATGCCAAAAATGACTACCTGTACTTCGGACTTTCTCTGCGTAATACCGTGCCCATCTGATTTCATCTGTACTATAACTATCTCATGCATTCATCAGCGTAAGTAGTATAATTTCCCTGTTCAGCATTTCATTTCCAGTCTATACCTTTGCGCATATTCCCGCCCCGTTGTTCTACCCCTTAGGACTCCGTCTCCGGCGGGGGGACTGTTGTAGCATCTTTCTATATTTAGCAAATTTCATATACGAGTCGTATGTACATGTATATTATAACACGCGTTTAAAGTTCATCCTTCGCGAAAATTCCAGATTCGTACTTTCCATAAATAGTTATTATTTTGTCATAAGTAAAATAGTTCTTTCCACACTTTTCTTCATTTTTCTTAAGCAAAATATTTCTATATAATTAGCATGCATTTTAATAGTCGAATTACTAGTTCTATTTATATTTGTTCCACGCGCCTATATCTTATACAGTACGTCAACCAATATATTATATTTGTTATAATCATAGAAATGCGCGGAAAAATCTGGAAAGATCGTAAACAAGTATATAAATATACGCAAGGCGCTCAGCCTAAAAGCAAGCCCTTTTTCAATACTCTTCCGGACAATAAAAAATCCAAATTCCTTCACGAAGAACCACCGCCTAGTTCTTACGCCTCATTTATTCTGCATTATTGCACTACAGTACCACAATGGAAATCTGTTCGATGAAATCACCTATTTTGTGTGAAATTTGCTCTGATAAGTTGTTTCAACAGAGCACTGAGACAGAAGCATTATGTTGAAAGTGTAAATTACACGAATCCATCTGTTACTCTAAAACAAAATTGAGACTTATGCATGCTTAAAACACACGATATCAATATGAACAGGTACTTTCCTTTATTTTAATAGAGATACTTAACGATCATTTGAGTTTGGGCCCTACTAGGTCCTATGATAGGAGACGACAGCGAGAGACAGACACGAGAGCTGACAGCCCCAGGAGTATCCGATAATTGCACCTCAGATGGTCTCGAACTTCACACTCGACAGTAGCCTAAGTAGATACTTGACCGTTAGTTCTTGTCGCTCTTGCTAAATTTCGAACTGATGCGCTGTTACTTCTAAATAACTTTGCTGATAGCTTATCACTGACGCTGATCGATGTTACTCATTGCCGATATTAAAGTAGGGGTTCGCAAGCCAAAGAAAATGTTGATTTTTAGAACTAGGGACCGTCTGAACAGAACTCTTGGCGAGTCGATTTTTCAGAGGATAGTGCGCTCAACGGCGCCTTAAATAAGCGCGAGAGGCGCCGATTTTTTATAAAAATCGTAAAATTTTCCTGTTGGTCATGCCGAGTTTGTTACTATGGTCATTTAATTTTATGATTGACTGACGGTCTGATCAAGGTAACCTGCCCGATCGATCGCCGGGGATCATAAATCACGTGAGAAGTAAAAACGTGATTTACGAGCGAAAATGATTTACATTGAATTGACTTAAAGGTCTTAAAAGGTAAACGAACAACAACAACAGAGTACGCTGTCAGATGGAAAATCAGCGTCACAGGGCGCGCCTCAGGGCCTGGGCGCGAATGAAGGCCGCGCCGCCGGCAGAATCGGGGGCGCCAGCGTCAGCCAGCAGGCAATCGACGAAACGCCGAGTTCGCGCTTGTCCTCGCCGGTAGGGCGCCTGCAGCGTAAGCAGCAGCACCTCCTGCACCGGCTCGGGGCAGTACGACTCGGCGCGGATGACATGGCCTGCCAGCTGGAGTCGCCGACGGCGCAAAAGTTGACTTGGACGGTCCAGGCCGGCGCGGCGATAAAGTGCCGCGTTGGAGACCCGCTCGTAGCTGATCTTGAAGGCGGCGCGCAGCAGGCCAGCGTGCGCCGCATCGACTTGTTGCTCGAGCGAGTCCGTCAGCGTCCAGGTCTCGGCGTTGTACAGCAAGACGGTCTCGATCACCGCCCGAAACAGCGCCGCCCTCTGGCGATCTGGCAGGGCCTCGGACTGCAGGACCGACCTTATCGAACGGAAGGCAGCCCAGGCAAGTCCTCGGCGACGCCGCAGGTCTTCGCGGACGTCAGGGACCAGACCGCCGAGGTAGACGAACTGCTGACAGCGCGGAAGTTCTGTCGCCTGGCCGTCAGCGCCTCGGCAGGATATTGCAGCCTCGATGTTGCTCGGCATGCAGAGCACGACGGTCTTCTGCGCGTTGACCACCAGGCCGACACTCGCTGCAACGGCAACCAGCCTGTCCAGCTGCCGTTGGGCGCCCTCGACGGTCGAGGACAGCAGGGCGAGATCGTCGGCGTAGCCAAGCACGCTGAGCCGCCTCTCCGGTTGACGTCGACCCACGCGTCGCCGCAGCAGAAAGCCGTCGTCGTTGGTAGGCAGAGCAGTCCGTAGCACCCAATCAAGCACCAGAATAAACAGGAACGGCGCCAGCGTATCTCCCTGGAGCACCCCGGAGGATGTCTCGAAGAAGTCCGACAGGCCGTCCGGTGTCGAAACTGCAGCAGTCGTCTCGCGGTACATCGCCATGACCGCGGCGATCAGCTGCTCTGGCACGTTGTACGCCCGAAGCACCTTGGGGAGCGCGGCCCTGACGACCGAGTCGAAGGCCTTCTTGAAATCAACAAAGATAACAATCAGGATCGACTGGCGTGTCCGCGCCTCCTCGATGACTCGCCGAAGAGCTAGGATCTGCGTCACTGTGCCGCGATGGGGCCGAAACCCGTTCTGCTCCGGTCGCAGATAGGGATCGAGCACGGGCTGCAACCGCGATAACAGTATCCGGTTAAACAGCTTCGCAGCGCAGGACTGAAGGCAGATGCCTCGATGCTCCTCAAGCTTGGTGGTGCCGGGCTTCTTCGGAATTGCGACGATGTGGGCTGTAGTCCATTCGTTGGGCGCACCCTCACCGGAAAGCACGCGGTTCATCACTCTGGCGACCTCAGCGGCCACGCAGTTGATGCGCAATGCTTCGATGGGCACCTCGTCCGGACCCTAGCGCTTTGCCGCCCGGCGACTTCCGAGCGAACCTCACAACGTCGTCTGGGCTGATTGGTGCAACGCTGAAACTCTCCTCCGTCGGCAACGGCGTCTCCGGCGGCAGCGTCAGACTGTCGGGCAGCGGGGGTGGCGGCGCGTTCACGATGGCGGCGAAGAACTCGCGCAGCTCATTTCTGCGCTCATCCGCAGTGTCGCCTGCCAGGTTGAGCTGTAAGCGCCGCTTTCGACCCGTCAGAGTGTTGATGGCGGACCAGGCCACGCGCCCTCTGGCGTCGGGACCGGCGGCAGAGACAGCCTGAATAACGTCGTCAACAGCGGCCTGTTGCCGCTGCAGGTAGACAGATGCCAAGGCCTCCTCCGCCTCGCGAGTTGGTCGCCCACTCAGACGAAGCCTCTCCAGGTCTTCCCTCGCTGCGTTGATCGCGGGGTCGTCATGCCAGACCGGCTGCCCGCGTCGCTGCCCGCTGCCCGCGAATACACACAAGAAGCATTCTCTACTTACCGGATGTGTAGTGTGTTAGTAGCAAGCAGCAGATTGCCAGCGCTGCGCCGGTTATCTGACTTGTGTACATCATCTCAAGTAGTTTTAGAAAAAAATTAGGATGGGTGGTAAAGCGGTCCAGTGTGGTTTCTCCTTCTGATTTTATACTCCTTCTGTTTTTTCCTGTAAGCGTGAAATACGTTTAAAAACATCTCCAGCCAATGGGAAAATTTTTTGTTGTATTTTTAGAAAATAGTCCCACGGCATTCAAAACACTCTTTGTAACTTGAATTCCAATGCTATAGAAAATGAATCCTTATGCATTGGTTTTTAGTTGTTTATTCCTGCTGAATACCAAGTAATCTACTAAAGTAAAATGCGGACACTTCTACATGATGTAATATTTTTCTAACACGAATCTTCCAACGCTTTTAGTCAGTCTATATATATCCTACTTGCAGTAGCGTATTGGAAAAAATCTAGTTATATTATTTTTCCAGCTAGGTAAATTCAAGCTGATTCGACGACACAGAAACAGAATTAATTTAGGCCATATTCGAATTTCAGCAATAAAAATTGACTGATTAGACAGAATTTATATAGAGAAAGAAATAATGTGGTTTACCCTGGATAAACAAGTTCTTTCACACTTTAAAGATAGAATAAGTGTTTAGTAAATTTGTTACGACAGGCTTGTACTTTTAATGTTGATTGCCGCTTCCAATCATTTACCTGCAGTCGCCCAGCAGCGACACCAGCCGCACGACAACCCGACCGCCTTGTTGACTTCCGCCGCCACCAGACTCTCCCGAGCAGCCGACGCCGCCGCCGCAGAAGGAGCCGCCGTCTCCGGCAACCTGACCGAAGCCGCAACCGGCGCCGCCTCCGCTGTAGCCGCCGCCAGCCCCGGAGGCTCCTCCAATGACGCCGCCGCCGTTGCTGCCGCCGCCTCCGCCGCCGCCTCCGCCGCCGCCGAATCCGCCGACGCCGGAGTTGCCGTCTCCGGCTAGGCCGCCGATCCAGCCGTCCTCCAGGCTGCCACCTCCGTCGCCGTCGTTGGAGCCGCGTCGGGCGTTGACGGGGCGGCCCAACCAGCCGGCTCCGCAGCCGCAGTGGTTGCTGTCTTTGGGCGTGGCGCTGGGATTGTTGAATCCAGGCTGGCCTTTGGCGCCACCGATGCCCCTGAGAGCCTCGCTGCCACCGAAAGAGTTGCTTCCACTGCTGCCCGCTTGGCCAGGTATTCCTAAATCGATTGTTTAAAGCATTTTTTCTGAACTAACAAGTTTTACCTTGTATTCTGCTTGGCGTCACTTATTTGATGCTCGACAATGTCACACTATGTAATATGTAGTGCATAGTAAATCTTTACCATGCTTATTTAACCCGGCACCTCCTCCTCCGCCAGCAGCTATCAGCAGCCTCACGGATGCTCTGTCAGTTGGCAAAGACTCGCTGACCGTCTCGTACACGAAGCTGCCGCCGCCTCCGCCGGCTCCCATCGAGTCGCCGCCGGCGTCTCCGCCTCGCTGGCCAACAACAACAGCCAGCCGGGCTCCCTCAGTCAGGTTGAACATCCCGGCTATGAAGGCCCCTTGGCCTCCGACTTTCCCGTTGCTGGGGTTGTCGCCACCGCTAGCTCCGACAGCTTCGATGCGGTAGCAGGCGGTGATGTTGATTGACAGCTGCTGGACGACTCCGGTGCGGCCGGTGCCCGTGTCTGTCGAGGGAGTTCAATCAGCATTTATCAATACTACAGCTATAATCAGAACCAGCTATAAACTGCGCTTAAAAATTGCTCGAACTCACGCAGGAACTCCTTGGTGACGTTGAGCCGAAAAGCCCTCACCACTTCGTCGAAGTTGTCAACCACCCACACCGCCGCGCCCTCCTCCGCTCCCACAACTCGCCGAGCGTGACTGCCCGGAGGTCCTCGAGCCCGCGACGCGTTGTTCACGTACACCAGCTGGCATCGGTCGGCGCGACTGCAGCCGACTCGCGTTGGAGCAACCGCGGCTGAGCAGGCGGTCCTTCGGCACAGCATCAGACAGTCCTGGGTCGTCGGAGCTTGTAGGCCGACCTCCTTGACCTCGCTGCTGACCTCCGGGTCCAGGGTGAGAGGCGCTTCGGAGCGGACGAACCGGCGGGGACCGCAGCTTCCAGCAGAGGATTGCAGCGCTTGGAGGGAAATGTGTTCAGTTGATTTTTAGTGATTTGTGTGTGTACGGCTAGAAGAGATTACCTTAATTTATGACCCTAAATAACGAGTACTGGAAGAGTTTACATCGCATTTTGATAACAAATGGTTTTACGGTTTTGTCACAAATTATTCGCACAGTTTAACAAGTCGAATATTCCAGATCTTTCACACTATCAAAACAACACCCGCCCAATATTCTCTCAACTCATACACTAGTACTCAATCTCAGCTGGTTGAACTTAAGCTATACGGGATCAAGCGTTTTGCTAAAAAATGCTAGGGTTCGAACACGCGAATTTTCGGTCACAAGTCCTCTGTAACCAGAGTTTAACAACTACACACTGTAACAACTATAGGTAACCAGATTGTAATCGTATCAAAGGAAAAGGACTCACATTCATGGCAGATCGTAAGTAAAAGGCCAAGAATGATTAGAGCGTTTGATTTAATAGTTTGAGACATTTTACTGGTATATTTACTTTTTCACCAGCTCCTCTAGTCAGGCAGTCAGTTTATAATGTATTTGTTAAAACTGTTTATATCGCAGTATTCAGCCATATCATTTATACTTCGCGTTTTTTCTTCAGCCAATGCCGTTAGATTGAAATAATTTCCTGCACTTTAAGTGATGAAGTATCGGCAATTAGTAGCGAGAAATGACAGCTTCAAGCTGCAAACTGTACAACAGGTTGTGCAGTATTTCCCACATTTTTGGTGACAAAAAGTGAGTTTTGAGCAGTTCGCTAATGCTAAGTTTTGTGTTAAATTCGGTTTTTTCTCAATAGTCATGGCATTTTTTATCTTTGCCTACTGCAATTTATTGGAAAGCTTTTTTTCCCTAAAAATTCCTTCATTATCTAGGAAGTACTTCTTCCTGCAGTCATTGTCTTAAGATTATCTAGGAAGTACTTCTTCCTGCAGTCATTGTCTTAAGGCTCGGCTCAAACTGAATGACAAAGTCGTCGCTACCCATGACTTTCCTACCTGCAGAATCTCCTCGTTTCTATCTGCGAATTTTTTTATCCTTCTTTCCAGGAATTTCCTTTTCGCATATTTTACCCACGTGGAAAAAACCACAGGGGGTACCCACTGCCTATTTCACAATAGCTCCCAAAAAGATCTGTATCAAATTTTTCCGAAGATTCCGAAGGTCGTTTAGAATGCTGAACATGGTGCATGACAATTTTATAATATGCAGAAATGCCTAGTTGGACGTCTTGATAGAAAAAAGACGACATTGGTGGTGCCACTTGCTCGTAGCCGCGAGGTGACTCTTCCTTGACGGTACCGAAGGTCATCAGTTATGTTCAACAGGGCAGCCTAGAGGGCCCTCGTCGTTGTTCATTTCATTCACCAATTGTGTCTAATGACTCAATGCTGCATGCAGAAGAGGATTCTTCAATTTCAGCTTTGAGAACGAAGTTGTCTCTGACATGCCGATCCTGTCCATGATTTGTTGAAGGTCCCGACGGTCGCCGCCAATGCTCTTGACGGTAATGAAGAGGACCCTCGTGCCTGGGATGCTGTGAATAAACGTCCCTGTGACTGATTGACGCAGTTTGTTGAGCTGATGTGTTTGTATGATTAATTTTAGTGAGCAGAAAAACTATGCTAAATAATAAATACTTTTTGCATCGCTATTTTATGACCAAATTCATATTACTCGTATTAAAACAAAAAATTATAATTTCGTCACACAAAGCTGTCTCTGCAAACTGCCTTGCTAAAGTATACAGGTCGGCTCCAGCTAGCCAATTGCAAAGGTCACTAAGCAATTGCATGAAAGCTAGATTCGAATATCAAAATGGCATCAAATAAACAAATGGGCCAACCGTTTTACATGAGGTCGCGAACGAACAAATTCAATGCTAAATGGTCCTGTGTCGATGTGAACCTACACTGTTAAATAGAATACGAACGTGATTCTATTTAAATAAACAACTTTTCACAAACTGTACACGTGCCTCTACGCGTCTCTATAAGTATACTTCGAATAAGAAAATTGTCCAACGATAAATTAATTCGTTTGAAAGTGAACAAAATGAAAGCTACTTTGCAGTCATTGATCGCATTTGCAGTCATATACGTAGCGAGCCTCGGCAGCATTCAATTGTGCTGCTCCGCATTCCACATTGGTGGAAATTCATCTCGTCACGGCGACAACCGTCCGAATTTTATTGTCATTCTGACTGATGATCAAGACAGTTTGTTGGGTGAGTTTATTTGTAGCTAATTAAATTCTCATTAACTTAGTGGACGTGCATTAAAGTATATCGCTAATTCAAATGTGGGATATTTGATTTGAGTGTCAACTTCTTTTTCCCGTTCACAGGCAGCCTCGAGGTGATGCCAAACCTCAAACGCCATTTCACGCGCAACGGTGCCGATATGCAGCGCGCATTCGTCACAACCCCGGTGTGCTGCCCGTCCAGATCATCCATGCTCACCGGACGATACGCGCACAACCATCACGTGATCACTAATAACGAGAATTGCACGTCTGAGTTTTGGCGACGTAGGTACGAACCGGTGACCTTTGGTAAGCTGCTGAACGAAGCCGGTTATCGAACTGCTTATGTTGGAAAATATTTGAATAGGTAAGGAAGCATTCGAATTTTTGGAATTGCAGGACCCACTGGCTTGCCTGATATTATTAATACATGCTGAATTAAACAATGTATATTACTTACAGTAGCTAGTCGGAGGCAAATATCCCCTCCAAGAATCTCACCGTGTGCTTAAATCCCCAGTTAGCTATAGTCTATTAGATTTAACAGTTAAAAAACAAAAAGAATTCTGTGGTCCATACGCAGGTACGACGGTTCCTACGTCCCTCCCGGCTGGGATCGGTGGATCGGCCAGGTGAAAAACACAAAATTCTACAATTACTCGCTAAACGAAGACGGCCAATTGCGCTGGCACGGGGCCAACTATTCGGAGGATTATTTCACCGATATTGTCACCAACCGGTCGTTGGACATTCTGCGCGATTGGGCCGAGGTGAGAAGTGCCGATGAAGAGAAAGAAGCTGAGCGCCGACCTTTCCTGCTAGTAATGAGCTATCCGGCGCCTCATGGTCCCGAGGATGCCGCACCTCAGCATCAGGCTTTGTTTGCCAACGATTATCGACACCATACGGCCAGCTACAATTGGGCGCCGAGTCCGGACAAAGAGTGGCTGCTGAGACGAGCCGAACCGTTGACGCCGCTGCACAAACGTTTCACGGACATTTTGCAGCGAAAACGTCTGCAAACTCTTCAAAGCGTCGATGACGGTTTGAAGCGACTAGCCAGGTGGCTTGACGAGGACACTCCGTCTGAGATTTCTAACAACACGTTCGTGTTTTTCACCTCCGATCACGGCTATCATTTGGGACAATTCGGCCTGCTCAAAGGCAAATCTACTCCGTACGAGTTTGATATTCGCGTGCCGTTGGTTATTCGCGGTCCGGGCGTGCCGGCGGGTCACGTGAGTAGCTTGTCTTGTCGCTATACTGTCTAGTATCTGTCCTGAATGTACATTTGTGTACATTAAGGTTAGCTAGGCTAAGGTTCAGGTCACGTGAGTAGCTTGTCTTGTCGCTATCTGTCCTGAATGTACAGGCGTTAATTGGAGTACGTTATAGGGAGCGAAGTGTTCTGCTGCACAGTTGAATGAGCGTGGTGCTCTATGGGACGTAGGACATTAGTATGAGGTTGGTGGTCCATACAGTGAAGTACATGGGAGTCAGATTTTTTAGAGTCTTATGTGCTGCTTGTTTTGAAAGGCTTTTACTTTACTCGTATTAATATGTTAATCGAAGGTTTTAGTTTTATAAATATCTTTCAGATTAATCGACAGGCAGTGTTAAATATCGATTTGGCGCCAACATTGCTCGATCTGGCTGGAGTGAGGCCGACAATACCAATGGACGGCGCCTCATATGCTCCTTTGCTATTGCAAACAAACAAAACCAAACATCATAATCAGTGGAGGCGAAGTTTTCTAGTTGAACGAGGACGAATGACGGTTCGAAAGTTAAGTCTTCGAAGAGAACTCGAGGCTGTTAGGAATTTTGATCAAGGTTTGTGTTGATACATACCAGTCATTAAGTAAAGTGGCGTCCTAAAAGATGAAGCCGCTCATGGTACCCTTACCGTCCTTAATCGCAGTTAAAAATAGTGTCCACCAGTACAGGTACTCCTAGCGACCCTAAATGTCCATAATTACTCGATGCTCCTTGGTCCCATCATGGCCATAGCTAAATAGAGACAACATCCAATGAAATCCCTTCATGTCAGACGAAAGCCAGCAACTGTGCAACGAGCGCGACATTCGCACCCTGTCCTGCAACCGAGGCACCAAATTTCATTGCGTGGCCAGCAGCCAACAAGCTGGCAGATTCGAGCGAATTCGCTGCCCCTTAGTTTCGGTAGCTAAGATGAACTTTGACAGACCGTTAGCGGGCAGAGCCTGCCGATGCAGACGATCTGTAATGCTGCCAATATCGGAGTACGTGTGGAAGCACTGTTGGCGTCTCAGTAGATTCAGACGATCTCGTTCACCAAGAGCCATCGACAATCGCGACTTTGAGGAAGAAGAAGAGGATGATTTCGTCGAGCAAGACAACGCTGAAGGGGATGATGATGATGAGGATGAAGACATCCAGTGCGAGTACAGTAGCCTAACCGACTGGCTCCGAGATCGTCGGATGATGCGACTGACGCAGCGACGGCTGGACGACATTCAGTCCAAGCTCAATCGGATACGGCTGGCCATGCGGCGCAACAAGGCAGCCCTGCTGCGACTCCGAGCCGGCTGCCGATGCCCCGGCGACAGGCTGAGCTTCGACGTCGAGGAATTACCCGAAGGAAGTCGCCGACTTGACGATCTGCTGCCTGGTCGTCGAGCACGAAGACGTCGCCGACCAAAACGACAACGACGGCGTAGGAAGCGCGGGGAGTGCAATCTGCGCTTCATGAGCTGCTTCTTTCACGACAAGTCGCACTGGAAAACGCCTCCGTATTGGAACGATTCGTCCATCTGTTTCTGCGGGAACGCCAACAATTATACCTACTGGTGCCTCAGATCCGTGGATGGTGCGGACGAGTCACTCTACTGCGAGTTCGTCACGGGTTTCATCTCCTACTACAACATGACCACGGATCCGCACCAGCTGTTCAATCGAGCCGCGGAATTGTCGTTCGAACGTCGGTCGGCTCTGCACGCGGCGTTAAATCGTTTGCGCAATTGCAGCGGCCCGAGTTGTTTGGCTGCAGGGCTGTGATCGATTTTTCTTGTTTTTTTATGTTATTTGCTTCAGTGATGTTTGAATCAGTGCGCAAATGCTTGCACTAGTATAACAAATTAGCTCATATTTGCTAATTTTTTACGATTCCAAAGGGCAACTATCACTCGCGTATCCAAAAATTTATCAGATCCAATCGGATTTAAATTATCGATTTCAGTATTTTTCTTTGTTTTAATCTATTCTATTTTTCGTATAAACACTCGATTAGTCTAATAGAAGGAGTACTAATCATCCAATAGGTGCTGAATTCAAGGAGCAATAAATTACTTTAATTACTAAGGCACACGTACAATTCGCTTAAAAATAATTCTAATTACGCATCCAAACTGACAGATTGTTTTCAACTAAAAATTCTATGAAATTTTTAGCGGAATTTTGTCGCAAATTTTTCCTCAATCCTACTGTAAGTAGACTAACAAGGGTTTTCAACTTTATGCCATGGTTTCCGAAAAAAATACGCCGTTTATTTGATCGTTTTTAAGTTTTCAACTTGCTAGTTACAATTTTTTTGCAATTATTATTTTTTTGAATTCGTTAAAGTGGGTCAGTCATTACAGAGAATTACGGAGACACATTCACAATTTTTTTTCAATATCCAATGTCCACTCAATTTGATTTTCTAATGATTCGAAAATTTTCATCAAGCATCAAATAAATATGCTTGAACTTCAGAGTAGAAAAAATGCAATAAATTTGGCCGCTTTGAGTGACTTAGAAGGCCCCTCTGCCTCCAAGCCACCAGCAGATGTTTTGATGCCCCACTTCACAGCTAACTTCACGATACGATTTGTGACTTGCCGGCTACCCCTATTATTGAAATTGAAAACAAAATTAAGAATTAATAACTTTTTGTGCGGTGCGTATGCCGCCAACACGTATTAGTGTAGTGCATAGGCTCTCTCTCACACAAATTGTCTTATGGAAACATTTTGACTGTGCTGAGTTTGTGTGGCTTATTCTATCTATCATTCTTCTCTCTGAGGCCTGAGTGGAGCGCGAGCGATCGTTCAGAATCCACTCCAGTCTTAATGGAAGAAAAATGAGAGTGGCAGAGAGTCTGGGTGGGGGATGCAAAAGGAATCAGATTGTTATAAAGTATGCAAAGAAGAAGACTTTTTGAGGCCTATCGGGTCGCTTGGTTGGTTTGAGGCAACCCCAGCGCACAGCTACTCAACAGGCACTTAGGCGCGTGTTAGCCAAGACACAGGGCAGATAGGAACGCGCTTGGAGTCGGCCTGGATGCTTGAGAAGACTTGGCGCTAGAGGGGAGAGGGCTCGTCATAAATCTCTGGTCCTGTCAATGCGACTCACATCGAAACTTCATCACTGCAGTCCCAAACTCTTGTTGTTACCCGTCCTAACCGCACCAGCTGCTGCACCAACTTCTCTCTCTTCCCTTCTCCACCCTTGCGCGTGTGTCTATCGTTTTCAATTTGCAAATCAATTTTCCCATTCATATTGCATAAGCTCACACATTATTATTGTATTAAATAATGCTATAGCGCACAGCACAAAGCCTTGTTGCTGGGAGCGAAGCGAAAGTCACTTCTCGAAGAGCCCATCGAAGCGAGAATAGGGGTTAGGCTTGTGGACACCTGGTGGAAGCGAATGATGTAGCTTTAGTGATCCGTTGATGACTGACTGCCCTTCACCGAGAGCTGGCTCAAGTTGGGATGTATCATCTGCCTACCTTCGCAGCGTGTGGCATGTTGTCATATTGTGAATTTGTTAAGCAATCTCTCTCTGTGTGTTTTTTTTCTGTGACGCCGCATGTTCATTCAATTAAATAGCAATTGCATGCTTTTTTTAAAGCTTGAAATCGAAAAGCTTTGCATTCAGTCCTAAAACTGTTGCTAATTTTTTTTCCCAACAGATCCAGTGCCGTCTCTAAGGGCCGGTTGTGGTCGAGGTTTTGTTTTTTTTCACCGAATTGTCAAAGCAATGCAGTCCCTTATGCTGTGTAGCTTTTTTGCCGTAGCTACTACATAAAAGATATGATTGATTACGCGGAAATTACTTTGATGAGCTATTTTGAACGCTGCGAAACAGGGCAGCTTGCGTCTGTGCTGGTTTCTGTGGGACATTTCGCACCACAGAAAGTAATAATTTGTTTAAATATGTTCGATAGCACACTGATTTCATAAATCAGTTCATAAATGATCTAATAAGTGAGTTCTTGCGATCATTCATAAGTTTATAAGTTCATGAGTGAGTTCATATTTCATAAGTGAATTCACAAGTTCATGAGTGAGTTCATAAGTTCATGAGTGAGTTCATAAGTTCATGAGTGAGTTCATAAGTTCATGAGTGATTTCATAAGTTCATGAGTTCATGAGTGAGTTAATAAGTTCATGAGTGAGTTCATAAGTTCATGAGTGATTTCATGAGTTCATGAGTTCATGAGTGAGTTAATAAGTTCATTAGTAAGTTCATGAGCTCATGAGTGAGTTCATGAGTTCATGAGTGAGTTAATAAGTTCATTAGTAAGTTCATGAGCTCATGAGTGAGTTTGTGAGTTCATGAGTGAGTGAGTGAGTGAGTGAGTTGGTGAGTGGATAATCGTGTGTGAATGTGTTGCTGTGTGAGCTAGTGAGTGACTACAGAAAGAGACAGACATACAAAAAAACGCCAGCGAGACCGAAGTATGACAGGAAGCAAAACTGATAAAAACTTTCATCGCATTGCTTCGCTTTAACAAAGTCCAAAAATCAGTTTACTGGTAAACTTTCTGGCCCCGCTGCATGTGTCTGAGACAGTAAAAGACACCCCCAATCTGCAGACACTCACGCGGTGCCGCATCGTGAAATTCGATCTGCCAACCGTCTATACCACTTCTAGAGGGAAAAAATTGTTTTCTTTTTTTGCTTGTCTGGCATTTCTTTTCATCTGGCTACATTGCAGCAAGAGCAACAGGAGGGGATTTTTGCCTCTTTGCCCTCCTCTACCAAACCAGATCTAAAAGGGACGAACGCAGGGACCGAAGCCTCATCAAATTTCCACGGTAATGGAGCCGCCTCGATCTGAAAGTTTGCCGGCAGCAGAAAAGGGACAGTCGAGAGCAGAGGGACCACTCGATGTTTTTATCAATTGAATGCGTCCGTTATTTGGCACAAAGGCGGTGCGTCAATTGTTGGAGAATTGCCAAAGGCCTGAAACCATAAGGCTGTTAAGGATATTTCCTGGAGTTTAGGGATTTTCGAAACTTTATCCACGTATGGAAACTGGGAAAATGGTTAGCCAATGAAGACTACATAGAAGAGTAAAGGGGCGCCATAGAAGCGTAAAGGAGCGCCACAGAAGAGTAAAGTGATGCCATAGAAGAGTAAAAGAGCGCCATAGAAGAGTAAAGGGGCGCCATAGAATAGTAAAGGAGCGCCATAGAAGAGTAAAGGGGCGCCATAGAAGAGTAAAGGGGCGCCATAGAAGAGTAAAGGGGCGCCATAGAATAGTAAAGGAGCGCCATAGAAGAGTAAAGGGGCGCCATAGAAGAGTAAAGGGGCGCCATAGAAGAGTAAAGGGGCGCCATAGAATAGTAAAGGGGCGCCATAGAAGAGTAAAGGAGCGCCACAGAAGAGTAATGGCGCGCCATAAAACAGTAGAGTTTGATCCCAGAATGAGAAAAACAATGCTCTACAACATGTGATGAAGGTCAAACTAATGAGTGTTACTAACAAGATATTTGATAGGGGCGGAAAGATTTTTCATAACACGATAGCAAAAATAACTTGATCCTTCCAAAATGGGAAGGAATTTCCCTTTAAATTCACCCACCAACAAAAGATTTCTATCAATTTTAGAATTAAGAATGCAATGGATATTTTATAGATTCTTTTCACACCTTTTCTCTAGATAAAGATCTGTCCCACTGTTCAACATATTCAGCCAAACAGCATCCGTATCCTGCATGCTTTGTTTAGTTCAACAAGTTCCACCCACAATCAACACCAACCTATTTAGAAATTTAATTGTGAGGGGAAGAGGGGACGAGCCAGGCGGAACTAAGATTGTTTCCTTTTTAGAACTGAGAGTGAAATCAGTTGAGCGTAATAGCTAGGCCTTTTCCCATTGTGCGCACGGTTAAGATAGTTGAATTTTGTTGTCAAGCGATCTCCACAATCGCTCTCTCTCTCGATATGAGTAGAGGCCGAGTCACGTGCCGAATCCGGGGAGGTTAGGGAGACAAAGCGCCGGACTCTACGATGGTGACAGACTGGGAGCGTGATTGATTCGCAGAATTTAGTCAAGCCGTATCGGACACGCAGCTCGAAATCAAAATCAACGAATTTTCTGGCCCCTAACAAAGCGATTGAGCAACTGACCAGGGGCATTTCTGAGTGAATAAAAGCAAGTGTGGCAACGACTTTTCAATTCCTCTGATCAAGCTTGCGTCGCCTGGCCTGTCAAGTGGAAAAATCTTTTGACTCTCTGAATGATCTTTACCGAACTTCATTGATTCTGGTCGTCAAGGGAGCTGATTTCTCCTATTCTTTTTTCTTAAAACTAATTGTACATTCGACTCTGGGACACGCGCTAGAGAGTTGGTCATCCGCGTTGGTGGGAAGCGATAAAATTATTCTCATGCTGGGAGTTTGACCGCGGGGCATTCACAACTGTTTTTCCTGCTCTTGATCATTGTTTCAACAAATGAAAATATTTTGTCTCGAAGCGGATGTTGCGCCCCGGTTCATACAGAAAGCTTTTAGCCAGGTGCGCATTTCTAAATTTGCGTGCCAACTAGCATGCAACTTTCACTAGGGGAGATTTTCGATCCTGAAGATTGAATTTCTGCCTGTTGTTACATGTTGGGATTCCAGCTAATAGATGAAAGAGAAATACCTGACCATGTGTGCATTCCAGATCTTTTTTCAGTCGTTTTAAAGTTAACGATTTCAATCTCAGCATTTCAGTGATTTCTGTTCTACTCGTGCGTCTCATGGAAAAAAAGATCTTGAGGAAATGGGAAAGTGACACAGTCTAGACTAAACTCGAACACCTATCGCTATTGGGTATCTAATCGATCAAATTGTGCCGCTAAGTGTCTGTCCCGTGTGTTCAGCATTAATTTTAGATGCGAATTCGATTTTCAGCGCTTTGTTGATCAATCTTAAATTCAAAATCATCTTCCAACCTCCCCTATCTGAGTTGCCTCTCTGTCTCAGCCTTTCATCCTGCGTGATCCTTCAGAAAAAATTGTTTGCATTATGGAGGGAGGTTGAGGCTTAGAGTGAGCATGTTTTAGCACAGCCACAACTATTAATCCACGTTTCAGGCAGGCAAGGGGCCTCAAAACCAATTGGTATCTGCGTCTTGCCTCTGTTCCGTCTGCCTGCTCGTCTGAGTGTTTCTATCTGTCATGACACTGCGTGCGCTATCATTCCAATTTTTGCTCAAAATTTTCCATAGGCTGCTATGGCGGAGAGAGACAAGCTGGCGAGTTTATTATACTCTTACAAAACAACCCTGACAGACATCTGTCACTATTTAAATTCAGTTTAAAAGCAGAAATATGTAAGTATGATTTAAGTTGGGTAGATCTCACGTATGTCTATTTGTCTATCCGGGGATCCGTCATCAAAATTAGCACGTACAATTAAAAAACGCGGCAAAAAATTGTTTTAAATCGCAATTATTTCGTAGAAAATTATAGGCTTAGCCTCAAAGGCAAAGTAACCACTTCAGGCTGTCGGGTATTGTACTTTTTTACTTGTAATTGTACTATCTCTTCCCTTCAAACTTCTTGTTAAATGATGAGCGACCATTTGTATAGTAAATAGATTGGAAAACTTTTTTAAAGAAATTATTTGTATCAAATCTTACTGATTCATAGCGCTATGCCACACGTCACTCATGTAAATCTATGAGATTCTAAAACCCAGCATTGGCATCCATCACTTCCACTTTATAAGGAAGTGTCAAGGAAATTGATACGCCACGCGTGAACTTCCGCTTGCGTCGTAAGCCTGTTTGCTAACAGGGCGCAGACAAAACTCTCACGGTGGAGGGAGTGCTCTCAGCAGGAGATAACGCCCAGATTCCTTCAAGCGACAATAGATTTTGCCACTATGTTTATGCAGGTTTTAATGCAACCCCGCTACAAGACTCAAGAGGTCCCATCGCGCTTAACCTTCCAACCAGTTTTTCTATTGAATACTTCATCCAACTAGCGAGCTACTTGCTGCCTTGTTGACTCTTTCATGCGCATTTTGCTTCAAACTCACCGTCTGTTCATTTGTTTATTCAACGCCAATATGGAAGTCGCTTCAGTGTGTTTGAGTGCGTGTCTTTGCGGGCTCTGGCTTGTGTCTTATCTATCTTCTAAAGACTTGCTGCGAAATCGTGGCTGCTGGAATGACAATAAGTGTAGAACAGATTGTGTTGAGTATCGACTGTATGGAAGATGGTTGATTTCTTTAGAATCATCATGCAACTTATTCAATTTTTGATAGCTTTGGAGGTGCTAAAACTGTGCATTGGATCTAGCGGATGTGAACTCCAAGTTCCAGGCCGTTCAGAACTTATTGAAAGGTTCCGCTTTTCCAGATTTAGTCATTTTGGTGGGTCCTACTCAGTCCTTTCCTTCTGCTCGAACTCTAGGAAGTTCTCCATGCCTCTCTTATCAGGTTTCTAAATTTAGCCATTTCGTGTTATATTTTTAGATTTGCACTAACTGTACAATTAGCACCTTAACTCGAAAAAGCAAAAAGCACCGAATCGTATATCATAAATTACTGCTCTTCTCGGAGAAAATTACAATTTATCAAAACGTGCCTAATCTGCTCACTAAAGAAGTTCTAAGAAATTGAGAGGCTGAAGAATCACCGAGACGGAAAGGGCAGGAAAAAAGGCTTCCATGCCATAAGAATAGAATGTGATGCAGATATGGGAATTGAAGTGTATCATATCTCTGCCTCTCTCTCTCTCTCTCTCTCTCTCTCTCTCTCTCTCTCTCTGTCAGTCTATTTCTTTTCCCAGTCTCCCCACACACTTAGGGGTCGCAAGGCCCCGGTTGCAAAGAGGGAGGGAAGGACATTTCGTGAAGCGATCTTCCCCGCCGGAAGTCGTTTTAGCCACCAGCTTCCCACCTCAGCTCCTCTTTTATGCTATATCCCATTCAGCAGCACTAGATCCCAGAATTTAATCACTGCCCCCACCGCCTCCTAACCCATCCCATGTATATCCAGCAAAAATTGCTCTATATATAAAACAGTTTTTTTTAGTCTCGCATGTTGGGCGTGTTTTAAAGATTGAAAGATTGAGTGCCGGCCGCATGCGGGACATGGAGTGAAAAGATGGGTGACTCTTCTCAAAAGATAAGAGCCCCAGCACCCATCCTCTCCCTCTTCCTCTCCTTTCTTTCCTTTTCTCTCCACTCCCCATTTTCTACAGCAGCACCCTTTGGTCCGAGTGGGATTTTGGTGTGGGGGGGGGGGTCTCGACTTCCTGTCAGCGTCGCTGAGATGTTTCACGCAATAGATTTATGCAAGATTCGGTGTCTATTCAGTCTACGCCTATGCACGTACGTATGATTATAATAGTAATAATCTAATATACTGTAAGTGTTAGCGTGTACAAAAAGCCTACTGAACTTGAAGTTTCCACGTAATCAAGTAAGTGAGGCTCGGCGAGGTGGGGGTAAGTAGGAAGCCCTTCTGATGCTCGCTCAGAGAGAAAGAATATCGGAAGTGAAGTCCTCCGCCCACTTCTCATCCTTGGCCGTTATTGTCAATCGAGGTGAAAGCGCGTCCGCTATGCAGATTGTCTCGCTAAATTCCCGCGCTAGGGGACTTAAAGGGAAGGGAGGATCTTATTCAAAAACGTTTTTTGAGGCTTGTGAAGATTTCTCTTATAGAAGAAGAAGACGAAGAAGGAGGAGATGGAGAAGAACTTAATTCAGTTGATGGCGTGGTGGCTCATAGTCCCTGACCTATAGGCCGGATGCGCCTCACTGATGACTTCCGCTAAGTTTGAATAGCTGCGATGAGCCGCTAGACAATGCCCTCCCAGATGGATGAATCTGGGCTCTTCCTGAACCAGCGAACAGAGCTCACACACTGACTGACTGACTGTCACTGCATGCAGTCTTTGCTGCAGAACGAAAATGAAATAGAGAATAAAATTGCTCTGAGATCAGCTAGCTGATGGCGCCCGCATCTTTTTCTTTGCAGGAAAAAAAATTGCCCTCTTGAGTTAAGACTGGGTCCATAGTGTCAGCCTCTTGATGAGGAACAACTAACTGAAAGTCAGCTCAAAGTCTTTGGAGGCGGATTTAATCTTTTCCCGTCCTTCTCTGTGTCTTTATTTCTATATTCATGACATTTTTTTAAACTTCAATCACTTGCATCAAAAGTGCTTCAGTAACTTAATAAATTTCCACTCCGTTTATTAATTATCAATGTAAATTTACCTGATTATCACAGTTTATGTTCGAGAAAAAGCTCGATTTAAATTTTGGAATGTTACCACCAAAGGTTGATTAGAATCCGGGATGTGTGCACCAAAGGTTGATTAGAATCCGGGATGTGTGCACCAAAGGTTGATTAGAATCCGGGATGTGTGCACCAAAGGTTGATTAGAATCCGGGATGTGTGCACCAAAGGTTGATTAGAATCCGAGATGTGAGCGCCAAAGGTTGATTAGAATCCGGGATGTTAGCGCCAAAGGTTGATTAGAATCCGGGATGTTAGCGCCAAAGGTTGATTAGAATCCGGGGTGGGAGCGCCAAAGGTTGATTAGAATCCGGGGTGGGAGCGCCAAAGGCTGATTAGAATTAGGGATG
Source organism: Macrostomum cliftonense (assembly GCA_950096795.1). Taxonomy (NCBI): domain Eukaryota; kingdom Metazoa; phylum Platyhelminthes; family Macrostomidae; genus Macrostomum; species Macrostomum cliftonense. Next base: position 1,050,982 of record CATNEM010000197.1, read on the forward strand.
TTAGCGCCAAAGGCTGATTAGAATCTGGGATGTTAGCGCCAAAGGCTGATTAGAATTAGGGATGTTAGCGCCAAAGGCTGATTAGAATCCGGGATGTTAGCGCCAAAAGCTGATTAGAATCCGGGATGTTGGCGCCAAAGGTGATTAGAATCCGGGATGTTAGCGCCAAAGGCTGATTAGAATCCGGGATGTTAGCGCCAAAGGTTGATTAGAATCCGGGGTGGGAGCGCCAAAGGTTGATTAGAATCCGGGGTGGGAGCGCCAAAGGCTGATTAGAATCCGGGATGTTGGCGCCAAAGGTGATTAGAATCCGGGATGTTAGCGCCAAAGGCTGATTAGAATCCGGGGTGGGAGCGCCAAAGGTTGATTAGAATCCGGGGTGGGAGCGCCAAAGGTTGATTAGAATCCGGGGTGGGAGCGCCAAAGGTTGATTAGAATCCGGGATGTTAGCGCCAAAGGTTGATTAGAATCCGGGGTGGGAGCGCCAAAGGTTGATTAGAATCCGGGATGTTAGCGCCAAAGGTTGATTAGAATCCGGGGTGGGAGCGCCAAAGGTTGATTAGAATCCGGGATGTTAGCGCCAAAGGTTGATTAGAATCCGGGATGTTAGCGCCAAAGGTTGATTAGAATCCGGGATGTTAGCGCCAAAGGCTGATTAGAATCCGGGGTGGGAGCGCCAAAGGTTGATTAGAATCCGGGGTGGGAGCGCCAAAGGTTGATTAGAATCCGGGGTGGGAGCGCCAAAGGCTGATTAGAATCCGGGGTGGGAGCGCCAAAGGCTGATTAGAATCCGGGGTGGGAGCGCCAAAGGCTGATTAGAATCCGGGATGTGGGCACCAAAGGTTGATTAGAATCCGGGATGTGGGCGCCAAAGGCTGATTAGAATCCGGGATGTGGGCACCAAAGGCTGATTAGAATCCGGGATGTGGGCACCAAAGGCTGATTAGAATCCGGGATGTGGGCACCAAAGGCTTATTAGAATCCGGGATGTGGGCACCAAAGGCTGATTAGAATCCGGGATGTGGGCACCAAAGGCTGATTAGAATCCGGGATGTGGGCACCAAAGGCTGATTAGAATCCGGGATGTTGGCGCCAAAGGCTGATTAGAATCCGGGATGTTGGCGCCAAAGGCTGATTAGAATCCGGGATGTGGGCACCAAAGGCTGATTAGAATCCGGGATGTTGGCGCCAAAGGCTGATTAGAATCCGGGATGTTGGCGCCAAAGGCTGATTAGAATCAGGGATGTTGGCGCCAAAGGCTGATTAGAATCAGGGATGTTGGCGCCAAAGGCTGATTAGAATCCGGGATGTTGGCGCCAAAGGCTGATTAGAATCTGGGATGTTGGCGCCAAAGGCTGATTAGAATCAGGGATATAGGGGCCAAGGGTTGATAAAATCCAGAATGGGGTTATTAAAATAGGTGATGGCAAACTTTGAAAATTTTCTGACTCCCTAAATGATGTGACCCAGAATACACAATGCAAGCATTTAAATGAACAATTGATTGGATTAACGATCTTTTTTCCATCTGCCTTGCTCGTGAGCCACTCCGACTTTGGTCTTCACTGTTTGCCAAATGAGCGTCGCAGGTCTTCAAGATTTCGAGGAGGTAAAAAAGAAATAGGAGATTCAGCTGCAGATGGGGTCCGGTCCCCACTCTCCCCCTCTCCGTCTGTCTGTTGGTACGGAACCAGTTAGGGACGCTTACAGCAAACTGTTTTAATCAAAAATTTCCCACGCTGTTCCAGGAAGGAAGATTTGTTGGTACAGGGATAGAGAGAGAGAGAGAGAGAGAGGGTCTGAAAAATGGAATTAGTTATAGAGGTGAGGAGGGTTAAGGGGCAGAGAGTCGCCCTGTGTCTACCTTTATATACATTGAGGCAACTTTGGTAAAGTGGATTTCGGGTCAGATCTGACAGACTGACTGCTCAATTCTGCCCCAATTCTCTCTCTCTCTCATCTCCTCCATCTTGGGCCCTAACCGCATCCTTTCTGCAGCGCATAGGAATGAGGCTTGGGTTCGCGGGTGAAGTTTTGAGAGAAAACGAAACGAGAAAATCTGCCTTGTTGTTCCTTCCCTAACTCAATCTGATGCTTGGGAAGATACACCTGGAAGAGGAAGAAAGGGTCCTCAGCATATATCACTTTTCTGATGGCTGGCAAACACTTCGCTGCCTCAGCCGATGCGGTCCTCAAAACTCCCTTCGTCTCTTAGAGCTGATGAGGAGGGGCTCTCTCAGACTCCAGCTTCATCTTTCCGCTCTTAACGCCGCTTTCTCTTAAGTCGGCCTTCGTCTTATATGGCTTTACCTTAGCTGTTATTATTCTATGAGAGGGAACTTAATCAAGATGTCTCTCGATTTCTCTTTCCCATCTTGCGAATTTTTCCCCCGATATGTAACAGCTTCAATAGGTGTTAAAAAAATAAGTCAGATGATAAGATTAATTCTATATTAAAGTTTCTGCAAACCAGGCGCAAACGATGCAGATTTTAGGGACCCTCTCTTCTATAGGTTGGCAGTCAAAACTCAACTCAACTTTCTCTTCAAATTCCAACCAGAAATTTCACCCTCTTTGCCAACAGTGAGTGACCTTACAGGCTAAACACCAACCGCACACATAGCGAGCAAATTGACTTCTTTGTCCAGGTGGGAATTCTATAGTCTAAGCTACTCAGGATAGACGCCCTGGGAACTTAAAACCAATTTTCTTCAATCTTCTTCACTGCTGCTTTATCGGGGGATGAAGGTGTTTGGCCGTTTTGGGATCTGTCCACCCCAAGACGGCCAGGTGTTCCGCAAACACTGCCGCGCCTCATCTTCCCCAGCTCCTCCAACCTCCGCCCAAGTTTGGCTTTCAGAAGGGGATTTGATTTAAGCTTGAGAGAATAATTTTGGCACCTCCTGCTTTTATTGTTGTTGCACGAGGAAGTTTCTCAGGCTGTGAAACCCGTGAGAAACTCCGTCTGCTGCTGCAGCTTCTGAGATTGCGCACCGAATCAAGGATGCAGCAGGAGAAGGCCAGAAAATTCTATTAATTTGCCAATCTCTCTCGAGAGCAACAAGGGGAAGAAGATTTTGCGCTCCCAGCTCCCCAGACTCCTTCTTTCATTGGTATTGTTTTTCCAACCTGGCCTATATAAGGTTTCCAAAAATGGCTTAATTCAATCAGAAAACTTTTTTTAACCTTCTCATTCGTCACCTCTTGTTGTTTTTTTATTCCTACGGAAAAATTTTCTCTCATGGGGAGAGCTCTTCATTTCTAATTAAGTTTCTTAGTTGCTTTTTTTCAAATTCTGGCCCAATCTTATTATCATTAAAACAAAGAATAGACTAGAAATATTTATTGATTGATGCTGACGCATAAATTCATATTTAAACTAATAAAGCTTAATTGATCAAATTTGATATCAATATAATTTGTGTTAGCAGTTGCAAAAGCAAAATTTTCGTAGACTAAAAAAACCGTTAATACAGCTATTAAAAATAAACGACAGCAACAGGGCATGCAGTTATTGAAGACAACAGGTTGGGGACAAAAGAAGCAACTCCATATACTAGGTTTGATCGAGCATTTTCATACGCTAGCTCTGTGACATGCAATGACACGCAACCTGTGAGTGAGCGAAGGGGAAACAATACAAGAGCAGATAAAGCCTTGAAGCAGACGATAATAATAATATTTGACGCCAATTTTACAAATTGAGATTGCCATCCTCAAGCATTTGCACAACCAGATGAACAAATAAATAATCATTCATTTAGTTGGCATTCATAATATATATATGGTAAAGTCAAAATGTAATATATAAGTTGTTATATCGCGTGTCAATTTTAAAAAAAAACCCGAAGAATCAATCACGCGTCAGCAACCGCGGCGGCCACCGTCAGCAAAGACGCACCCGTCGGGATCAGCGACTCGTCCTCTTCGTCGTCCTCTTCACCGAGCAGGTCCTCCTCGACGTCCTCCTCTTCGGCATCGTAGAAGTCCTCGTCCTCGTCTTCGTCAGTCCGAGGATCCTCCGACTCCGGTATGACGCTGCCGAACCGTTCGTGATTGCGCAGGTGTCGCTCCAGATTGGCTCGCTGACCAAATCGGCGCGAACACGTGGCGCACTCGAACGGGCGCTTCTTCTGGTGAATGTTCTTCAGATGGCGCTGCATGTTGGAGCTGATGCTGAAGGCGCGGTCGCAGATCGGGCACTGGTAGGGCTGCTCGCCGGTGTGCGTGCGAATGTGCCTAGACAGGTTGGCCGCTCTGGGAAACGATTTGCCGCAGAATTCGCAGGTGTGCCGTCCACGGCGAATTTGACCGCTGCCGCTGCCGCCGTCGTCGCTGTGATGCCGCTGATGTTGGCGCTGATGAGGCTGGTGAGGCTGATGGAGAAGCTGCGATGCCTGCGGATTGCTGTGCATCGGCGGTTCCGACTTTCCACCGTCGCTGGACGCGATGAAGCGACGGTTGACCAGATTCCAAAAAGCTGTCGGATCCATCACTTTGGGCAGGGCTAGGAGGCTTCCGTCACCACTGCTGCTGCTGCTACTGCTGTTGTTGTTTTTGGTCGACTGCGAAGTCGGTGACAATTTCGTTTGCTTCGGCGACACTGCAGCATGCGTTGACGACGAAGGCGAGTTGAATTGACGCTTTCGCTGTTGCTCCCTCGACTGTGACTGCTCGATCTCTTGGTCGCTGCGGGCTTCTTCGCTCGGCTCGTCTTTCACTGCGGATTCCTCCTCGATTGATTGATGCTGCTGTGGCTGCTGCTGCACCTGCTCCAGACTGCTGTCCTCCTTGTCGTCGTAGCTGCTGCTAAAATCCTGCTCGAAGCGTTTTGGAACACTCAGGTCCAGTGGCAGGCCTTCAGGTTTGCTGCCGACTGTCGGGAAGTCTTCAATCACCGATGACTTCGAGGCAGCTACGTCGATGTCAGTCACCTCTTCGCGCTCTGGTTGATCAGCCAAAACGGATGGCGACTGGTCCCGTTGACCCGGCGGTGACAGAGACTGCTCCTTAGAAGATTCTTGCTGTCCTTGCAGTTGCTGCTGCTGCTGCGGCTGCGGCGCATCGGGCGGAGTTGACGATGACTGCGGCGGCTGCGGCGCCGGTGGCGGCGTCAGTTTAGGCAGCTGAAACGGCGCCCTGATTCGGTGCTGCTGATGCGATGGCGTGCCGCCTCCCGATGCGGCAGCGGCGGCCGCAATCGACTGAAGAAACTGGCGCTGCAGGTCGCGGTAGAACTCCGGCAAGCTGCTGGGGTGACGGCTAGGCAGCGACGTAGGCGGGAACGGCGGCGGAGGCGGCGGAGGCGGCGGAATCGACATCGGCCAATCGGGCATCAAACCCCGGTGATGACCCGAAAAGAATGGCGCCAGCATCGGCGGAGGCGGCGGCGGAGGAGGCAGCAACGGATTCAAAGACGATTGATGCGGCAGCGGCGGCGGCGGCGGCGGCAGCGGCAGCAGCGGCGCGGTGGAATTCGCGGCCGACCTGTGCTGCTGATGCTGCTGCATGTGATGCAGCGCATGATGATGGTGGTGATGCTGGTGGCGGTTGCTCGGTTTGTTAGGACTCGACCTTCGGTGCTCGGGTCGTCGCTCGGTGCCTCCGGAACTGTGACACGTCCTCCGGTGTTTGTCCAGCGAGTGAGCCGTGGAGAACAGCTGGTCGCAGCCGGGGCAGCTGACCTTCTGCCGGCAGGAAGGTTGCATCCGCTTGTGCCGGCACAGGTTGGAGAACTGCGTGTAGCTCTTCTTGCACACGTCGCACTGGAATGGCTTGTGCGTGCCGTGGATGTGCATGTGCTGCTTGAGGCCGCTGCTAGTGCCGAAGCCTTTGTCGCAGATCGGGCAGGCGTGCGGCCGCGACTCGCTGCGCCCGGACCCGCCGCCGACTAGGCCTCTGGCCGATGCGAAGCCGGCAGAGTCCAACAAATGGTGGTGATGATTCTGATGACCTTCAATGTTATCGTCCATATCCGGATGGTCGCCGCTCAGCTCCTCGGAGCAGTAGTTCAGCCGGCAGCCAATCAGCAGGTTCTCATCTTCTTCTTCGTCGATCGGACCGTCGAAATCCTCTTCCGGGATGACTTCAGCATCGTCCACCTCTGGCTCGGCGTCGAGTTCGGCTTCGGGGAAGTCACAAAAATTTTCGTCACCAGATTGATCAACTTGATGCTGTTGTCGCTGCTGCTGAGGTGGCTCGCCATTGGTCGAGTTGGCATTTCTTGAGTCGTCCACACTGAAATTGTTGAAAATTAATTTTATTTTAGAGGTTTGTGACGCCAAAACTGCTCCTTACTGCGCTACCTTCACTCAATGATGCTTAACAAACTTAAATTTGTTAAAACCCAAGGCTTACCTTCCGGTGTTGTCTTCAAAAGATCCGCCAGCCACCGATGATTGTCCAACGCGTGAGTCTTCCACGGGAGCCTGTCTCTGCTGTTGAATCTGCTGCTGTTGAAGCAGCGCTCTCGCTACGCTCTCCGAATTGCAGCGCATCAAAGTCTTCCTCTTCTCGGCTAGATCGGCGTTCGGATTTCGACACACCGACGTTTCGTGACGACGCAACGAGCTGATGGTTTTGAATTTGCTGCCGCACTCGGTGCAGATGAAATTGCTGGCGCCTAAATTAATAGAGGCGGGTGTGGCGGCAAGTTGAAGCATTGCCTGAAGCAAGTTGAAATTTCTGTGCGCTGAACAACTTTGTGTCTATTCTTATGAGTCAAGCTAAGTGTTGTTACGCAATTTACAGCACGTTGCATGATTTCGTCAATTTCAATTAGGGGGACAAATACATAACGTTTCATCTGTATGTACAGCGGCCGAGTAGAGAGAGAGCACGTGCGGTGACCTCACAGGATGGGTCGCGCGGTCACAGTTGGGTCATCAATTTTTTAAGGAAATCGAAAGTTAGGTTTTTCGATTTGCGCATCCTCAGCGCTCTCTGTCTCACCTGAATCTAGCCCATTTCCACCTGAAGCTCCGCCTCCTATCTTGGTCAGGCTGCTGCTGCTGCTGTGGCTGCCGCTGGAGGCCGCGGCGGCTGCGGCGGCTGCGGCGGCTGCTGCCGCCTGATGCAGTCCGGCCAGCATCTGCTGCAACGAGGACGCTGATCCTGGCGGCGGCGGCGGAGGTGGAGGTGGCGCCAATCCGGCAGTCAAGAATCGTCCAGCAGCGGAGGCTGACGATGTTATCGGAGGTCTCGGCATCGGTGGAGGCGGCGGTAGCGGCGGCGGCGGCATTGGTGACAACAAATGATGCCCGGCGAAGGGGCTGAAAAGTCCACCAGGCGGGAAGCGAGCTCCGCCGTTGGCTGTTGAAGAATTGGAGCTCGCTGACATTGGCGGAAGCGGCAGTGGCGGCAGCGGCGGCGGCGGCGGCGGGGGCAGCTGTGGCGAAGCTCCAGCAGCTGCAGGGTGCCTGCCCGAGGCTGCGTACAGCTGCTCCAGCAGCATCATCTGGCGGTGCTGGTGCTCCCGCTTTTGAAAGGCTCCTGACGAGATCTGCGAAGTCAAGATTGGGAGGACAAACAAAGATTCAGTTGGTGCAGATAAGAGAGGTCTTCGGGAGCTCGGAAGAGCAGCAGGTGTGTGCGCGAGTGTGCGCGTGAGTGATTTGTCAATATATTTAATTAAAAAGACATCCTGAACAGCTCACTAAGCCGTCCTCAGCCTCCATATATGCATAATGCATGCTTGAAAGCACCAGCTCTAGAATTTTCTGCCTCTGCTTGTATCCCGAGATAACAATTCTATATTATAACAAGCAGAAAACTCGGCATTCTCACAGCGAGGAATCTTAGATAGCGCAATGTTATTATTAGACAAACTCCAATTATGAAGTTGGAATTGAGTTGTCCAGTCTCTCTCTCCCCGCTTCCCACTCCCATGACTACTGATAAGGGAATGGGTAAATTCATCAAAAAAATCGAGCATTCATCTGTTTTTTATTGATAAAGAGGCCTGTAGGCAGTATATTAATTAAGTAGTGAAGAAGGCCACATCAAAGAGTGACTTACCTCGTCAGGAAATATACTGCTAGCCATGCTAGATCGAATTGTCAAGCAATTGGGATTTGACTACTGACTGTGCAGGGTGTAGACGGGAGTTGAGCGATCCTCTGCACCGAGGTCTAAAAAATAAAATAATTTTAAAGTTAAATGCTTTTTGCTATTAAAATGAAAGAATTTCTGCAACAATAAATTATTTACATTCAACTGAAGATGTTATAGGGAAGAAATTTAAGACGGAAATAGGGATATTCATGACAAGAGAGAATAAAAAAGGGAAGTGCAGTATAGGGCTTATAACATGCGGAAAACTAAACACCTTTCATTCATAATATTTTACTGCTTTTATAGATGATTTATCGATGAATTGCAGAAGTGTGAAAGTATTGGGACAATAATATACTGACACTTCTGTGAGTGTGAAATCCGATCCAAGCTGCTTGTGTATGGCTCGTTAGGGATTGGAATTCCGCTGGTATAAGGAAAACCAAGCACCGGAAACAGGAAGCAACTTGCAGGCCAGTTGCAGGTGAAAGTTGAATGAATCTATAATATTTTCTTACAGGACATCAAGGATGTATATGATAAAAGGGATTACTTACTGCAATAGTCACTTCTTGTTTCAATTTTGTGCTATTCTGATCTGTGCGTCCATGAAGTTCTCAGCTGTGATCACAACAAACGCCCCATATTTTATACTAAATTTATGAGGTTGTTGGCCCTCTGCCCAAAGCTGCGTGTTATAAAATGTCTCTAACCCCTCGGTGAGTAAGATAGCCCCTTGGTCCCTCTATGTGCTCATGATATCATGGGAAAAAACGGTGTTGTTGCCGCATGCATGAGCTGCCAGAGCAGCCGACAAAAATATTTCTGGCACGTGAAAGAGAAAATTGCTTAATGAAGCTTGAGAAGCATGGTATCGCAAGAAAAATTTTTTTTCGCACAGAATTAGAGAGATTATAAATGACTATTCAGAAAATATTAGACGACTTTGACGGGCAGACAAGCGAGCAAAAAAGGCAGGAACAAATTTGTTTTATGAATCGTGGATCATAAAACAATCCGGGTAACAACTCGTTTTTTACTATATAATAGCGGACACGTTGGCCCGCGCTTCTGTGCTCACGCTTCACGCTTGGCAACGTTTGGTGAGAAATTTCGCAACCATTTTTTTGTTGTTCCTGTCCCTCCCCCGCCTAGATTATATGATAAGACAAGCTGTTGCGAAGGCGTGCATTGTATTTATTATTGCACAGCGGCATATATATATATAGAAAGCAAAAGTGAGAAAACCAATGCATTCCGTGTGAGAATAAGAAACAACTATATAATTCTACAAAATCATACCGAAGAAAAATTACTGAAATGTCTTCTCCAAATTTATTATGCCTCCCCAGATGCAATTTACAATTTTAAATGCGAGATTTCAAGAAGATTTGTATAGTTTATTTTACCCATGCTTTTTTCCCACACTATAAGTCAGTTTAGATAGCCAAGCAACATCCAATATGGAAGCAGTGAAATTTTTCAGACAAAATGCAGACCCATTCTTATGCTTTAAAAAAAACAAATTGACATTTTAAGCTTTGTAAAGAAAAAAATTCCATAGCAACTATTTCTGCATTGCCTTTTCTTAGTTGGTCTGTCATCTATCAGTGTGCACAAACGCACACACACTATATGTTCAACTCCTAGAAGAAAAACAAAACACAAAGAAATTTTCTGCGAAACTTACTTGCTTTGCTAGCTGGGCGTTGCAATTACTTTCTTTAAAGTCGACAATTTCGAATAGATAGATTGGTTATTAAGCTCGAGAGACAGACGCGAGACAATCGGCCAGTGAGGAAGCGACCAACTAACTCTGTTTTATATTTGGTGCCCAGAATTATTCCGGACGCAACGCCGATTGCTTGGCGGGGTTTGGGGCGGGCTGCTAAAGAGGATGGGGGTTGCTGCGGCCTGCCGCTTCCCACTGATAACTGTTTTGGTTGGCTCCCATCCTTCTTCCCTGTCCTTCCTATTCCTATCCTTTCTTGTCTTTAGCTTTTCGGTCTCCGCTTCGGGACCCTCCATCTCCTCCGAGGGGGTGTCTCTGTCAGTTTTCTGTTCGCTGTCCCACCCTAACCCTATTGGTCTAGCGGGGGGGGGGAGGCGACTCATTCACCTGACTGCCCCAATCGAGCGCCAGTCCAATGAGGTAGGAGACAGGACAGGACAGGACAGGACAGGACAGAGTGGGAGAGATTCGGAGAACTTGCTGCTTCATCTCATATTCTCTTCCTTAATTGTGGAACCCTCAATCTCTACCTGGAGTCTCTCGATGTCGTTCTTCAAACAAATTAAAAATTCAATTTTCTTTTTTCTCTTTTACTTTCTACTGGGCCCTTAATATTAGAAAATCCTTTGCCTACTGAGGTTTAGAAAAAAATGCTGCAAATTGTAAATATTAATTGTGTCTTCTTTTCTAGAAGTTAGTTAGGTATCAGGTATGGCATTTTTAATCCGCTCTAAAAGTGATCCCAAAGTTTCTTTGGAGGTCTAAAAGTGTCTGAAATGGTCCAAAAGTGTCTGAAATGGTCCAAAAGTGTCTCTAGAGGTCCAAAAGTGTCTGTAGAGGTCCAAAATTGTCTGTAGCGTTATTAAAGTGCCTGTAGAGTTCCGAAAGTGTCTGTAGAGGTCCAAAAGTGTCTATAGAGGTCCCAAAGTGTCTGTAGAGGTCCAAAAGAGGTATCTATGGAAGTCCTCTCACCAAAAAAGTCTATAGATGATACTAAAGTATATAAAGAGGGTCCCCAAAAAGTTGTATAAAAGTGTTCATTATAAGGACCTACAAATTTTATGTTTATGTTCGAGGCGCCAAAAATACTTTGATATTAACAGTCTGAAAAGGGTTGTAAAGGACAACCAGCCATCCACAGGTGTTTGCACAGGTTGGAGATCACATCCAAAATTGAAATGGTGCATAGCACAAAGCCTGTTGAGATCAAGTAATCTGTATATCTTAACCCATTCTCCCTAGTAACTAAAAAAATGAAGACTTGTTGACATATAGGCATTATACATGATTCTATGTAAGAAATTTTCTGCTACAAAAGTATAGACGAGCACGCAACTTCTGTAACCAACATTTTAGGGTCACTTAGCATTGCCAAAACGAAGCATACAATAAATAATTGCAAAATTATTCGCTATACCTCCTGTTGCGGCTTTTTACCTTTCTTATATTTGATATACGTTTTCTGCAAAAAAAGAAACGAATTGGGCGCATTTTTACACCGCATGCAGGAGGGCAATTAATGCTTTTAGGTAAGTTGAGACCGTTTTGGCAATGCATCTGTTGCGGGCAGCAACTTTTTTGTACGGAAAAGAAATCAGCGCCGTCTGCAGCAATGTCGTCATGTAGCCAGCTATCAGACGGGTTGGATACTAAAATTATTTCTTTAAACCTCTTGTTGCCGATCTTATAATTTATTATGTATTTTTGTGTTCGCTACAAGCATCTGTTGCTGCGATCGCCTTCTGCAGCGATTCTATATAGACTGTTTTCCTTTGAAATTTATACACTGCATGCATTTGGGATTTGAAATTATAGAAAAAAAAGGAACACAATACGGCACATCCTTGAGCTGTGTACAGCTGCTCAGTCCTGCATGACGAGCTCATGGAGGGGCCGACTTCTCCCCAGACCACACCACAATGTCTACACCCCGATCTCAGCGGGATTAAGTGCCTTGCTCAAGAGTAATCAAAACTGTCTCTTATAGAGTTGGGCCTCGAACCTATGACCATCCAATTGTAAATCTTACACGTACCTAAACTACTTTTTTATAAATGTGCAAGCTTATTCGACAGCCACCAGTAACCCAATTAAGAAGCAGACTCGAAGGCTTTTAATCAAATTTGATGTCATAAAATTCTAATGGAAAGAAGCGCTTAGAAAAGTCGCACCTCTAAATGTGCACCTGAAGCAGAAGAAAGTGAAAGAAGAAAATTTGTGTGTGTAGCCTATATGGCCTGCTTGTTCTCTTCAGCACACACACGGAGATTAACACCATTGTATATAGCGAACAAGAAAAACTTGCTACAATTTCTGTTTGCCTACTTAACTCGGCGCAGATTCAAAGGCTACTTGCTGATGCTTCTGCGTGCCTCTTTGCCAGCCATGGTGCAGTGTTAGCAAGAAACTCATTCTATCGTGTTATAATAATAATATATTACTGGTTGGACAAATTTTCAAAGCAGAAACTTTCTGCTATTTTTTTAGGTTTATTACCACACTGTGTATAGGCCTGCCAAGAAAAATTGCAACTTGAGTATGTAGTCGAAAAAAAGTGAAGTAATTGAATGCTTATGCGGGGCTGTAAAAAGAAGCCTACAGGTTGAAAATTTGCTACATTTCATAATGTGCAGATGCAGGCATGCATGAGGTGTGACATCATTCAAGACCTATTCGCAATTACGAGGTGCAGTACCTTGCTTTGCATCCCACAAAACTTCTTACTCTCTAACTTTAGAGTGTATAGATCAGATTATTTGTCGCCAAAAATATACACAAGAATGAAGAGACCTTACTTGACAAGACAATCCCATGTAAAATGGGAAGATTTTCACGCCTCCCCATTTAACTATATAGCAGCCAGGCCCAGTTAAAACTTTGGGGATTCTTCCCCTCACCTCACGCAACCACCTGGCCAAACCCCCCTACGAACAGATGGGAATAATTGGATGGGGAACTGTATTGCGGGAATTCGGGCTATAACGTAGCGAGCGCAATCGCTGATTCCTTATTGCACACTCGATGCAAGGCATAAATCCCAAATTTTTCTCTCTATATATATGCCTCTTGAGCCGCTGGCGGGCCTTATGGCGCTGTCAAGTTTTCAAGTGACGCAAATTGAATGTGTCAGGGGCGGCCGCAATTGGAGCACATCCGGAATCTGTGGCTTATGAGAGGGCGAGAGCGAACGCAGAGCGATATATAGGCAGTCAAATTGACTAGAAAGATCATCTGGATTTAATCTATTTAGCTCAAGACCAACTTACGGTTGAATAGTTTTCAAAGTTGTGCCGTCTTGTTAATGTCTGACTGTGGTGATTAAGAATTATGAAGATTTCTCAAAGAGAATAGGGTCAGAATCTAATCGAAGAAACTATATTCTTACAGGGAAAAGCACCAGATTCTCATCGAAAATAGCGTTAGAATCTCGTAGATAATAGCAACAGAATCTCATAGAGAAGAGCGCCAGATTCTCATAGAGAATATCACCAGAATCTCATAGAGAATATCACCAGAATCTCATAGAGAATATCAACAGAATCTCATAGACAATAGCAACAGAATCTCATAGACAATAGCAACAGAATCTCATAGACAATAGCAACAGAATCTCATAGACAATAGCAACAGAATCTCATAGACAATAGCAACAGAATCTCATAGACAATAGCAACAGAATCTCATAGACAATAGCAACAGAATCTCATAGACAATAGCAACAGAATCTCATAGACAATAGCAACAGAATCTCATAGACAATAGCAACAGAATCTCATAGACAATAGCAACAGAATCTCATAGACAATAGCAACAGAATCTCATAGACAATAGCAACAGAATCTCATAGACAATAGCAACAGAATCTCATAGACAATAGCAACAGAATCTCATAGACAATAGCAACAGAATCTCATAGACAATAGCAACAGAATCTCATAGACAATAGCAACAGAATCTCATAGACAATAGCAACAGAATCTCATAGACAATAGCAACAGAATCTCATAGACAATAGCAACAGAATCTCATAGACAATAGCAACAGAATCTCATAGACAATAGCAACAGAATCTCATAGACAATAGCAACAGAATCTCATAGATAATATCACCAGAATCTGACGAAGAGTAGCAAACCGAATCCGATCAGTACAGTTTATTAAAATATGTGCATTTATTTTCAAGTGAAAAACGCATCCATCTTTCAGGCGCATTGATAATTCAGTTATCAAACTGTGCCACTGTGCTAGCTCGTACTCCATAACTTCCCTCCGCTTGATCAGAAGAAAATTATTAATAAAAGAAGGGCCCGGAAGAGTTCGAGAGATTTTTGGCTAACGGAAAGGCTTATCCGAACTTTTGATAATAATTTCGGATTCCCTAGCGAGTCGAGTGTGAGATTTCTATTATAAACGCTTGACCGCCTTGCTGACCATTCGTCAGGGACTGAAATCCCGGAGCTGCGCAGGTCCAGCCTATCTATCACTTTGTAGAAGGCGAACAGTGGAGAAAGTGAGGCTTATCAAATCAAAAAATTGAATCTTCTATATGTATATATAGCTGCGGCAGATTTTCAGTCCGTTGGGGAGGGAGGGGGGGGGGCAGCCACCCTTTCCTGGTTTCAGATGAGTGGATCGCTTACCCCCTCCCTCTCTTTTAGCCGTCCCTCTCGAATGAAGTCTTAATTTTTCGCAGCTTCAGAAAGTGATGATGATGCTGATGATGCTGGGGGGAGTGATGAAGCTCTATACTCTATACAGCATCCGTTTTTATAGAAGTCAGAGAGAAAGCTGAGTAGAAAGAAATTGAGAGTGGATCAAAACTCATCACGGTGGACATTCAGCATGACTTGGCCGAGCTGATTCGAGCAACTGCTTCGCTTCACTGAGCCTTGGGATATGAATTTTCTTATGACAATTTTTCTCCCTTTATTTCCCCATTTAATATTAGCTCGTTGACTCCTCGTTATAGAGAGCGGTGATTTTTTTGGCTGCAGGATTAATCTCGATTCTTAGAAATAATTGATTCGAAATTTTTGACGCCTCGACATTCGGTTGCTGTGAAGGGAAGGGAAGGGTAAATGAATAATTCTCGATTTTTTTTCGACCATTTATCATCTTCACTCCTCTGGATTTTTTTACCTGCTAATCCTGCGTCTTTCACTGCCTAGCTAATTACAATTTGTCCCTGCCTCTCTCATCTCCTTTCTGCCTCTCGTATCTCCTTCCTCCCTTTCTCATCTCCTCTCTCCCTCTCTAATCTCTTTTCTCCCTCTCTCATCTCCTTTCTCCCGCTCTCATCTCCTCTCTGCCTCACTCATATCCTCTCTCCCTATCTCATCTCCTCTCTCCCTATCTAACCTTCTCTCTGCATCTCTCGTCTCCTCTCTTCCCATCTAATCTCCTATCTCCCTATCTCATCTCCTCTCCCCCTTTCTCGTCCCCTTTCTCCCTATCTAATCACCTCTTTCCCTCTCTCGTCTCCTCTCTCCCTCTCTAATCTCCTCTCTCCCTGTCTAATCTCCTCTCTCCCTCTCTAATCTCATCTCTCCCTCTCTAATCACCTCTCTCCCTCTCTCATCTCTTCTCTACCTCTCTCATCACCTTTCTCCCTTTCTAATCCCATCTCCCTCAACTACCCTATTAGTCTCTCATCTTCTCTCACTCTCTTTGCTTCTTCTCCTATCTCTCCATCTAATCGTAATCTTCTAATCTCTCTTACTTTCTCTCTCGTATTTTCACTCCCTGGCGTCGATATCCTTTTTAGAATTTAGTGCTAATATTATTTTTTTCTTTTTGCTTTCAACACCATCTTTGCACTCCTC
Organism: Macrostomum cliftonense; assembly: GCA_950096795.1. Taxonomy (NCBI): domain Eukaryota; kingdom Metazoa; phylum Platyhelminthes; family Macrostomidae; genus Macrostomum; species Macrostomum cliftonense. The sequence continues at coordinate 1,066,588 of CATNEM010000197.1, forward strand.
AATGTTTACACTTGGATAATCATGTTGTTAAAACTCAAAGATATATTGATAAGGAAACTGCGATTGCCAACCCTCTATGCCGACTGCCCTATCCTAATAATTTGATCCTTTCTACACAGAACTGTGATTACCAGGGGCCCGCTGCATCGATCAAGAATTTCTTTCAAGAGTTTACAAAAACTTTTAACATACAGGGTTCTCCCGGGTCCAATGTTGGTGCTTCCCTGACACTGATTGAGAAAAAATCTGCAAAGCCATCATTTATATCTTCCTTTCTTGCTCTCTTTTTTTTCAAATAACCAACCAGCCACCCCTTCTTGCCTAGGTGACCCGTATGTGGCTTATCTTGCAACAATGCTACATAGCGTTGTATATCCGCAATGATATCTAAGCCCCTCTCGTTATTCACATTTATTACTTGGAGTCACTGAACCAGCATCCTGCGCTGGGCTCTAAATAATGCTGCCCCGGGTACAACTTTCAATGCCAGCCATTATGCAGGATATGAAGTGCCATGTTCTCAGGAACTCCCATCTTTCTTGTCCTGTTCGCTTCTATTCTCTTTTTTTCTGCTGTTTTCTTTCTTTCTGTCTCTTTAGGCTGTGAGAGGGAGAGCGCCTGGAATCAATTCAGACATGGACTATTTGATGAATAAAAAAACAACTGGACTGCAGTAATGAAGGGAAAATATTGTTGGGAACCATGATACTCTAGGGTCCGCAAGAAGCGCCCTAAACAGCACCCTAAACAGCGCCCTAAACAGCACCCTAAACAGCGCCCTAAACAGCACCCTAAACAGCGCTCTAAACAGCGCCCTAAACAGTGCCCTAAACAGCGCTCTAAACAGCGCCCTAAACAGTGCCCTAAACAGCGCCATAAACAGCGACAAAAACAGTGCCCGAAACAGCACCATTAACAGCGCCATAAACAGCGCCATAAACAGTGCCCTAAACAGCGCCCTAAACAGCGCTCTAAACAGCGCTCTAAACAGCACCCTGAACAGCGCCAAAACAGCGCCCTAAAAAGCGCTCTAAAAATCATCTAAACAGTTGCATAAACAGCGCCAGTTAATAATGATATTTCAGTCCAGATTTCAGTTGATTTAGTAGTCCCCAACTAAGCTAAAAGAAGCAAAGCTGAAGCCGCGCCGCCGCAGCCATCGATATGGCAGAGAATGGCAGGAGAAACACACCGGGCCCTCAACAATGCGGGGGGCAGACTAGATCTCGGACCTGCAAAAAAAGTAACTCAGAAATTGACTCTGATTCCCTGCACCCCATCCCCCCATCCCCCCAGCCCCAATCTGCTTCTTTTGCCCTGTCAGTGAAAGGAACTGGCTGATGGCCTTGTGTTCTTTACTTTATGATGGCAACTGCCCGCAGAAACATGAAAGTCGCTTTATCATCAGACACGATACAAGCTTGCTTCCATTGTTGTTGTCCGGGAAATGCTCAGGGAGGAAGAGAATAAAAATTGAGAGAGAGAGAGAGAGAGAGAGAAGCCGCTTGAGAGTTTCGCCGCCTCGTGATCATGATCTTCATCATCATCATCATCGGAAAGTTAATTCCCCAAACAAGCCATTCAGCAGCAGACAGGGCTCCAAGACGCGTGTCGGCATTAAACTTCACTGACTCCGTCCAAAAAGCCCAAAGCGGATGGGGAGAGCGCGCAGCTTCTTCAGCTCAGCGGAAGTGGGGCCAATATGACTGGCGGCTCTTCATGATCCTCACGATGGTTTTTTTCACAAGGAAGGCGGTGGCATTGAAGTTGAAAAGAATAATTAATGGAAGAGAAGATTTCTCCGCTAGATTGACAAGTGCTTTTTTGAAAATTATCTCGCATCAGTTGAAATTGCATGCATTAAGCTTGACAATGACGTTTTACCTGATAGACTTGACACTTCCTGCATGTCATCTTCACGGCCAGCGAGCTCTTTCAGCCTGGAGCCACGCGGTAACCTTCCTTTTTTATGCAGCATTCGCTCTTTTTCCATTATTATTATTCTGAACTTTCCCTTAGCCTCATTCCCCATTCCCTTAGCCTCATTCCCCATTCCTTTAGCCTCATTCCCCATTCGCCTTAGCTTCATTCCCCATTCCTTTAGCCTCATTCCCCATTCCCTTAGCCTCATTCCCCATTCCTTTAGCCTCATTCCCCATTCTCTAAGCCTCATTCCCCATTCCTTTAGCCTCATTCCCCATTCCTTTAGCCTCATTCCCCATTCCTTTAGCCTCATTCCCCATTCCTTTAGCCTCATTCCCCATTCCTTTAGCCTCATTCCCCATTCCTTTAGCCTCATTCCCCATTCCTTTAGCCTCATTCCCCATTCCTTTAGCCTCATTCCCCATTCCTTTAGCCTCATTCCCCATTCTCTAAGCCTCATTCCCCATTCCTTTAGCCTCATTCCCCATTCCTTTAGCCTCATTCCCCATTCTCTAAGCCTCATTCTCCATTCCCCTTAGCCTCATTCTCCCTTTCTCCTTAGCCTCATTCTCCATTCCCCTTAGCCTCATTCTCCCTTTCCTTTAGCCTCATTCTCCCTTTCCTTAGCTACATTCTCCCATTCCTTAGCCTCATTCTCCCTTTTCTTAGCCTCATTCTCAATTTTCTTAGACTTATTCTCCATCCCTCTTTCTGCATTCCCCTTAACCTCAATATCCATTCGGGGTGCCTTATTCCCTGTTTTTTCTGTTGTATCCCTTAATTTTAATTCGGATTTTAATAACGATATAAAAATTCTTCAAGACAATGCGATATTAATGGTATTAAAAGTACGAACTTTGATACACGATAATAGACCATAGTTTAATTCCCGATCTCCGTCCCATCTTCCCAACGGAATTCAGATAAACTAAAAAACAGGTGGCGAAATTTTATGGTCGCAATCTATCAAAGCAAACCAATACGCGGAACTATTAGACAAACAGAAGCTAGTCTAGCTGCAGCTGCAGTCGCTTCTAGAAGCAAGTGATAAGATTCTGTCAATGCTAAGCAGAGACCGTTCTTAAGAACTGGCAATTTTTGCTGGCGCTCGCTTAATCCTATACGCTGGGGATGGGGATCATAAATTTTGGCTGTCTACCAAATCGATGGCCCTCTCTGGATCTAGGGATGGTGCAGGATATCCTCACTTCCAAGCCAAATCGTACGCTCCCTCTCATATTTTCAATCGAATTGCAATGTGTAAACAACTATAAGGCACATCAAATTGAATTCTGGACGAGGGCGATATTTTACTCGATCGAGGGAGGAGCAGGGGTCACATTTTTTGCCTTTCTAGGAATTATTATTTTGTTTGAATTGCTTTTAATGTTCTTTTTCTTCTGATTCTTGAAAGCTTTTAAACAATCTATCAAGGACACCTTGAGTAGAAGGACGGGACAATTGGTTTCTTGGAAAATTTTTGAAGTCCAATTTAGGAGATATGAAACTTGCAGATTTTTTAAATAAAATTAAAGATTGCTAGTGTTTCCTGCCTTCTTACTCTATTGAACTGTATACGTCTTAATTTTTGAAATCTTTAAACTGTAAAACATTTGTCGAAAATTATAATTTCAATAAAATGGTAATTTACCAGCTGGGCAGGTTCTGATCCGCTTCTAACCAAATCTGCTTTATTCAAGGAACATTTCTATCAATCAGTATTTTGGATAACTTTGCTGGTCCAGTCACATGTCAATGTTCGATTCTCTCTGGATTTGCGATTTGTCATTTGTCATTTTTTGACGAAAATGAATCAATATCAATAAGAATAGTAGGAAGATCAATTGTTCGCAAATTATGACGCACATAGTTCGATAGAGTAAGAAGGCAGGAGACCCATAGCAAAGATGAGATTTGCATCTGCTTCCAATCCACCGCAAACATTTAATTTTATGTTGAAAAACTGCAATTTTTCTATCTCCGTAGTGTATTTTTTTCGCGAAAATTGGACTTCGAAAATTTTCCAAGAAACCAACTGTCCCGTCCTTCTTACTTACGGTGTCCATGCTATAGATCTCTTCCCATTTACCATTTGATTGTGAGAAAGTCTTTTTCTAGCCATCTGAGACCCAGAACGTGACTTACACACTGGTCACATAACAATATCAGGAGCTAGAAGACAAGAACACGTGGAAATCAACGCTGCATTAATTTTCTAAGCACCAGTTTGAAAAGCAAAATCCCCAAGCAGCACCTCATAGCCATTTCTGACGGGTCCAGTCCTGCTCCCTCAAATGTCATGTTCTTCAACTTTTCAATCCCGTCAGACTCTCAGCGCCCCAAATAAGTTTTTCTCCCGATCCGCCATCCTGATAAGGGAGGGATCTGAGAGCGGGCCGACTCTTGGGCACGCTGACCTGTCAGTGTCCCGTCTCGGCATCGGCATTATTAAATAATCTCCGGTAATTGGCCAGGCCCATAGCACACACGCAATGGGGCGGCGGGGCGATAGTAATTCGAACACGGCTATAGGTAAATGGGATTTGTTTAGTGGCCAGACGCGTGGGTCTTCAGTTTAAAAATAATTCCCCCCTTTTTTTCCTCTGTCGAGAATTTTGCTTTTTCGCATCAATGAGTCCACGTGAAAAAAAGGTATTGCAAAGTTTTCAATAAGACGCAAAACTTGTGACAATGTCAGTCATCTGCTATTTGCTTACCTCGTTGTGTCACCTGCTTCAATGTTTTAATTTAATGTTCATTAGCTGTTTGAAGGCTTCCATGCTTCAGCTACTGGCCACCCGTAGAAGAGAATTGATGCTTTTGTCATATACGTCCACGTTAAAAAATGTCTCTACGAGTATTTCAAGCATTTTTATCAGATTTTTTAAATTTTAAACTGCTATTGTTACCTGTTGAAGGATAATAGTGTACAATTTGCTTGTTTGTCTAAAGATTGGTTGTCCAAGGTTGGTTGTCAAAGTTTGGTTGTTTAAGGTTTGCTGTCGAAGATTTGTTGTCGAAGGTTTGTCGTCGAAGGTTTGTTGTCGAAGGTTGGCCATAGATATCGAGCTTACCAATCCAATCAGTAGCCCTAAAACGATCGGAATAAAGCGAAAATCACTTTCCCTTACAACCGGAACGCCAGGCCAAGTCCAGCCATGAGCTTTGAACTGAGCAAGAAATTTTTTTCTCTTGTCCCATTTCATAAATTGGTCGTCCATTGCTACAGGGCTACAACGCAGCAGGCACTCAGGTAGAGCTTGCTTTTTTGGTACCAAAAAAAAGATGGAAAAGACACGCTTGTCTGCCCGAGTGCAATGCAGACGCGACGCGAGAGAAAAAAATTGTGAATGACGACGACAATTTTTTTATAAAGCACAGCTAATGGAAGAGTTGCGAGGGCCGTGGAGTGAAAGTTGCCAGCTTTCAGCATCACCGTCATTACAGAATCCGCAATGACTTTCCCCAAATGCCTCTGCTTTTCATGAGCTGCTAGCAGAAGAGTAGCCATTATTCAAGTGCCAATGATACCCCCTGTCTGGTTGGCTAGCTGGCTGGATGAATGACAATAGCCTAATTATTAATTTATGATCTTAATTACGCCACCTGCCAAGCCGGGCACAGTGTGAGAGCTGCTCTCGACTAAGACGCATTCAGTGTTCATTTCTTTCTCTACGCAACTTTTTTGTGTTATAACGGGCTACCGGTAACACGTAAGCGCTTCTGCAGCATTTAAAACTGAAATGAATGATGAAACTGGCCTAGCTGCGGGTGTCACTTGTCAATTTTTAGTAGCAAAAATCCATCGACTCTCGACTGACTCAACAAGCTTCTTCTCAAGTCATATGAGGCGACGGGGGGAAATGGCTTGATGAGGATCGGAGGTTCCCAGAATCCGCTCGCTCACTCCACCGCTACCCAAGCGCCCCATCCCTCCCTCCAGTCACAAATCGACCTAACCCAAGTCTCTAATATGCTCAAGGTATGCAAGCTTAGATGCCACTGGCCAGGTAAATATTCCGACTGGAATAAACACATCATTTGGCATTCAAAATTGACAGAACCGCCTTAGCTGTTAGGGTGAGTGAAGAAAAAAAGCGATAATTAGGCCGAGAATCGTCTCGCATTATTGACTAGTCAAATCGGAACTTATTGATGGGTGTGTAACAATTTTTTTTAAATAAGTAATCACACTGTAGAAGCAAATCATCGGTTACAGACAGTTCTTAGTCATTAAAAATCGTCTCCTTTTTAGACTAGATCAATAAGCGTTGTCCGTTCATAGAATTTTAGCTCAAGTGAAGCTATTTTTTTAGTTAGTTTTTTAGTTTTTTTTATAGTTTTTTTAGTTGTCATATTATACCAAACGTGGTCTTTGATTTTTCCGCTGTGAAAACAAAAACTCAGATGGTAAAATCTCGAAATCCAGACAATGTTAACAAATTTCAAACCAAATCGCTAATTTAAAATCCAGACTACATGTACATGCTAAAAAATAAATTTTGGTGGAAAATGCTCCAAAGCTTACTATTAGTATCAATAGAAAAATTTAAGAGAAATGTTGCTTTCAGCCCATAACTCACAATATTTTAGTAACTATTACCGAAATTTTATAACTACGTAGGGTATATTATTACAAGGCAAGGTGACAGTTAACATAACATTCGAGTTTCAACTTCATCCAAACGAGCTTCAGGGTTCGACAAAAAAAAATTTTTTTTTGGTCCGAAATACATTTTTTAGAAAGTTAAGCTATTCAGCACGGGCTAGATTATCATAAATTGTCCTTACATGAAAACTCCTCATTTGAGCGAAATGCTGCAGAGATGTTTTCAAAACAAATTAGACTCTAAGTCGAATTGAGTTTGACAAGCATATTTAACTTTTTAATTTTCTGAAAGATAAAGTAAAATTACATTGCTATTAAGTTATCTCAGACCTCAAGCCCCAAAATAGTGAGTTCTAGTGTGCTTTGGCACAAGAATTTGCTGTGTTGGCCTATCTCTAAAACTGGTGGTTCGTTTTGGGAGGCCCAGGATCTGACGTTGTTCCTGTTTTGTTAAAATCTAATTGAAGCCTAAAGTAATTAGTTTCAGTATAAAAGCTATGAGTAATGTTAAATGAAAATATATATACTATGCTTTCGCATAGGCTTTTTATACGCTATAGAGATGCTATAACATCCTGAAATGTGACCCCAATGCCATTTAGGTTAACATCCAGATTTTTTTGTTCATAAGCCAAATCCAGCTCTGATCTACAGCTTCAATACCATTATAAACTTCAAAAGCTAAGATCACAGTCCACTGTACGCTGGAGTTAAGCTGAATAATAAGGTTTGACGGGAGGTTTAATTTGGAGATTTTTAACCCAAAATCAAGAACTTTAGTAACTTAAAGTGTTCATGACAAGTGATTGGACGCAAATTTTTATTTGATGGGCATCCGGGTTCTCCAATCGGACAGCCTGATTTTGACTAAGGATGCAAAGCTGTCAATGTCATCATGTTTCAATTTCAGTGTGCAAACTTTGCTTCTCGCCGCTATATCCTAGAAAAAGAAACTCAAAATGACGCGTTCTTCCACGATAATTTCAATTTCAATTACATTTTATATTTATTACTATATTTTTACACAAAAGAGCACACTTAGCAAAAATAACTATTTTTTATTGTGAAAAATAATTTACTATAATTTTCTTATCAAAAATAGGTAAAACGCTTTTTGTTATAGCTATTAATAAATTTAAAGTTATACTTTCACAGAAAGTAAATTTTTGACTTGACAAAGTAATAGTAACGTATGCAGCTAGTTAAATCGACGTTTTTGAATAAATGTGCTTATTAATGTGAGATTAGTTGTATAACTTTTATCTAAGAGTTATTGCAGCCTGCCTGCGACAGTTTATATTAGAATCAGTACGACAGTAAGAATAATGACAGCTTTTATTGTCGTTAATGAACTTCTTTCGCATGTTCACGTTGGCTAATTAAAAAATGTCTTTGGCAATTAATTTTAATAGCGATAATACAGTTGAAAAAGCTTTGACATTAGCTGAGCAGTCTGGTATTCTCCGTCTTTCAAAACGAACTCTAAAGTCCTTTCCTCCCATAGCAGCCAAATTCAATCTATCTGATCTTTTGACATTGGGTAAGTAATATTTATATTATTAATATTATTGTCAATATATCAATACATTGTGCATGATTTTACGATGTTACTGCTAACTGCCATTTAACTAAATTATCAGTCTTATAATTGTGGTTGAAGCAATTAGCTTGATGCATTTTATGCTTTTAAGTGGATTTTTTGCTTTTAGCTATACAAATATTATTTATATAGGTTGACAGTCATTTTGTCTGCCCACTTTTTGTCTGCCACCTTTTTGTCTGCCAATATATGATAACATAGGCATTAGTCAAAATAACTAATTATGTCATTAAGCTGCATATTGAAATATGATGTACATGTAAATGTCTAATAATTTATAATTTGTTATAATGCTAGGATTTTTGGAAAGTTCTGGAGTTAATAAGTAGCCTATAAATACACAAAGCCAGAACTGAACATTTCTAAGCATTTAGTCTCCTTCCAACCTTGTTTTTTTGACTTATTTTATAGCATTGCATAACTTTGCATAAGTTGTGTATGTGCATAATTTATTATGCATGTGTGCATAGTTTGTCTACAATGGAGCCTATATAGGATAGAAGAATTCCTGAACAAATGTTAAACTACACATAAGACTAAAATATTCTTCTTAAAAACTGTTTCAAAATTCTGATAATATTTCTATGAATGATGCTATTAAACAAAAAGCATATAAGTTTATTTTGCTAACAACATTTATTATCATGAATACACTTTCTGTAATATAAAAAAATGTTTTAGAGTAATATGTTCTTACAGTTCTCATACTTTTTTAAAATTGTTGTTTTGTCTGCTGGTAGACAAAAAGGTGGCGGACGAAATGACCGCGCACCTTTATATAAAGATCTTTTGGCTTTTGCATGAAAGGGTTTAAAATTAGGAAAAATTAGATTCATATTCATGACAAAAATCTTTTTGACCAAATGTATATCTGTACTGCACTATAAGATAAGGCCTCTTTTTATACCTAAAGACTATTTAAGTTGCTCTTGCCATTAACCTAGTGCAAGGTTGCCATGGCCCCATGGATTAAGCTTTACAGTTTTTAGAATATACTAAAAATATTTGTCATAATAAAAATATTGAAATTCCATGTAGACTTTATTTATTTCAAATTTCAATTCAAATTTCAATTTAGCATGAATGCCATAGTTTGGGATATAGAATGCTCAGAGTAATAACTATGAAGTAAGCATAATATATTAACCAATTGCCAAAATACATCAAAGTAATTAAAATTTAGAGCCCTAAGGTTTCTAATACTTTGTGACACAGCTTTTTCTATCTGACAGCATATTTTGTTATTGTAATATTTTGTGTCAATAGTAAAATTTGAGTGGCAAACTTACTTAAATATTCTAACCCCAATCATTATTGTAGATTTATCCCAGAACAAACTAACAGAATATCCAAAACAACTCTCCAATTGTCAGTTTTTATCAGTGAGCAATTGTTGTCACAATTTGCTCAAATCACTACCAGATGACTTTGATTGCCTAACCAATTTGTTACAATTGGATTTGAGTTACAATTGCTTTGTTGAATTTCCTAAATCTCTGTGTAGACTTTTGAAATTGGAGGTATTGATTATTTGTAACAACAAGTTGACAGCACTGCCAGATGAGTGTGGTGATCTTCTTAATCTAGTTGTTCTGGTGAGTAAAATTTAACTTGTTGTTTTTGTAGAATTTTATGAATCTTAAATCGTTAGGGTCCTACTTTCAGTAGCATAAATACACACTGAGAGCTTCATTTACTTATAATTTAGTTCCAGAAACATCAATGTCCTCTAGAACTGTTAAGAAATTGTTTTGATATGTATGCTTGTCAAACTGGTCTTATCTTGTTTGCCAACTGTTAGTTTATTCCTACTTTAAGTAGTGTAGCTGCGAGGTAATTTAAAACGGATGACTGCTAATAAATTATACGTTTATCAAGACCTGGGCTTAATCAAGAAAGGACTTAATTATTGATGCAGAATATACGCTGCTAAATAGGCTTCTATGAGTTTATAACAAATGCAAAGCTATTATTGATATTTTTCCTTTGTAGGATGCATCTAACAATGAAATTCGGTCAGCAACATCTCGAATAGCCAATTTGAAACAATTGAAAATACTAAAATTGCGTAACAATGCACTGGAAACTGTGCCTAGTGGTATGTTATCCAAGCTCATTTATTTTCTAGTGTGATATCCATCATTTAATAAAACTAATCTCTGACGCAGATTGGTCAAGTCTACGCTTGCGTTGTTTGGATCTCGGGGCCAATGAGCTGTCGAGTTTGCCTCCAACTTACAGTGAGATGCGTCCAGGCCTCACCCAACTCAACTTGGACCTTAATCCGATGCGATGTCCGCCTGCTCACGTCTGCGCTCGTGGCCCCAGTCACGTGCTCAAATATCTGGCAGTTTGCAGTTTGGGTTCCGAACTGCCTTGGCACTATGCCAAGTCTAAGACTGCGTCAAAATACGCTACTGCAGAGAGGCGACATCAATCGGATGGTGTAAAAATTTCCTCGGATATTATAGACTCAAAGACTCGAGTAATAATTGCTGAAACTGAGGATTTGCGCGAGTTGAATGGCGACCCATCGTCCTCTGTGAGTTTGCTATTTAGGTTTTTGCTTAAGAAATTTAAAAGTGAAAATGTATTTAAATTATTTAATTTTGTGCTTAAAATTGATACTAACAATAAGAATTTTATAGAGAGGATTCTAAAGTAAACCTTGATAGTATTCGAACCTTATTTATCCTTTCCCCAATGTACACTTGCTCCTAGGCGAGTCTTATTATCTCCTTCCCCAATGTACACTTGCTCCCTAGGCGAGTATTATTGTCTCCTTCCCCAATGTACACTTAATCCAATTTATTGAACAGTGTTAATAAAATTAAACATTTTTTAATTCATTAAATAAAACATTCTGAAAATGAGAACTCTTGGAAAGATTTCAAAGCATCTATAGGATATGGATAGGGATTTAAAATCGTCAATCGATTGAAAAAAGGTATTTAAGCCTCAGTGCTATTTAGACAATTCTCCATTACAAATTTAAAATGCACTTTTAACATTTGTTTTCGCAGCCCCTCCAAAACAAGTTTAATATCTGCAGGTTCGTATTGCTCACCATTGCAATGCAGTTACGGTCCCCATAGTAACCAAATAGAGCCTAAGTTTGTTTTCTTGCATGCGATTCTGCTGTTATAGTAAATTAGTAAATTAATTCGTATCATTTTATCGTGTTTTTCGTTTGTATGTTTAAAATTTTTACTTTTCTACTTTTAGTAGTTTTTTGCGTACATTAAGCGTGAATTTTTTTCCTTTCTTTCTCCCTCCCCAGCCTGTTATTGTGCCTCTCCAGCAGTTAACGCAGCGACGAATTTCTAATATTTCGTCGGGTTCTTCCAGTGCAAATCAGGCATTGAATGCCTCTGTCACTGCCGTTAGTAGTGCTTCCGCTTCCGTACAGTTTAGCTCGAGCAATTCAGTTTTACAACGACTTGAACAGCAATCTAGTAGACTTGGCGGTAGTTCCACGTTGCCTAGGCGACGGCCTGGTACAGTGGCTGAGATTGGCGATTCGTCTGTTGGCTCGGCGGGCGGTGAGTTTGTTTTGTTGACACAGAAATTGGGTTGCTATGGTAGCTGACTTGTGTGTTGCTATGGTAGCTGACTTACGTGTTGCTATGGTGGCTGAACTTCGTGTTGCTATGGTAGCTGACTTTGGTGTTGCTATGGTAACTGACTTTCGTGTTGCTATGGTAGCCGACTTTGGTGTTGCTATGGTAGCTGAACTTCGTGTTGCTATGGTAGCTGAACTTCGTGTTGCTATGGTAGCTGAACTTCGTGTTGCTATGGTAGCTGACTTTGGTGTTGCTATGGTAGCTGAACTTCGTGTTGCCATGGTAGCTGAACTTCGTGTTGCTATGGTAGCTGAACTTCGTGTTGCTATGGTAGCCACTCTTCGTGTTGCTATGGTAGCTTACTTTCGTGTTGCTATGGTAGCTACCCTTCGTGTTGCTATGGTAGCTACTCTACGTGTTGCTATGGTAGCTTAGTTTCGTGTTGCTATGGTAGCTATGGTAGCTACTCTTCGTGTTGCTAGGCTTTCCTAAGACTCGCACAATGCTTGCTTCCTGTTTTTTATATTTTTCAGCTTCCGCTTCGGCCTCACCGTCGATAGTTGCTGAGGCCGCCGCCGCCGCCGCTGCCGACAGCAGCGGCTCCGTCGATTTGCTTCGAACAGCCGACGAGTCGGCGGTGGCGGCGATGCGCTCAATCGTGGAACGTCGCCTAGGCGTCCGTTTGCCGGATCGACCCGACCGCCTAGCCGAACGGCTCATTGACGGACAGCTGCTCGGTCAGATGGCCGAGCTGTCAGCTGGCGGTCAAGACGGAGACAACGTTGCCGGATCCGTGTCGCCAGGTGGCCATGGTCGCCTGTTGGATCTGTATCAGCGTCTGGGCGTTGCGGAGGTGAGTGGGGAGTATGTTTTTGCTACTATGGCAACCGGCTTGTTACTTAGTATAATCGAGTAAAATTTGTTGCTATGGCAACCAGCTTTTATTTAATATAATCAAGTAAAATTTGTTGCTATGGCAACCAAGTTCGTTACTTAATATAATCAAGTAACATTTGTTGCTATGGCAACCAGCTTGTTACTTAATATAGTCAAGTAACATTTGTTGCTATTGCTATGGCAACCAGCTTGTTACTTAATATAGTCAAGTAAAATTTGTTGCTATGGCAACCTGCTGGTTATTTAATATAGTCAAGTAGCATTTGTTGCTATGGCAACCAGCTTGTTACTTACTATAATCAAGTAAAATTTGCTGCTATGGCAACAAACCGTAGTATTGAAAAAGAAAATATTAAATGGAAGAGAGGAAAATAAGTGGCTATCTGCTTTATGACCTAAAGATTTTGGGTTCGAGCCCCGACTTTTCTTGACAATTTTTGCCCTTGAGCAAGGCCCTTAATCCAACATTGCTTCAGTCCACCCTGCTAAGAAATAAGTTCCCAGTTTGAGCTTTAAAATTTCCACTTTGAAATACTAAATTCTATATTCTTTGCTTTTACAAACTTAATAATCCATTTTACGTAGAAGTGTATTCATAGATAACTAGTAATTATGTAGAAAGTTGTTGCTGTGAAGTGTATGATATCACTGACAATTGTCATTCGAGCTAACAAAATAGTTTGCGCTGGCGCAACTCTGACTCTAAACAAATAAATTTATATTTCAGAGAAACTTTTCGCTAACCAAACAGTCGCAACCGCCTCAGCTTGGCGACAAAATTTTGGCTCTAATGTTGTTAATGTTTTGGCTAATAAACTGCTGCTGCTTACTAATTAACGGCTGGAGTACTGCTCAAAGTGACTCGTGATTTTTTGTTAAAATTTGCTCCGCTGGATCAATATAATTATTGATTTATTGATCGTGCTAAACTGTTCAACATTTTTGAGTCGTTTTTTTAGTTTTAAAGCCACAAAAATATCAATATGATAACTAAATCAAAAGTTTGTTTGTCTACAGTTGTCTTCGTTAGATCCTTTGTATCTTCTCTCAATGTACACTTGCTCCTAGGCGAGCCTTACTATCTCCTTCCCCAATGTACACTTGGTCCTAGGCGAGCCTTATTATCTCCTTCCCCAATGTACACTTGTTCCTAGGCGAGCCTTACTATCTCCTTCCCCAATGTACACGTGCTTCTAGGCGAGCCTTCTTATCTCTTTCCCTAATGTACACTTGCTCCTAGACGAGCCTCATTATCTCCTTCCCCAATGTACACTTGGTCCTAGGCGAGCCCAAACATCTTCTCTCTCATCAGCTAAACAATTTAATACAATTTAAAACCAAATTCAGCTTTCGTTTAAGTTCTCATAGCATTTATGATTCCGTCTTGTAACATTTTTTATTATTTTTTCGCAACTACAAAAGCTGTAGTTCAATATTATTCCTGTATAATTTACGCACTAAGCAGAATATTTTTATTGTAGTTTATCAGAACTATGAATTATTGATATTAATATGGCACTTTTTCTTTATCAACCAATTCCACTTTTAGAAGCATACTGCAAAATGTCTTGCTAAGTTTCTTCACCGGTTTATTTATGTTCATCGCAGTTAATTGTGGGTTGCCTTGTTGCTGACTATAGTTTTTCTGTATAATTCTTTCACGCAGTTTTTATTATATTTTCGTTTTTACCAATTTGATTACGATATTATGCTTCGTAATAAGTTTTATGCTTTCTAATATATATAATTACTTAGTATCTTATTGATTTTTTATTGTTTGCTTTGCTGATACAATCAAATTGATGAAATATTGTTTAAAAATCTCCACATTTTTTTAATGATGTCAACTAGATTATACTGACTGACTGACTGACTGACTGACTGACTGACTGACTGACTGACTGACTGACTGACTGACTGACTGACTGACTTACTGACTGACTTACTGACTGACTGACTGACTGACTGACTGACTGACTGACTGACTGACTGACTGACTGACTGACTGACTGACTGACTGACTGACTGACTGACTGACTGACTGACTGACTGACTGACTGACTGACTGACTGACTGACAAACTGACAGACTGACAGACTGACTGACTGACTGACTGACTGACTGACTGACTGACAGACTGACTGACTGACTGACTGACTGACAGACTGACTGACTGACAGACTGACAGGGTTAGTGAGTGGCTGGCTGACTGACTGACTGACTGACAGGGTTAGTGAGTGGCTGACAGACTGACAGGGTTAGTGAGTGACTGGCTGACTGACTGACTGACTGACTGACTGACTGACAGGGTTAGTGAGTGGCTGACTGACTGACTGACTGACAGACTGACAGGGTTAGTGAGTGGCTGGCTGACTGACTGACAGGGTTATTGAGTGGCTGACTGACTGACAGACTGACAGCGTGAGTGAGTGACTGACTGACAGGGTTAGTGAGTGGCTGACTGACTGACTGACTGACTGACTGACAGGGTTAGTGAGTGGCTGACTGACTGACTGACTGACAGACTGACAGGGTTAGTGAGTGGCTGGCTGACTGACTGACAGGGTTAGTGAGTGGCTGACTGACTAATTCTTTACGAGTAGAGCAAATAATTTAGACAGTAAAACAAGGCCAATAAATAATAACTTTTTTAAGATTTAAATTTAAACTACATACATTTTACTTTATGTAAAATTTCTAATTTTTGTTCTAAATTTTTTTATAAGCGGCTTCAAGTTTTGGTACATCAATGCGGCACTAAAAAGTCTCAATTGAGATATTTTTTTCTTTATGATGCATCTAACTTAACTGCTTCTTACTCGTATTTTTATGTAGTGCTTTTTCTAACAATAAATATAACACTCTTGCAATAAAATTCCAGGTTTTTTGGGCATTGATTGTCCATCAATACTACTTATGATTCTAACAGCAGTAGCATAACAAATATTTTTATCTTCTTTAATTTCGATTTATTCCAGTTGCCGGCAGCGCAAACGCGGGACCCTGTGATGCAGCATCTGGTGCGCATGGCTCGCGCTTTTATAGCCATGGAGGCCAGAATCAAACGCAACGGCAACTGTTGCATTGTCAGGAATTCCTATAGGATTAACGCGGAATTTGATTGACTTCTTTGTTTTAGTGTAGAAAATTAATTACTATAGAATGACTGCTGTCTTTTTTACCAATCAAGATTTAACATTTCTGAAAAAAAATACATTGATATATTAGATTTTTTAGATGCTTTATAAAGACTATACATATAAACAAATATACAAGCTAATGAACATTTTCATTTTTATAAAACAAGCATTAACTATATAATCCAAGACAATATAGCAGCCTCAGTATAACAAAACAACTTAAAAGACAGTTGCAAAAAACTGACTGGCGTAAACGCATGCCAGATATCTGGATAATAATAAACCAGGTATTGAAAATGTACATTTACGAGCTTACGAGTATTATTCCATTGAATATCTAGCGCTGGTTGCTGAGTCTGCCTGATTAATATTTGAAGGCTAAAATTCGTCCGTTGCCATGGCCGCATTCTGCCAGCATTAATGTGAAGAAGTCATCAGATTCGTGCACTGCCACATCAGCTGGTAAGCATAGCCGGTTGCCTTGACAATCTTGCAGCAATGTCTGCATAATGGTGCCATCCGTGTTGAGAATCGCCACCGAGTTGCTGCCGAATCCGCTGACAATCACGTGACCTCTGCTGTCGGCCGCAATCCGGCACAGTTCAGGCGAGTCCGCAGCACCCGCCGAGTGCTCGGTGAGACGCTCCGAGTCGAGGCACAGCTTGAACACCCGCCCCGACCTGTTGTCGCTCACGAAGACGTCGCCGCCCCCCGACACGGCCAGACTGCCCAGGTCCGCTCCCGTGAGCAGCGGCTCCGAGCTCAGCCTGATGGTCCTGATCTGCAGGCCCATCTGAGGCCGCCTGCTCACCAGCAGAACCCGCGGCTCCGTGCGCTCAAGCAGCAAGATGTGGTCGCGGCTTCCTGCGATGTCGCAGATGAACGAGTCGCCGTCCGGCAGTCCGAGACTGTCGCCTTCCAGTTGCAGCGACACCCTGCCGCCGAGGTCTGTCGCCGTGACTCGGTCCGACTGAGCCACGAGCAGCTGACGTAGCTGAGAGTCGAAGTGCAGTCCCGTCACCTCCTTGTCCCAGTTGATGGAGTGGCAGTGAAGCTGCAGGTGCTGCTGACCGCTCAGTGGCACCGCGAGCAGGTAGTTGAAGATGCCCGGCTCGAAGGATATCAGCACGCACGGGGAGAGCCTCGTGTTGTTGGGGCCATCACTGTGTACCGGGACCAGCCTGTTGGAAGCGTCAGCAGCGAAGCCATCCGTGTCGCTGCAGACCGTCAGCCGCTTCGGACTGGCTCGCAAATAGTTTCTAACCTCAGTAAACTGCATCTCTGTTCGTTCTTACTTGCTTGAGTCTTTTGTTGCTTGGGGCAGGAATTTATCTATATTTTTAATTCGTAAGTGTGCGCTATAACGTTGAATATGCGTTTCTAAAAGTTTACTGGTCTACCCGTTTTGCTATTGCTCTAGGTATGTGCCTACATATGGGCCTATGCTGCCATCACTGTATTGCACAATGGCTTTCTCAGAGATGTGGACGAATGTACGAATGCTTTAACTTCTCGTGTGAAAATAATTTAACACATTTTACAGCCCTGAAGTTACATTAAAGCATAAAGAAGCACTACTGCAGCTGGATGAAACAAGATTATTATTTCAGTTGTTACAGTACTTTTTTATTTGTTGTTTGCTAGTTTGTGCTATTGTTTGTGATATTTGCTGTTCTAAGCATACTCAGACAGGCAGGCGGACTTCTCTTTTGGCGAGAACTCGCGAGTGCCAATTTCTTGGAAATTCGTTTGAAAGAAGAGTTAAGACGAATTAAATCTCAATGTGCATACTCGTAGTGCTCAGAGACGTCTAATTTCTTGTTTTGGTCTAATTCGGCTCCAACTGCTTTTTAGAGGTATTTGTAAAGTGCCACTTAAAATTTCAGTTCAATAGCGGCAAATAAAAAGCCTTTCTTAGTTTAAAAAGTAAAAAACAGCTATACAAAAACAATGAAAATTAGTAAAACAGGTGTACATAAACAAGGAAAATACAGACGCGTGATTGTTTACGGCGTACTTGCGCCAATATGATATTTGCAGATTTTTTTGTGATACATGTTACGCTACCAAAATCCTTTTTTTCTTTCTATGTATAAAATCTACATATCCCTTATGAATCAACGCTTACATCCTTTACGAAGGAGTTTTCAGTAGAAAAGTGTACGCTCGTACTTTATAATATAATAATAATAATTGATTACACCTGTCCCAATCGGGCCAGATGTGCAGCCAACAGCGCAGCCGCAGCTATAGCGCGGCGCTTCTGAAGACTGCGTACAGCTGTTCAGTCCATGGACTGGGGGGACGCCACACCCACCTTCAATTACCCCAGCTGATGCTGGTACCCATTTAACAGCCGGGTGAACTGAAGCAATGCAGAGTTAAGTGTCTTGCTAAAGGACACAAATTGTACCAGTGGAGTCGGGAATCGAACCCCCGACCTTCAAGTCGTGAGTCCGACGCTCTAACCACTAGGCTACAACCTCTTTTTCGTACTTTAGAAAATTTTTAAGATTGGCATTATAAAAGTCTTACGATCCAACGCATGGCTTAATTTTGACGAATTTTATGATTTCCAGTTACTGTTTTTTTTAAATGACACATGCGAACGAAGAGTTCATCTGCTAGTTGGAGCATTGCTACTGACCTTTAGTCCCCAGTATGCCCTATGGGTCATAGCTAAGACGTAGGGAATAGTTTTTCCCTAAATTTTAAATCTACGCATAGAGGCGCATTTTTTTAAAAACGAAGTTCCTTTTCAAAGGAGCGATGCTCTCCCGTCATAGCAGACATAGCGTCAGAACCTAATTAAAACAGACCAATGACGCTCGGACCTGAGGTACGGGCGAGCTAAAAATAGAATTCGGCCTTTATACGCTCGTACAGTCCAAACCCTACCTTCATGAAAACGTACATCCAAGTGTGCACCTAAAAGTGTACAGTCCAAGTCTAAAGCGAAAAGCGTCACATTACTGGACTTATAAAAAACTTGTTGGTGCCTTCTAACAGTTCATTATTAATTTATGTGTCAAAGCGTAAAAGCTAAAAATAAAATTACTACACGTAAACATTTCATCGTAAGACCATATTTATATTCGATAAACAAGATAACGCACCTAGACTAGGCTTCATGCAGGCTTAAACATACCGAACTTCGATGCAGTCAACCTGGAAAGTCGGCACATTCAAAGCCAGTCCGAAGCGGCTGACGGTCTGCAGCGACACGGATGGCTTCGCTGCTGACGCTTCCAACAGGCTGGTCCCGGTACACAGTGATGGCCCCAACAACACGAGGCTCTCCCCGTGCGTGCTGATATCCTTCGAGCCGGGCATCTTCAACTACCTGCTCGCGGTGCCACTGAGCGGTCAGCAGCACCTGCAGCTTCACTGCCACTCCATCAACTGGGACAAGGAGGTGACGGGACTGCACTTCGACTCTCAGCTACGTCAGCTGCTCGTGGCTCAGTCGTACCAAGTCACGGCGACAGACCTCGGCGGCAGGGTGTCGCTGCAACTGGAAGGCGACAGTCTCGGACTGCCGGACGGCGACTCGTTCATCTGCGACATCGCAGGAAGCCGCGACCACATCTTGCTGCTTGAGCGCACGGAGCCGCGGGTTCTGCTGGTGAGCAGGCGGCCTCAGATGGGCCTGCAGATCAGGACCATCAGGCTGAGCTCGGAGCCGCTGCTCACGGGAGCGGACCTGGGCAGTCTGGCCGTGTCGGGGGGCGGCGACGTCTTCGTGAGCGACAACAGGTCGGGGCGGGTGTTCAAGCTGTGCCTCGACTCGGAGCGTCTCACCGAGCACTCGGCGGGTGCTGCGGACTCGCCTGAACTGTGCCGGATTGCGGCCGACAGCAGAGGTCACGTGATTGTCAGCGGATTCGGCAGCAACTCGGTGGCGATTCTCAACCCGGATGGCAGCATTTTGCAAAAACTGATGCTCCAGTTTCCTACAGGCGCTGCTGTCGTTGAGTCTCCCGATGGCGTCACATTTCTTGTTTCTGACTATGGCGGGAGAGGTTTGCACGCGATTTCGCTGCCGTTTGAGTTGCCGGACAAAGAGATGTCAACCAGGACAGGAAGTGAATGCCTCGGTGATTTCAGCTGCCGTTCAAGTGCTTAGCGCCGCTCTACATTTTGTATTATTTTGTATTTTTGTTACGAAACTGTTAGCATTGACAAATAAAGTAATTGGATGCATTGCCTAATTCATGTATTAAACTCCCCAATCTGTGTAATTTGTATGCTGAAAAACCATGCGCTTTTTTATCACTTTGCTAGTGAAGAGTTCAAATGCTGTAAATAATCACAGGCCGTGAGTGATTTTTAGGTATAATTGTATTGGTTTTTATGCATATTTTGTTTTAGCAACTTAAAATTCACCTGAATTATGAAGTATACGTTTATATTAAAAGGATAAAAGGATAAGCATCGCAAAGGCTATTAAAATGCACAAAGTTAGTTTTGAATCTCAGTTTCGAGACATTGGAGACAGAAGGTGGAGAACTCAGTCAA
The DNA here is from genome assembly GCA_950096795.1 of Macrostomum cliftonense. Taxonomy (NCBI): domain Eukaryota; kingdom Metazoa; phylum Platyhelminthes; family Macrostomidae; genus Macrostomum; species Macrostomum cliftonense. The sequence goes on from CATNEM010000197.1 coordinate 1,086,838, forward strand.
GTTAAATCACTTTCTTTATCAATTTAAGAGAAGCAGCGACCCAGAAAAATACATACAAGTCACAACAAACCCTGAGTATAGACGAACGTTGGCAGCATTTAGACTAGGAAATCATGACCTAGCATGCGAGACACTTTGAAAAGTGAGACCTAGAATACCCTATGAAAATAGATTGTGTCCAAAATGTAAATTTTGGTTGAAAATGAAGTCCACTTTCTATTTAAGTGTCCCTGGAACGAATACAGAGCTCATAGGGAAAATTTTATCAATGAGATATCCAAAGAAGTACCTAACTTTAACTTGCTGACAGAGGAGGATAAATGTCTTTTTCTTATGGTACAAGAAAATGTTGAACTAATTAACAAATTAGCCAAATACATGCAGGAGATCGGAAAAATCAGAATGCGGCTGCTCTGAGGTTTCTAAAAAAATATTTTGTCTTATTTTTAATTCCCACACGAGTTACAAAATTTAAAATGTGTTGACAATTCTTATTACCAAATTTCGTGAAGTCGATATTTCTTCGCATACGCTCGTATTTATTGTTTCGTGAATATAATATTCTATATTTTAAATAAACAAAAAAATCAGCACCCAGATGGCGTGCTGACTATTACTAATATTATGAGTAATAATAATAATACTAATATTATGTTATCAATTCAGTCTGTTTGATGCTAAACAATGTTTGGTGAACAAGAAGCAACTTTCAAATCGTTAGTTATCTACTGATGTTCGGGAACTCCGGCGGGTGTCTGTCGAGTCTGACGAGTTGACGAGTCGTCATTCAAATGCGTGTAGATTGCTGGGTTGTCTCAAATGCTTGCTGCTAATCTTCGTCTTAATATAAGGATCTAAAATCCCCTCTAGGATACGCAATCAATAAGAAATCCAGGCTGCTACCATACAGTGCCTAAACTATTCAAAATAAAAATAAACCTACATGCTACAGTCGCAAGGGCCAAGCTATAGTACCAACGTATCTAAAACGAATGAGAAAAATTAACGAGAGTTTCAAAATATCATTACTAATCACCCTTCGTAGGTTCAAAATATTTTCACAAACAATTATTCAAAAAACAATTATGTCAATGCCAACGGAAACTTTGTTTTGATTTGCTTCAGAATCTGCTTTGCTTTTTGTCAACTTTTTCCGAGTAGACATCAACTGTCTATTTCTTGTAACTCAGACCTTTTTTATTAATAATGTATACTTCCATTGTAAGGTTGCTTACGCAAGTTTCTTTTCTTGGAATGAAAAGCAATTCAAATTTTAATTTAACTTTTGTTACTTTCTTAAAATATTTCTGTCAAAAATTCGTTGTCGCTAAATTTATAAAAAATTAGATGCTTAAATGATTTTTTAAGAAAAAACTAAATATGATTATAGAAATAAAAAAGCTATTACTAGTTATCGCCCTTCTCAGGATCCGTTATTTTCATACCCATGCAACAATGCCAAAATTTAGGACCACTAGAAATCTTCTCCTAGTGCTCCTTGGTCAAAACTATTATCAAGGCCAGAGAAAATACAGCGTTTTGATTTGCTTCAGATCAGTTTATTTTTTATGAATGCGAGCGTCAACATTTTATTTTAACTTAAATGAATTCAAAGTTTCTTTTCTGTCATTTCTTCAATCTTCTTCACATTTCTCCACTGTCATTTCTTCGACCTTTGACTTTTTCGGATTACTTTGTATACTTCCATTGCAATGTCGCTCCCGCAAGTTTCTTCCATTGTATTATTTTCGCATTTCTCTTTGCACTTAGTTTGCACTGAACATCGGACATCGGGGCTCAGTACAGGGTCCCCCAAAGGGTGGCAAAATTGCTAGTCAAGACTTAGAGTTAGAAGTAGTAGACTTTTGAAAAGATTTTTTTCTTACTAGTGCCAGTTTTCAAAAAGAAGTGATAGTAGCTATTTTGACGATCTAAATACGGTATTTTTTCTCGCAAAAACAGGTCAGTTTTTGTTCAAGGAATTCTAGAGTAACGAACAACTAGAGTGACTAAAAAATTGACTTCTAGTGGTCCTTGTTTTTGCTTACAGTTTCAGTTAAAGGCCAAAGAGCTGCATTTACACATTCAATAGTGAACTGGTGTCAGACAGGTGTGTTCTCTTCCTGCCTCTACTTTTCTCTCTACAGTCTACTCCTACAGGGTATACTGGAGAAATCCTACAGGGTATACTGGAGAAATCCTACAGGGTATACTGGAGGAGTGAAAATACTAGGGATTTCACATGAACACAAAAGGAACCATTGAATCTAATGTCAGAATAGAGTAATAAAATGTGGGTACCCAATGCTATTTCTAAGAAAGTTATCGGGTTTGCATTCATCGATACGAGTACGCTCGTACTACAGGCAAGTCAAAACACCGACAACAATTATGCTACGAGCTAGATCGGCGCTCGATAGGCCACCTTTGCTATGCAATATTCAAAAGAGAACCTGTCCAAAGTGCGGAGTTGAGGTACAGATTGAAATTGAGTTCCCTTTAAAATGCTTCCGGAACCTGCTTAAACATGAATTTATTAATAGTGTAGAAGTTCCTGACAATAATTTTCTCCTCCATTTGCAATCTAAGAATGCCATTGGTAACCAATCATTACAATGTTATTTTTCTCGATCAATTTTCTTTATCACATTAGTAACATTACCTTCGGTTTTTCAGTTAAAATATAAAAAATATGTAAAATATCAGCAGCTGTCTTACGTACTGCCAAGCGAAGTTCAAAGTCACTTGTTTTTGTTTTGTTTTAAGTTCGGCTTTTCCCTGCTTGTAAGTGGCCAGATTTCAAAATTTCAATTTGCATTGTTTGCGAAATTTCAAACTATTTCGCTATTCCGCTTGTAGCTATCGATCATTTTTTGGACTAATGGACTACTCATTTTTTAATATTTTCAAGCTTAATTAGCGACTATTTTAGTCCGCTTTAATCAATACGAGCCGAGTAGCAGAAATAAGTCGCGTCTTAGAGTTGTACTTTAATTGCAGGTGGCATGATAATTGGTGACGTGCACTTCAGAGTGCTACAATTCCTGCTAGCCTGCTAGGGTGCTAGCTTCTTGCTATTCATTTGCGCAAATTATTTAATGCAAATATATTAGCGTGCTTCAGATTTTGAATTTAAAATTTGAATTAGACTTTCTAGCGAAACTAAAATTTACTGCACAAAAAACTTCTTCTTACCTGGAATCTGGGGCATGAAGTCAGACATTTTGTAGACCATCATGGTCAATCTGCTTCCGCAAGCTTCTGCTTCTGCTCCTTGACCTGGACATTTTATATAGCATGATTTTATTGGGACTTGTGGGCTATGAATCAGAGTCGAACCGCAGTAGCATGAAGCCGAGTATCTGCCAGATGCCTTTAATTCCCCATCAACAGTCAGGCCAAAGTAAAGCGCCTTCCGGTACTGACACGCAGCAAAGCACTTTCTCAAATTCATACTCCAGCTTCTGCTTACTCGGTCTTGCAGAGCAGTAAATCCACGAATAGTCAAGTAGCAGCCCACTTCCTTGTCTAAAATAAATAGATTAAATTAAGTTAGAAAATTCATTTAAAAATAAATATAATCATTACGCATAACGCAAAAATTAAACTACTCACAAGTAGTCTGCAAGCGCGCTGAAAAAAATCGAATACGAGCCAGTAAACTATTTTAAAATTTTTAATGATAGGAAAAATCTCCATCCATGCATTTTTTAGAAGTCTTTGACAGGCGACTGCGAGATAAGTAGCAAATTAAAACTAATACGAACACAATACTGCTCACGGCTTACCTTCGCTCTCGAATACACCGGATGCGGCCAAGAGGACGATCAGCGTTGTGGCGGAGAAAAGCATTTTTGCTTTAGTTAGCTGACAATTGAAAAAATTTACTTTGCAGAGTTTTTTTGATTATTTAACTGCTGTCAGTTTGACCTATTTTAAGCAAAGAAAGTTAGAAGGAGTTTGTTCTTCGAAAAATGCAATTAAATGGTAATTTTTTAAGCAAGGAATCTCATATTAAATGAAAAAAACGTCGACTAAGAATGCAATGTAGCTAAATTTTGACTCATGAATTTGTTACATAAGAATTTTTACCGCTGAGAAGCGCTTGTTTCTTCGGGCATTCTTTGGGCCTTGGAGTTTGCAACTGCCTTACTTTGGATGGGGGTTTGTTTTATTTTGATTGACTCAGATTTGATTAAAAATTGTGGATGAAAAAATTGTCGTTGTTTACTAAATAACAAATGAATTGCTTTTTTCCGAAGGGGATTATATGAGACAAATAAATGATTGCAGTGCTTGCAGAGTTTTAGGCGTTATATCCTTTAGGTCTCTTGAATTTTAGGTAATGTGATGGAATGCAATTTACAAAAGAACTGCGCATGAAGTCGCCAATCCACCTCCATAGGAATAATGTGGTTAAAGTTCCCAACTCGGCCCGCTGGTTGCGTGAGCCTAGCTCTGAATGCACCCCAGGCTTTGCCTTCCTGTTTGACCCGCCACCCCAGATGGTGGGTTCGGTAGCTTTGGACTGGCTGAGCGGCTAAGATCCTATAGGGCTAAGACTGGCCCTCGGAGTTTCGTTACGGTAATCCTGAGGTGCGAACCTTAAACCTGCAAAAACGGACCAATCGAACTGCCTCCTCACGGGACGGTGCTCCCGACCGATGTCCTGCGAACTATGTTTAGGCATCAGTCAAAGCACAATAGCCGAATAAAAAGACTCTAACAAGGGCTCTAAAATACCGGAGACATGGAGTGTCTTTTCAAGGTTTATTTCGGATTAGCGGACGGTGAGCTATACATCTCTAATGGCCCATGAGCCGCTACTATGTACGAGTAAAAATTACGCATCAGTATGTAATGAGCTAGAGATAAGCCAGCGTTTCTAATTCAATAAAGCACAAATACTTAAACACGGACTGTAAGAAATTTATCTTTTTCAAAACCAGCTTGCTCATGTACATTATGTCAATAAAAAGTAAAGCCTGGACACCGTACTATATATAAATAAGGAGAATTTCATGCACGATTAAGCCAGTAAATTGAAGGTTCTGTTTCAATCGCGTTAAAGATGAGAGACAAAGAGAGATAGCAGCAAGCGCCAAGGCTAAGTGATTGGAAGGAAAAAGCTCCCACGAAGCTAATATGCGGGCTAGAGAATGAGAGTTTAGGATAAAACATGTAAAGGGTCTCGAATGCGAAGCAAAAAGATGCCGTGAACAGTGCTGTCTTCATTCGGCCGTGGGCTAAGGCATAAGTCATTTTCTTATAATCTAGCCATCTTAAAGTAGAAAAATTAACGAAAACTATCGCTCGTTAATTTACATATATAGTACAAATACATATAAAGAAAGGCAGAGAGGGTGTTGACTAAGAGGTAACGTGAGACTTGCCGTGCGAAAAGGCTGAAGCTTTTTACTTGCAGGAGAGAGAATCTTTATTTTTGCTGCGATATCAAGATTACGTAATAGTCCACGTTGCCAAACTAATGGTGCCACCATTAGGGTAGCCCTGACAACTAAAGCAGCTACTGCGTACGTACGAACTGCGTGCATAGCCAGTCAAATGACCGCGGCATATACAATCTTCCCTATCTGAATTAAAAGTAAGCGGGATCAAAAAATTCAAATATTGGTTGAGATGAAAATTTAAAATTAAAGAGCCGAAATGAGACAGTCCAGTACAGTCACTGTCAATCAGCTGCTTGTACTTTTTCCCGCCGACTTTTGCCTGCCCCGAATTCAGCGATGGGCTTCTATACCTCAGCTATGGTGTTCCGACTGTCGGGCTTTCCTTCAGGTTGGTCTGGCGCTTAAGCTTGTAGCAGCCGCTTCACCTGAGTAGCTTGTCTGCGGCAGGTGGTGTCGTCAAAAGCAGTTGCCCAGCAAAAGGAAAGAAGCGGCAAAAATGCCAGAAGAAAAACCACCACTTCGACGCTGCCTGCAGATCTCGTGTAGTCCACATGGAAACAACATCTGGAGCTGAGGATGCAGAGGTGTACGCTGTCCGACCCAGTGCAATAAAGGCAGGCCTTTTCAAGAGGAGTTGAGAATCCATAGATGTTGGGATGTTGATAAAGCTGTCAAACAACTGTTTAAATGCATTAACAATATGATTAACACAGGGTGGCAAGGTTTACTTAATTTACGGGCATTGTTTGGAGCATCAACATCATAACACACAGTCTGACTGCATGGCTTTCAAATAATTAGTAAATTACTTCGAATGGTCAACATTTGTCACCAATAGATTTCTTGCGATGGTTTCCAGCTGACCAAATTGATGCAGCTTAGAATCGTAGCCAAGAAACTCACTAATTGAAATGTCAGTATTGCTGTACTTTGCAAAAGCAGTAAAACTGGAAAGAACTTTAATCGAACAATCTACAGTACAGCCATTACTAAGAATGAATTCCAAGATAGAATTCTATCACTAGAACTTGTGCTTGATGTGGCTACAGCATTCCTCTGTTTTAATAGCAGGTCTTTTAGATCCGCATCGGCTTTGCGTCCCGCAGCAGTCCACAGGCCTTCTTGCCGAGATTTGCGATAAGAGTGAACTTCTGAGCCATGTTATCTCACTTGCTCAGCTTAGACACAAGGACTTCTAGGACTTCTAACAAAAGTGACTTCTAGTGGTCCTTGCTTGGACACTGCTTCGAAGCGTTGGAACCAGCTTCTGTCTCCAGAGGTTCGATAAAACCAGCCATCGTCGCCAGTGTTAGCTTTGTGGCAAAATCTCGTACGCACGGAAAACAATATTTAAGTTCTTAAAAAAGTTCTTGGCGTTTTTCGGGGGTGTCCCAAACGTCCGTGCACTTTCTTTATTTCCGTTGGTTCTGACCAACCAAAAATATTCAGACTGCAGCACTTACGAAGAAAATTATCTGCCCGTAAAAATGACCCGCTGTTTGTTGATGTATCTACTGTCATTCTCGAGATATTTTACTTTTAGTGCCCCACCCCCTGTACTACTTCTACAAAGTGTTGTAAGCAGAGTTTTCCAGCTTTGTCAATCTATTGAAAAATATGTCGAACTTCAGTCATGTCAGATTTGAGGGGGGGCGACTGGCTCGGCGGTCTAGCGCGTCTGCCTTGTGTGCCACTGGTCAGGTTCGACCCCGCGTTGTAGGTTGGCTATTTCCCCTAGCGCGGTTTCGTGTGCAGGGTCACATTTATTTGGGGCCTTGTGCACGAATTGGTTGGGCTATGGGCCAGTTGTGCTATTTACGCCCATGAGGGCAACCCCCCCCCCCCCAAGGCATAGTGAGTGTACATTCCTGGAACGACCGCTTGTACACCCTATGTGAGTGCGTGACTGGTTGCCGGCTTGTGTGTGTGTCTATGCCTGCATACCGTGTTTAGTGTGACTGAACGCGCTTCAGGAGTCAGCGCAATGGACAGTCATGCCCCGTCGCTGGTTGTGGGACGATGTCGCTTTAAGCGTCAAAGTGCCTGAAGCCCTCCTGCAGATTTATCAGATTCAGCATATCAGATTGGATGAATTATGCACTTTGGGTAAAATTTCTTTAATCTACGAGCGTATATAATTTATTCAGCTCCCTTAAGAGCTCGGATTCTTACTGTACACACGGAACGGCTGTTCAGTAAGTGCATCGAATGTTGGCAAAATAAGGATAATTAACTCCAACACGGATCTGGTGGAGAAAAATCGATCGCTCAAGTCTCTATAAAAGAAAAGAAACTCGAGTCATTCCTGGGAATTTCAATTTTTTATCAAAAGTCAAGTTTGGGCAGAAAATTTCAGTTCAAAGTTAATAGATAAACTTTCTCTGGAATGAAGCTATTAAAAAATCAATATTTTTTATCAAGGAATTTAGCCCAAGAACCAAGTGCTGCTTAATGGCAAAAAGTTTTTTAAGTAGAATGCAAGACGGGGCTTTCAGGACAGTAAGAATCGCCCTTTTCTATATGCGCCTATAACTAAATTAAATATCCCCAGGCACTTCAGCAAAAATAGGGTACCTCCCCTTTTTGACCAAAAGTCACCAGATCCCGTTCACTAGCCTAAATTTAATGTCCCTATAGATCCGTACCTTTTTCCCCAATGGGTCATCTGGGACAGGGAAAAAAAACCTGGGACAGTCATAAAAACTCGTAACAAGCTCAAACACCCTTCTCAAACACTAAATTAAATATCCCCAGGCACTTCAGCAAAAATAGGGTACCTCCCCTTTTTGACCAAAGGTCACCAGATCCCATTCACTAGCCTAAATTTAATATGTCCCCATAGATTCGTACCTTTTCCCCAATGGGTCCTCTGGGACAGAGGAAAAAACTGGGACAGCCACAAAAACCTCGTAACATGCAAAAAAATAATAATCCATAATCCATAATTTTGTTTATCCTGGCGAGTTCAATGCACCTCCAGCTTTCATCCGGAGACACTAAACCTAAGCCTCATTCTAGCAACTTAAACACATTCAAGCATCAACACAGGGTACTCACCCCGAAAAAAAAAATATAAATTTTCAATAAAAATGCTTCCAACTGTCTCTCCAGGATCTTACTATGTTAAGCCTCATCCCAATTACAAATCTAAGTACCAATGCAAGAAGGAATGCAAAGAATATATGAAAAAATTCTGGCCTAAAATTGAACCAACCATCCCGAATCTTAATCATGTGGTTAAAATTCACTGGCATTATTTCCATGGAGTAACTATTAAAGATTACGACAGCTACTATAACTTTGCAGAAATTATTAAGCAACTGTAATTTATTTCATATTATTTTTTTTTCTCTCACATTCTTACAATAATAATTGTCATTGCAAACTCTTCACCGTTAAAATCAACAGCTTCTCCATCTTCTGTCTCAAACTGTAGCACTATTTCATTAATTTCTTTGTTACAGAGCACAACTCTTTTTACTGGATTGGGTTTCTCAACAAGCATCTGTCCACCAGCAACAGAGCAGCGGCGGCGGAGCAAATTATTCCTGGGGGGGCACCAGCACTTCTAAGACATGGGGCCGATTCAGCCTCAAGATTTTTTTACTTATTTTTATCATCACGTCGGCACAAATTTTCCTTGGATATAGCCATTTTTCCACAACATAAAACGTAACAGTTTTTGCACATGCTACAGTTGGGGGGCACTTTGCATTGAGTGCCGCACCTACTAAATTTCAGGGGGGGCACGTGCCCCCTGTGCCGCGGGCTTCCGCCGCCCATGCAACAGAGTTAGAAATATTGTACAAAATATTTGTTCGTTTTCCCTTGAAGACCCAGTCAAGACTGAGATTGCTTCGGATCAAAATGTTCAAACTCTTAACAATGTCTGCGATATTTTCTGCCATGAATAAACCGCGTGCTGGCTGGCGGCTCAACATAACCACCCCCGGCGAAGGAGCTGTGGGTGGTGCTGCAGTTTCCGCCTTGTAAACTTTCTTTTCAAATCCCAACTCTCGATACCAAGTGCCATCTTTAAACTCTACCTCTGCGTCTTTATGAACTTGCATGACCACTCTCATTACAGTGAGATCATAGGACAATTTAACAGGAAATAGTTTATTCTCGGGTTTGCTAGCATCAGGAGTTCCAAAATGCCCCCTTTTGGTAAAAACGTTCTCCAGAAAGTAGTTATAAGTGTCCACGCTCTGTGTGCTCACAGGGAATTTAACCGGAAATTCTTTCACTTCGCCTCCACTTTGTTTCCATTTGTAATAAAACATGTTATTCTTTTCTGTCACGTTGGGGACATTTGACCAGCCAGTAAAGTCATTGAGATAAACATGGTAGTTTGCCTCTGGGTCCAGACGAATGGGTTGCTCAAGTTTTTCAATAAAAGTTCCACTTGAATCTGTAAGTCGACCAGTTATTGTAATTGGGATACTTTCCTTCGAATGCGACACGATATTGTTTAGTCTTTCAGCAATCGCTTCCATTTTTTTTTACAAAAAAATTATTTTAAACCTTACTCGAAGAATTATTAATCATGTTCAGCTTAATTTTCCTCTCAAATGCATAGATGATAAAAAGGTCAACGGGTGTAGCCTCACTTCTGTCGATAGTGGTCACAATATTCACCGGACTGTTGTCAGTAGGCATTTGCCTGGCCGACACGTCTGCACCGAAAATGGGGAAAAGAGTCTTGAACTGCCATGCCGTAATAGCGATTCCGTTGTTCTCCTTAACGGCTAAGTCAACCAGCTCGCAGTAAAATTTACTAATTTTGTTTGCTGCAAAATCTCCATTCTGTGGCATTGCCGGGTAAAGATTATCACTGATTTCATGCTGAATTGTTCGCACATTTCCATGTTCATAACGACTTATAGTTAATGGATCTCTCAAACTGACAATAATGTACCTTGGGTTGCTGCAAGAACCCTCCTTAATACAAATCTGTTGCCTTCTTTCATTGCGTTCATCCCTGCACATGTAAGCTGTGTAAGCAACATCAATATCTTTTTCAATAGCCTTCAAATATTCAGCTTTCAGTGCTGTCTTTGGTTCAATGATTTCCAAGTACAACTCAACTCCCGCTAGCTTAACTTCCATTCTAGTATGCTCAGCTCCTGTCCAAACACTCCTGTTGCGATCGTCCCTAGTAAGCCTAAACGTGTAGCTAAAGTTGCTGGTCAGGCGATTAAAAGTATTGCAGAACCCGCTCATGAATCTCAAAGGTACAAATATATCTACATTTCTATACTGAGGATTCTTTGCGCCATCATCAGCACCCGCCAATGCATAGTTATATCTCCCCTTTCTTTTTGCAAAACCTGAATCATTTACGTCTCCTTTCTCCTCATTAGGGATGAAGCCAGCGCCGCTACCAAGTTGAATAAAATCTGGGTTTTCAATGAGACAATGAGTGTCATACACTACACCAAAGTTGGCAATTCTCTCCAGCTCTGTACTCCCGTTCGACGCGCTAAACTCCTTAAACATGTAGGCCCAGAAGTTGCTGATTAGCGTGACATCAGCGTCATGCTTGTCAGTATTAGCACCAGCAGCACTTGTACCGCCTTTAGTCTTGTATTGGAATGTCATGTAAAACCCGCTCCTTAGACTGTGAACGCTGACCAGAGATGAACACCCAGTGTAAGTGAATGTTAGCGTTTGACCGGGGCCCAAATTAGTTTCATTCTGATTTTCATGACTGGGGACTCTTACTTGAGTCGCTTTGATTGTGCTGTCATCACTCAAGATAGGCTTGTTGATTTTATAGAAAACTGGCGTCAGAGGATCGTTCATTTTTTAGTTTAAAAATTAAAATAAAAAAATGAAGCGAAAAAATTCTCATTACATCTCTGACTTGGAGAAGCTTGCAGAAGCTGAAAAACGAGTCACCGGGTTAATTAACAAAGAGCAGCAGTCCTACAATGAGTTTATCCAAGCCGCCACTGAGTTTCACAAGCCGGGATACACCGAAGCAAAGAAATCAATTGAAACAGTTAAGGAAGCTGTTGATGAGATTCAAGAGAGCCAGTTTCAGAATACGCTGAATAAAATTCCACCTGGCGAAACGTCTCCTCAAGCATCTCAGCAAAAATTGAAAGTAACAGATAACTTCTTTGGGCCAGTAGAATATGAAGGCAAACTCGTCTTTGGTGTTAGTGTCTGGCGTAAAAATATTTCTAATGATCCTGTGGATTATCATCTTGAGATAACGAAAGAAAGTATTGGAGTCATCAAAGAAGGCGCGGCCGGGGAAGGAGAAAACACCTCAAAGAAAGTTGCTTTCACCCAAGTATTGCTCAACTTCATGACTAAAAATCAAGAAACTATTTCTGCGAAACAGCTAAACAATTATAAAGATCTGGTGACTTTTGCTTTACAAAGAGACATAGACATCCTTAAAGTCCCTGATATACTCAAATTTTTACATGACAATGGGGTAAACCTAAACAGCTTTAGAAAGTATAAGCACTTTAAACAATGGTTTGACCTGCCCGATCAGCTAGAAGTCATAAATTACCAGGAACAGCAAAAACAACTCTCTCAGCAACAAGAGATACCTCAGCAACAAGAGATGCCTCAGCAACAACAAAGCCCTCAAAAATTAACAGAAGAAGATGTACTCTCTCGACTTGAGACAGCAGATCCAACTCAAGTAGCTAATTACAAAACGGCAAATCCACAAGTATGGAGGCATCTAGAGCAGTTTTCACCAGATAGAATGCAGCGAATTTCAAACAGAGTTTTCACACCAAGGCAAGACATTAGATCACCAGAAACATCACCAGAGACATCACCAGAGACATCACCAGATACATCAGCTGCAAGTACCGGCACAGGGATGCCTGAAGTCTACAAGCGACTAGTCGTTCTCCTAGGAGCAGCAAAGACAGGTTTAAAGGATGAGAATAGAAAAGAGTTTGTTCATATTCTTGATAAAATGCTAGAAAAGAAGTACATCGATAAAAGAGCAAGAGAACTTTTATTTTCAAGGTTCAATAAAAAATAATTTTTTTTCACATAAAAAAATGCCACTAATCTTCGAAAAAGACGTCCCTAAATACTACGATGAGAACGAATTAAAGCTCATTAAAAGAGGATCTGGACTTTTTCCAGCAGGGCATTATCCAAGAAAAGAGCGATCGGGTAACGGTATTGCTGATTTGATCGCCCAGGGGGCAAAGATTTTCAAAGTCATCAGTGAGAACAAAGAAAATATAAAAAATGCTGCCGAGGCGGCGGGAAGTGTAGTCACAGCTGCGAAGAAGATCAAGGACACTATAAATGATGTTCAACCACTCGCGCCAAGCGCTGATAGCATTGATCCATCCGTTTATGCTAAGATGAGAGCCGATCTTAAAAAGGGCAGCGGTTTTAAATATGACTAAGGTAGGAGTTTCACGGGTGCTTTCTGGGGGTACAACACATGTGGGGGTACAAGACTAATAGAAAAAACACACAAGCCCCCAAAAAAGACACATAAAATCCCAAAAGACACACATCCCCACATCAAACATTGCAAAGTTAGATTGCAAAATAATTATATGAAAAATTTTTCATCATATAAAAATGGATTTTTCAAATGACTTCAACCCTCATTGGACTCGGAACCAAATCAAATTTAATCATAACGAGGCAATTCCTAGTCACTTCAGATGTATTGTTGTTGGAGAATCAGGCTCAGGGAAGACATTCAGAATCTTTAACATGCTTCTCAGACCAGGATTTCTTGACTATGACACACTGCACATCTACTCACCCACTCTGTATCAAGATGAGTATAAGATGTTGATTGCAGGTCTACAGAACAAACTAAAAAAGGAGCATATCATTCAGTGTTTTAATAACCAATCCAAGCTGCCCAGTGATCCAGAAATTGTCGCCAGTGAATATGCTAGCCATATCCCAGATAATGAAAAGTGGCACGACATTAAAGTGTTCACATATGGGGACCCGCAAATTGATCCTAAAACTAAACTTCTCCCTCAGCCTGATGAACTGGAAAAGGGAAGGAAGCACTTGATTGTCTTTGATGACTGCATGACAGGGCCCCAGAAGCAAATTGAAAACTATTTCACCAGGGGTCGACACAACAACTGTAATGTAATCTATATTACCCAAAACTGGTTTGAGTTGCCAAACAAAACTATTCGTGGGAACTGCAATCTGATCCTCTTGTTCCCAACCATACCGCAAGACCGACTGAAGAGGTTAAGTAACGAGGTGATTGCTCCTGCCCATTTTACTAAGCCTCCATTTGATCGAAAGAACGATGGTCGAAAGGTATCGCAGGAAGAATTCGTTAACCTATGCTTTGAAAAGTGGAATAAACCTTATCAGTTCGTGATGATTAACAAAGAGAAAAGAACAGTAGCGTAATTTAAAAAAAACAAACAAAAATGTCCATAAACTTTGCTGGTGAATCTACTAGTGGCTCCACTGCACACTCGCTTGCTTTCCTTGACAGGCGCTACATTAACGTTGAAGAAAAGATCCCAGAGATTGGACCGATTAGAGACCGCTTAAAACCATTGGAACGGTCAGCACACCATCATCAAATAAACATTGAAGACTTGCGGGCAAAAATAGCAAAGCTGACCGCCATCGTTGAGACTCTAGCTCAAACTCTCAGATCGGAAATCAATGCAAAAGACATTACTATAAGAACAGCGATTAATAAAAAGCGAGACATCCTTGATTCCTATTCAAAAGCTGAGACTGATGCCTTATTTACCGCTTGGAGAACAACCATTAATCAAAATGTAGCAAAAATAAAAAAGATAGAAAGAGATGTTGCCACGCATACGCTCTATCTGGATAGAATTTATAACAAGTGGGGGAAAACTTTGAGACGAATTAGTCGCCTAGAGCGACAGCACAATCTCCCTGACATTGACATTGAAGACGCCCGATCGTAAAATAGAAAAAAATTTTTTTACCTATAAAAAATGGCCGAAAATGATTCTCTGTATGACCCGCAACCAAATATAGCACCTAGTGCGCCTCTCTATCCTACAATCAATACTTTTACCTGCAACTCTCAACAGTTCCGACTTGTAGAGATTCAGAAAATGCGAATGGATATTGAAACCGCCATTATGAAAAACTCTAAAAAACTGAAACGCTTCAACAGCCAGTGTCAAGCTTTCGAGTATATTAATATGGTTCTCGGGTCAGTGTCAATTCTAAGCGGCTCTGCAGCTGCTGTTTCTACACTTCCCATTATCACCGCACCAATCGCCATTCCACTTGGAGTTATTGGGGCCTCGTGTGGTCTCATTTCAACGGTTACAGGAGCTCTAACTCGAAGCAGACGCCAGAAGCTAAAGCATCTGCAGGAAATGCAAGCAAAACAGAAAAGCATCCAGTCTTCTATCACCGGGTATATTTCAAAAGCAATAGAAGACAAGTTCATTTCAGAAGACGAGTTTCAAAGCATTCAAAAACTTTATGAGCAGCACAATGAGCAACATGTACATCTGAATAGCATTGATGACATGAGCCAATTGAGAAATGATATCGAAACTGTCTTCAAAAACTATGCGAAAAACTATGCAAAAACTAAACATTTAAACTTAAAATGATTTCCCTATAGCTTTTTCGAGTCTTAGTCATTGCATATAAAACAGTCATACACAGCTCTCCGCAAATATCACTGCTAAGCCCCTGCAGAATAAAGTCTGAGCGGTAGATTTTTGGAGCTCCCATATATTCCCTTAGCTCATCAGGAACAGCCGTCCCATAGCTATCAAAGTAGTAGTACCTATGCTTTCGGTTTGGATCAATCACCCAGCAAACCCAGTGAGACCCTGGTTTCTCGGCAGTGTCAAATTTCATGATGCCACATTCTTCAATGCCACATTCTTCGATGCCACATTCTTTCAGTGCGTGGGATTCAGGTAATGTATCCTTCATAAAGACGCCTCTAAAGTTTGGGATTTCTAGTTCTTTTGCCAACTGTTCCAGAAAAATATTTGTCTTCATTATTTTTTGTCATTATTTTTTTAATTCAGCCTACGTTTTTAAACCTTACACTTCAGCCTACGTTTTTAAACCTTATACTTTAACCTCCAGTGCCCAAACGGAAGACTCGTAACATTGTCTTGAAAGACAACCCTCTTGTTATCTGCCCCTGACAGGCCAATCTTTTTCTGGTTTATGGTAAAAATATTATGGTTCTTCGACTGAAACTTTACAAACTCATGTGTAGTTTTCTTATTATGTAACAGGGCATCTCTGTAGGCTTCTTCATGCAGAGATTTCTTAACTACATGCTTTGGAATTCCCTTGGACTTCTTAATTATTTTTCCTGATTCATTGCTTTCATCGCTTTCATCGCTTTCACTGCACTTTACAAAATACGATTTTGATCTCAAACCAATGAACTCGGAGATAACATCACCTGCCTCTACATCTTTCATTTTACCAATTACTTTTTTATTGGATGGGTCGAACACTTGATCCCCTTTCAAAGTTTTAAATGATTCTGGGTACTCTGACAAATCGTAAGGGTTTTGGGGGAGGTGGTTTTGTTCAAGCATGTCCTGATAGATGTCCTTAGTCTGAATGTCTAGAATTAGAGAGTCGGTGTCAGTGTAAAGAAGTTTTAACCGAGTGTCGCCTGTGACCGAGCTCCGATCCCCATATTGTCGTTTCATGTCATAGAAGAAACTGTACATAAGACGCTTCGATTCATCAAGCACAGTGACACCTGTAAATATAGGTTTGCAGAGTGTTGCTTTTGTCTTATAGAATAGAACAGCCCCTAAGTAATCGTTGAAGACGTGAAGTTCCTTAAAAGTCGGTTTAGAAATATTTCTCTGAATGATGTCACGCTCATGAACGGTGACGAGTTTAGATTCGTGCGGTTGCGCTCATTTTCAAGAGTCTTGCCGTATACAGAGTTGTTTGCCAGCTTGAACAGATCCTTGTCAAAGTTGTTGGTTGCTTTGGCTCTGAACTGGGTGTTCTTTTCTATGTAGGGTTTCATCCACGCTTCTTCTGTGAATTTGAGGGCCCTATGTACATTTGTGACCCTACAGCCTAAGGATATGAAGTACTGTAGCAGCTTATAATGAATTTTGTAGCGAGTCTTGTTGTGTAGGTTTTGGGTGAGTTTTGCTGTGTGTTCGTTTTCTGTAGACAGGTTCCACGAGCCATCTGGGTGCTCGATAATCTTTGGGCAGTTAATATTCTCCGGGAATGGCGCAAAGTCAGAGAAATGATCATGGAGTTCATTGGGAATTTCTACGTCAACCTCGTAAATCGCAGGTATCGAAAACGCTGGGTTTATTTGTGATACGGGGAGCCACTGGAAGTCTCTCACCGGTAAGTCTTGACTCATTGCCCAGCCATAGAGATTGTTGGCGTCTAAATAAACGATATAATTTGAGGGTTTCGTTGGGTCATAAGATTCGAGATATGGATTGTTTGCCTTTCCATATCTGTTCACGCAGATTGATATGCCGCCTCTTTTCGCTGTGTCTATAAAATTGTACATGTCAATGTCGGTTAGAAGTTCAACATACCAGTCTGGGTCTTCATCCCATTTCATTTTAAGTAGAGATTCCCAGCTGGTAGGCAGGCAAACTTACATAATGTGCGGGATCAAGACCATATGCTGTGTACCAGGTGTTTCTGAAGGTTTGAAACACGTCGGCCAAAAGAAAAACATCTGTGTAAAGATAAATCATGTGGTATTGAAAAAAGTTTTGACAGTTGAAATGTTTGTAGACTGCTTGTGCGTGCTCATAGTCTTTGTCAGAAATTCCTGAGTTTTTTAGCTGCGAGAAGAACTTTTCTTTTGGTGGAAGTTCGCCTTCAAAGATGTGCGAGATGTGCGAACCGGTCACATACTCATAAGGGTAGAAACCTTTCTTTCTGAGTAGCTTGAAAGATTCGGGATCTTGGTTTGCTAATATTTGTGCCAGGATTTTTGTATAAGTGCATTGCTCATCTGTTAGATTTTTACTTAATGCACGTAGACGGGCTTGTAGGAACTGGTAAGTATCCTTGATTTTAACCAAACCAGAACAACCACTTAGTGAACCGGACGCCCCCACCTCTGTTGTGTTGAGGCATTTAAACTTTTCCTTGTTCTCAGCTATGCAGTCGAGGTGAATACCCTCTATTTCACCTATTCTTTCAACGATTGTTGCAGGTCGTATGAACGAGCGTTATGTAGAAAAATATTTAAATCGTGGATGTTATTTTTTAGCTTTAGGATGCAGGTTTTGTGTGCGGCACCTCTGAAGCAGCCGTCGAAGTGCGAATGGTCTCTAACTTTCGGATTCTTTAAACTGTCTTCAAATGCTTTTCTGCATATGTAGCAACGGGTCGCTGATTGAAAATTGATCTCATCCTGTTCGGTCATATTGATTGGCACAGGTGGGATTGAGCTAAATGTTCTACGTAACTCTAGCATTCTAAATATAAACTGTTTAACACAGTCTTCCCCAAAGAAGTGGTTATACTCGATGACATCAGAATTTCCGATGCAAACGTATGCTACTGAATTTGGGACGTGTTTGCCGTTAACATTTGAACATTCAAAGTCGGCAAATACAATAAAGGGAAGTTTCTCCATCTTGTGATAATTTTTAAACCGTAAATACTTCTGGTTACCGAAAGGAAGAGAGCAGTTAGTTGGATGGTCCTCACAGGTGAGTTCATGCTCTGTGAGTTTTGCCTCCCGACTTTCTTTACCACCACAATAATACTTAAGACACAATCTGCAGATAGATACGGCTTCTTTGTGGTTTGTCATTTGCTTGTGGAGAAGCCTAGAAAGATCTTTAATCCAAACATAATGAGCCTCAGACTGTAAGTTTCCAATTATGAGAAGATCGACTTCTATGCGCCTGGCTGCTGGGTGTCGGGTCGGGTCTTCGTCTAGAATATTCTTGCTACTCCTAACAATTTCAACTTTCTCTTTGCTTTCATTCCACTCGAATACGGTGATTCTGATTTTATTATTAAACACTTCCTCTAGTTTGGGGATTTGAGAGACTGCTAAACCTCCTTTCTCAAATAATATTCCTTTGCTGATACACTTGGTAAAATACTCGTCAAAATACGTCTTATAATGTGAAGTTCTTTCAGGATGGGCTCGATCCTTGTCGTGCAATAATGCTGACAAAACCGCCCATAAAGCGCAGCAGTTGTCATAGTTCTTCACGTTGATACAAGCCTTTTTATTGGCGAGCTTTGTTGGCAGCTCCAGGTAAGAAGAAGCTTTAAGGGGATCGAATTTGAAAATCATAGCTGAAACTTTTCGAATCCCAGTAACAACCCAACCAGAACCTCTTGATGTAAAGGCGTCAATATTTTTACTAACTTCTTGTAGAAAAGGGTCTGGTGAATCGGTTGGACTAAAGGGTGAAGCCTTAGTGGTCATGTAATATTCAAGATGTTCGGTGGGTTTCGTAGGCATATAAAATTCCAATAAAAACGAGAGCTGAAGCTTGAAGGTTTTGCGTGTTTTAAGTGTGTGATTGATAACTGATTGAATGTCATCTCTAAAATCATTTATGTCAGGAGTCGTTGTTATGTGGATGTTGTTGTGTTGTGTGTTTGGCGGGAATGGTGTACTCTATGTAGTGGTCTGTAAAAGTTCTCTTTGCAAATTGAATGTCTTCTTGGTTCATCTCTGACTCAATTTGGTGGATTGTTCTTTCCAGGTCATCCTGTTCCTGTTTATTCTGTGGGTATTTAGGTACATTTTGCCCTGTGAGAGTTTGGTACTTGTTAACTAGGTTGCGGCTCTTCTGTTGGTGTTCAGCTGCTAGGTTTTTTACTGGAGTGTACTGATTTGATGACTGTAGTTGCTTTATTACTTCTAATTGTTTCTCATAGCTGCCCAGGTATCCTGGGTCTGTATTGAACTTTTGCCTGCAGAGTTCTTGAAGATATTTGCTTTTGTCCTGAAATGAAAGATTTTAGCTTTGGGAAAAATAAGAGTTTACAGAATCTTTTGCTGGATTTGCTTTCGGCATTTTTTTATATAAGTTTTAAAAAAAATTTTGGGTGGTCACCCTCAGCTTTTGCTTGAACTTCTCTGGACTAACAACTTTTGATTAATTTTAGTATTACTGATCAGATCCCTGCTTTTATCTTTTCACATCCGGAGCATTGTAAATCCTGCTTTATGCAATGTCATTATAGCTTTTATGACGTCGGATTTTGAAATGTTTTCGTTTTCCCAGGGATTAGTAGCGAAGGGGCAGCCTTCACCTGCTTTAATTGTGACTCCCTTTTCTCTCGCGATTTTCTGCATCTCTAACTGGTGAGCCCTGTCATTGCCCGCTTTCACAGCCGTTGCAACACCTCCAGCAACTCCACCTGCTGCACCAACTGCACCCGCAATGATTGGAATCAGTGCAGCGAGAGGCAGGATTCCACCTGTCTTTTCATCTGTAATGCTGTGATTGCAATCTTTACAATGGATTTGCTGCTGTAACGGATCGACTTTCACTTTCATGCCCTTAATAGTTACAAAACCCGGTTGTTTAGAGTCGATGATTTTGCTAATTTTATTAACTGTTCTGGTTTCGATCATTTTTTGTACATCTTTATTTTTTAATTTATTTTTCAATTTATTTCTGTGTTACTTGGAATGACGAGAAGTTCTGCTCTGGCAAATGATCTTGTAGGGGATTTAGGATTAAAGGCTTGAGACAGAAAATAGTAGTCACCAGTTGCTGTTGTAAAGTGCCTGTCTATTTTATGTACATCTAAACTGAAATAGGGGTCAGTTGCTCGTCTCTTTGTGTCCTTTTCTAATTCTCCCGGCAGGTAAAGGAATCGAACAAACTCAGAATTTGTGAGAATTTCCGGAGAATAAACTCCTGGGAGCTTTGGATAATTTTTCTGTTGTGGATTGTGAGATTTAAGCTGAACTTTGTCTTGTTGAATTGCAATGGAGGGTTTTAGGCTTGTCATGCGAGAAACTTCATTGTTAAGCTGACTGATTACTACTGGGAGTTGGTCTTTCCATTTCGTGTAGTATTGTCCGCTCTTCAGTTTGAGCTCCTCTGCTGTCTGCTTAGTAAATAGTCGCTTGGCTAAAGTTAGATTAAATCTTTCTACGAAGGCTTGATCTCTGTGAAGCTCGGTTCTACCGTAACGAATTTTTGTATTATTTTTTTGCATTAGAGTTTTAACTCGACCCATGAATTCTTTACCCGGATCGGTCATCAATGTTTCTGGGAAGGTTAAAGGTGAATTTTCGTAAATATTTTGAAAAGCAGTTGCTACAACTTCTGACTTCTTTGTTTTCAGCGGTCTTGCCTCTTTATAACGCGAAGCTACATCAATAACTGTAAGAGCGTACTTATACCCAGAGTCGTTTGGGAGAAACAGAAGATCAGCTTGGTGCGCCTCATTAGGCTTATAGATGTTGAAGTGGGGTCTTGTAAATTTAACAGGAGGGAAATAGACTTGATAAACAGCCTGTTTAGACAGCCATTTTTCCACTATTTGTTTTGGTTCTTTACTGAGTTCTGTTAATTTGGAGACGGCATTTTTTACCAACAAAATAACCATTGTCACGGTAATAGATTGCTTGTAATTTGTTCTCAGTCATTATTTTTAAATTTAATTTTTAATAAAAAATAAATTAAAATGCCCGACATTCACGGAATAATTGAAAAGCTTCCGAAGCCAAGCAAAGGGTGGACAATCCCTGGATATAAGTATTGCGGACCTTTGAACCCTCTTGAAATTCAGTTAGATTCTAACAATGTGCCTAATCCGGGTCATGAGCCTGTAAATGAGCTTGATGAGGTATGTATGGAACATGATATTAAGTATCGCGACTTCCCAAATGAAAAACACCGATGGGATAAAGAAATGTTAAGAAAACTCGATCTCATGGGACCGTCAAGCGGGTTTAGAGAAAGCATTGCGCGCAAATTAGTAAAGAATGTCATATCTGGTAAAGCAAAGCTAGGGCTGGGGGTTGGCGCTTGTGCGGCGGGGAGTGGGGTAGGGTTTATACTACACGCGCCAAATATAGAACTAGGAAGACTACTGAAAGGGCTTGGGCTAGAGAAGGAGTTTCTTCCTTAACTGAACAGCTCCGTATATTTATTGAGGCGCTTATTGGTCTGGATATATGCACGGTACGCTGTACGCTCTAAAATTGAACAAGCTGGGGAATTCCGTACTCGTTTTATACTGGCTTTCACATTTTTCCATAAATATGGAACTTTCACATTTTTCCATAAATATGGAACTTTCACATTTTTCCATAAATATGGAACTTTCACATTTTTCCATAAATATGGAACTTTCACATATTACGCATTCACTGTGTAAAAACGAGTACGGAATTTTTTTTTTAATATGCATAAAGAAGTGTAACGGAGTTACTGTTGAGTTTTAAAATCATTAATGCGATCTCGACACATTAGCCTTTAGCTCGGGACGTGAACATGGCAAGAAGCGCACTGTGTAGCAGGTTTGCAGCTTGGCCTTGAAGTCAATGTCGGCATTCGCAGCGGCCGTGATGTTCTTGCCATACTGAAGCAACGTATTGTAGCTGTACGGGGCATAGCGCAAGGCCGGAAACTCTGTACATAGCTTATAGAAGCTCTTCATCCGATCGATAAATTTCACGTCGCACTCCAGTTTGACCGCCAGCTCGTCTCGTGTTGTGTCTGATTCCAGCAGATGTTGAATCACCTCCGCCTTCCTGAAGTCAATGGCGCATTTGAGCTCCTCTAGCTTGTCGCCAACCTTACACAGGTTTAGAAAGCAATTAACTCCGGTTGTTGAGCTCAAACTACTCGTGAGCAATCCTTCGATCTCTGGATAGCATGTTTGCAAATCGATTCTCTCGTTTCGAATGTTCGCCAACCATTCGCGCAGCTTTCCAATCACGACGCTTGCAGCGTTGTCACGCTTTGTTCGTTCTTCCCCGTCCTCATCCTTCGTCTTGGCGCTTGCTTTATTGTTTACTGCTTCTAGCAGTCTATAAAACATTGCTCTGATTGCAGGAACTGGGGGGCAAGGGCAGGGAGGTAGTTCCTCTTTTCCATGGGAAATCCCATGGAAAAGAGGCAGGGAAAGAGACGGAAAAAATCGGGAGCTTGGTGTACGCTGTGTGGAAGAAAGCCGCGTTGACCACGTAGACTATACGTGCGAGCTATAGTGGGGGGGGGGTTGGGGAAAGGGAGAGAGCTTTTCTACTTCTCTTTCCCTAAAGCCCGAGACAGCTGTCTCGGCTCACATTGCTCGCCCTTTCCTTATGCTGTACTCTCTTCCCTAGGAGGCGACCAATTGTATTGACCAAAAGTAGCGACCAAAAGTGGCGACCAAATCCTTTGCGATTTTGGTCGCTACTCTGAGTTTTGGTCGCTACTTTTAATCTTTACTTTTCCGAGGCAAATTACAGTTGCTTAATAATTTCTGAAAAGTTATAGTAGCTGTCGTAATCTTTAATAGTTACTCCATGGAAATAATGCCAGTGAATTTTAACCACATGATTAAGATTCGGGATGGTTGGTTCAATTTTAGGCCAGAATTTTTTCATATATTCTTTGCATTCCTTCTTGCATTGGTACTTAGATTTGTAATTGGGATGAGGCTTAACATAGTAAGATCCTGGAGAGACAGTTGGAAGCATTTTTATTGAAAATTTATATTTTTTTTTTCGGGGTGAGTACCCTGTGTTGATGCTTGAATGTGTTTAAGTTGCTAGAATGAGGCTTAGGTTTAGTGTCTCCGGATGAAAGCTGGAGGTGCATTGAACTCGCCAGGATAAACAAAATTATGGATTATGGATTATGATTTTTTTGCATGTTACGAGGTTTTTGTGGCTGTCCCAGTTTTTTCCTCTGTCCCAGAGGACCCATTGGGGAAAAAGGTACGAATCTATGGGGACATATTAAATTTAGGCTAGTGAATGGGATCTGGTGACCTTTGGTCAAAAAGGGGAGGTACCCTATTTTTGCTGAAGTGCCTGGGGATATTTAATTTAGTGTTTGAGAAGGGTGTTTGAGCTTGTTACGAGTTTTTATGACTGTCCCAGGTTTTTTTTCCCTGTCCCAGATGACCCATTGGGGAAAAAGGTACGGATCTATAGGGACATTAAATTTAGGCTAGTGAACGGGATCTGGTGACTTTTGGTCAAAAAGGGGAGGTACCCTATTTTTGCTGAAGTGCCTGGGGATATTTAATTTAGTTATAGGCGCATATAGAAAAGGGCGATTCTTACTGTCCTGAAAGCCCCGTCTTGCATTCTACTTTTTTAGAATAATTTTAAAAATTCATTCGGTACATTTCGTACCGTTTCTAAGCAAATTCTTAGCTTAAGCTTTTAATTTACCGTGGCATTCCTTGTTCAAACTATTTATCGTGCGATTGCATTTTTTTTCGAAGAAAAACTCTTCGCATTAAAGCAGCTAAATAATTCAAACAAACTCTGCACAGTTGAGTTTCTCAATATTCAGCTAATTGAGGCAAACATGCTTTTCTCTGCTGCAACGCTGATTGTCTTCTTGGCTGCATTCGGGGTCTTCGAGAGCGAAGGTGAGCGTCAAATTTTATTGAACTTGTCACAGTCGACGAAATATCACTAAAATTCTCATTCACAATAATAAAAATGTATTAATTCGCACGTTCAAATATTTTATTCCTATAATTTCAGGCTTGCAGCAAAGCTGTAAGTAATTTAATTTAGCCAGTCATTTTCAATAAGCTTCAAACGCAGCTATGCGCACTTTTACAACTCCTGTTAGTTACATTTCCGTTCGGTCTTGGGATGCAATTTTAGATTTGATGTGAAATTTTCTACACAAATCCTTATTTTAGATGAGATTGTGGGCTGCTATTTAAATACTAGGCAAGACAGTGTTCTAGATCAGCAGGCGGGCCGAGGCCCTCACATGAATTTGAGGACGTGTTTTTCTGCGTGCCAACAAAATATTATTGCGCTGTACTTTGGCCTGACTTTTGAAGTAGCCGAAACAAATTCTGGAGAGGGAGACGCTTTATGCTTTTGCGGCTCGAATCTAGCTCATTCTTTCGCACTGCCAGCCGCGAATGCATGCGCCGTAAAGTGTCCAGGTGACCCATTAAAAACAGAATCGTGTGGTAGCAATACGGCCATGATGGTCTACAAAATAGCTGACTTCGTGCCTCAGATTCCAGGTAAGAAGTTTACTGAAGGGGTCTTGTTAAGTAAAGGTTTGGCAAGATTTTTTCACTAGCGTAGCTTATTTTAAAGTTCCGTTTCTTGTTCTTTGTTAACAATCTAAAAGTGAATTGGAACCTCTGCTAGGACTGTCGCAACCGGTTTCTGCTCTCTAAAGCGTCTTCAGGCGACCTCACCACCCAACTCTGCTGTCTTCCACCTCTAGCTAGCTTAACAGAACTCCTACTTATACCTGGCCTCTTGTATAGCGCAATCTCTGAGTCTTTCCTACAAGTTTTTAGCGCATTTTACCAACTTTCTAATTCTACTTGCAGTAGACTAACTCTTACACACTTGATTTTCAATACTAAAATCTAAAAAATGACAGAGACTCCTAATTTGCAGTTTAACCACAGATTTTTTAGCGCTAAAAATTCATTCCACATTTATTTTCGCTAAATTTTTAAACAAAAATTTGCAGGCCACGTTTGGCCGTGCGTTAAGAAAGTCACGCCTTGTTTTTTAATTAATAAAAAACTTTCCGGAATTTCAGCGCCGCTCGTGGGCTGCTATTTAACCTTTTATGGAGCAAAATCGGTACTAACAACTCATCCAAGGGAAGTATCTGAGTACTCGTATATGACCCACGCCTATTGTGCGACGGCTTGCATGGACACTAACAAAAGGTATTTTGGACTAACAAATGGTAAAGATTGCTGGTGTGGAAACTATATCATCCCAGGATCGATTAATGTACCAAGTGACATGTGCAAACATGCATGCATTGGAAATCCAATGCAAGAAACTTGCGGAAGTGAAACTGCAATGGAAGTATACCACATAAATAGAACAAGTCCAAGGTCGAAGAAATGAAAGTGGAGAAATGTGAAGATTAAAGAAATGACAGAAAAAGACTTTGAATTTATTTCAATTGAAAAAAATGTTGACGCACGCATTAGTAAAAAATAAATTGATCTGAAGCAAATTAAAACACTATTTTATTTGGCCTTGATAATCGTTTTGACATGGTTGCATGGGTGTTGTAACGAGGTTGATAACGAGGTTTTGCGCAGAGTTTAAAATTGGTTTCTTAGAAGCGCGTGTTGTAGTGAAGCGCGAGAAGCGCAGTCACAGGCCTACCTACACGTATTTTGCTCGGACCTATTCGGATCTAAATATATTCGTTTCTAGTAATATCTCAAAATATAACTTCGGCTTGGAATCATTTCGTCACATTATTTGTGGAGGTCCCACCGCTGCACTTACGAACTCCCAATATTCAGACTCCCATAATCTTATCGCATTGCATCAGGAGACGCTACAACATCTGTATATCATATTCGCACAGTAAAACAGTTTGGAAGTTTCCAACTATTTTGCAGAGTTACTGCTACGCCTACTTTGCGCCAATCACAAACCGCCCACCACCCACAAAGTCGCGCCAGCTGGATTGCACGCCAATCTGGGCTACCTGTGTTTCTATTGGCTGCCGTCTCTACAACTCTGCCCCAACCGGCACAGTCTGAGTTCTACACTGCACTGGAGGCCCGGCGCCCAGGCTATCTGCGTACAGTGTACATTTCTGAGAGGCAGGGTGTGCAATCAGGCTAAAGAAACATCAGTGACCGCCCCCCCAGACCGCAGGGTAAGTGTGTGGTGTGTTGTGCCTTGTGTTCCATCCTTCAGCAGTATTTACTTATGCTGCTGAAGTATAAGTAGTAAGTACTTATTTTGCCTTTTCAATTTCAATTCTTTACCTCTAATCATTTGGCTATGAAATCCGATTCAGAAGAAGGTGCTGCTGCCCTGCAGCCCGCTTCGGATGACGCCCTTGCCAGCGTTCTTAGTAAGCTAACCAGTGTGTTTCAGGAGAGTTTGAGCAGGCCAAGTGAGTCTGCAAATTCGAGCACATCCATGCACGAAAGAGCCGCACAAACGAATGTTCGCCTACGTCCCCCGCAACCCTACTCTCTGAAAATGATATTTTCACTTTGGCAGGAACAGTTTTGTACTTATGTGCATGCTTATAATATCCCTGCGGAGCAGCAGCCCGCAATGCTGCTCTCGCTGCTTGCTCCAGAGTGCCAGGAGTACTGCTTCAACAACGGGTTGCATAAGATGCGAATCGATATCGCTCTTACAAATCTCAAAAAGCGTTACACTGACACATCCCAGAAAGATCTTGAGGCAGCGATGTGCCCGCTCTACAAATTAACTGATTGCTTATTTTCTTTTGCAAATTGACCTTTCTGCTGGTTGGTCTATGGTGCTACCCGTCCAGCGTTCTCAGTTTTTATTGCGATCCATAAAGTGCTTGTATGCTCGGCCCCAAATGGCTAGCAACAACGAGTAACCACGACTTAGAAGTAAACTATGAATTTAGCGAACTAATCCGCTACCTGTGCTTCCCTCTTCATTGCATTAAACGACACGACAGATCTGAGCTACAGTGAGCTTATAGGTGCTCAGCAGCTAGAGGGAGAAACTGTTGAAGACTTTCATGATCGGTTGGTCAACCTAGCCTGCTCCGCCGAATTCGCACCAGGGGAGCATACAGCACTTGTCCGCATGCGGTTTTGTCATGGCCTTCGGGACAAAGCCCTTGCTGAAAAGCTCATTTTGCTGGCTAGCGAAGAAAACCGGATGATAACCACAGCAGACTTGGTGAAAAAAGCTCGGGAAATCGTCGGAGTTCAGCACGCGCTAAGTACATTACAGACACCAGCTGCGAAAGTTCGGACAGCTGTACCCGTATCAGACAGGACTGCCGAATTTGAGTCTCGAGTCAGAGAATTGGAGGGGAGACTCGCTGGCTTCCAGACTGCTGCAGCAAACCCGATGCTAGGGCCCGGGGGTCACGAGGTAGTTCAGGCTTCTCAGACGTGTCCTGGAGCTGGTCACTTGTTTAGCGGGCCACCATAAAGACCAAGAGGACACGGAACACGACCCAACTCTGGATTCGGACTGGCCATCACTGCGGTGGCGCTGACCATTTCATCGCTGATTGCCGAAATTGCAGAACCTGGACGCGTTAGGGGCTCGAATAATCATCAGAAGTCAGACTTAATGGAATATGGCTTTATTACACAGTGGAAAGGGAAATAAGGGCTCATCCAGTCCTCCACCATGTCGGTTAAAGTCATCACTCACTTGTCTCAACTTGATCCCGGACTTCAGCAAAAAGTGGGCGCTCAGGTTAGATTTAATCGAGAAGCAGCCCCTGGTCGCCAAAGAGACCAGGCAATTAATGTACAACTATCTAACAATTCACTGCGGTGTAAAATCTCAGTTTGTAGACGGGGCTGACCACGCTGGTAGCGAATCAAGTTTTTTTTATTCAACTTGGCATTGGTGAACACAAGGTCACCGCCTGTCTGGACTCTGGCGCAAATGTCAGTGTTATGGGAGCTGGTGTCAAGGACCTTCTATTGTCTGCTGACCCAATCAACAACACGTTTACACCATCGACCTCGTGCAGAACAGCTACTGGGTTTAATGGATCATCTACCCGGATCTTAGAAACTCTGCGATGTGAAGTGACTCTGGGAAAAAACCACAAAAGTGCAGATTTTCATGATCACTGATGGTCTAATTTCCGATATCCTTCTCGGTATCGATTTCATGCGCAGTTTCAAGGTAAAATTGTTGGTCGCGGAAGGCCGGGCAACAGCGGATGGTGACAAAATTCCGATCATCGAAGGAGGTGAAGATCTGTACCGCATTCGCCGGGTAACGGCAGCCTGAAAGGTTGAGCTTCCGCCACAGTCCGAGACAATAGTTCCCAGTCGGGTCCTCGAGGTCCAACCTGGTGCACAGGGAGTGGTTGGTACGCGCCTTTTCAACGCTGAAAGATTGCTTGGTTGCACGATCTGTGGATTGTGTCAGCTCAGACCACCACGTTTTGGTGAGACTGCTAAATAGCAGTGACCAAACAGCGATAGAAAAGGGACAAGAAGTTGCTTCCTTTCCAGGCCAGTCGCAAGTTGAAAGCAGTGGTTCCACGTTTGTTGGTGCAGTAAAGTCGGGTCCTGCTGGATTTCAGTTTTCTACCTGCACGCTCACCAACTGCACATTTACCATTCATTGGAAGGACTGAATGCACTGTCGATTCTAGCTCTACTCATCGATTATTGCGGGACAATTGGTCCAGGTTTCATTATGCCCACGTTAGCGTTTTCGTATATGTATTTATGCAATTAGAGGCACTAGCACCCGGCCTTGTGACCCTATCTGCGAGCCCCAGAGCTCCGTCAGCGCGGTGCTTCAGTCTGCCCCAACTATTCCTGGCCTTTGTGCCTTCAACGTCGGCTTCGTGCCTGATTTGCAACAGCGTCGGCCTTTTGGCCTCGTTGGCGAACAGTCCGCCATCAGCGATCATCTGCCAGATCAACAGTGCCGCCATCTCATCAATGCATCTATTCCGACCCATTGCTTTGCACTTGAGAATGGAGCCGTTTTTATTCATTAGCGTTTATCTGGCTACATTAATATACTAATTCCGCTGAGGTAGTATTTAGCCTTGTGCGACTTTAGGTTGCAATCGTCCTAATCATTAAATCTATCTTACCTTTCACGCCATCTTCAATGGACTGCTAATAGCTTGCTAAGCCTTTCACCTTGGGTGGTGAAGTATGGGTAAGTTAGGGGAAGCTAGCGGACAGACTCTCGTGGGCGGCTGGCCACGTCTGGCGGCTCGCCTGTGTGTAAAGAGCGTGTGGGCGGTGTAGAAGCTATGTGCACGTGACGGCGGGTAGAGATAGCAACACCTGGTTAAGCGGAACCACTCGCACTGAAGCGTTCAAAGTATCACAGTTCACGGTCTCACCTCACAACTCTTAGTAACATGTTCCCGGACTCGTTCTCTCTGCACCGCCTCCAAGGACTCCCTGCACAAAAGCCCTTCAGTTATGATCCCAGCACTCCCGATAGAAGCCCACACAGAGCCCCTAAATCGGCTACGCCCTGCCTCGCTGATTAGCTAAAACGCCCGAATCAATGCCCGGGCGGAGCTCTGGCTTCGTTAGATCTGGAAAGTCATCAGGTGCGCCAGGTCATACAGAGTGGTGGCGGCCTTGGGGCTCATACTATGACCCCAAGACCAGTCAAAGGCACCTAGGCTACAGCAGGGCAGGCGTGGGACCTTGCCCTCAGGCCAATAGCTGCCCAATTCTAATCAATATCCTCAGGGTGGGTTTGCACGGTACTGAAGGCCCGTGAGCGTCAGCCTCAGATCATTGGCGGCTCATGGTCATCTCTCTTCCCCTTAAGGCTAGGGCTACGCAGGCGGGAAAAATCAATATATTTAAAGATTGCGCTCGATTGGAAGCAGATGCAAATCTGTTCTTTTGATATGCTTTTCCTGCATTCTTCTCTAATAAACTGTGTACGTGTTAATTTGTGAAAAATTGATCTTCTTATTATCTTTATTGATATTGATTGATCATCGTCAAAATCCTATATACTAAATCTCTAATGTCTGTTTGTTCGTTTCACAACTCCGCCTGAATGCCTCAACCAATTTTGATCGCGTTTTTTGCAATCATCATCATCATCATCATCATCATCATTCATCATCATCTTCTACTATACTAAATGTCTAATGTATGTATGTATGGAACGATGTAGAGCTCGAACGGCTCAACCGATTTTGATCAAATTTGTGCCAAAAGATTGCAAATTCTTCGAGGATGAGACCGTGAAAGTTTGCAAGCTCTTCTCCAAGTGTAAGGGGATTAAATATTCGAAAAACGAGTTTTTCCTATGCTTTCAATGCGAGGCCAACAAAGGTTAAACTCGGCACTGTCAGAATGTTGATTTTATTTTAGATTGCGTCAGAAAGTTTGGTGCTAAGTTAGAATGATATAAAATGAGCGTCAAATAATGCTCAAATTCTGCACTGTCTAAATTGTGACTTGAAAATCTGCACTGTCTAAATTGTGACTTGAAAAAGTTGCGTCATAAAGCTATTTTACACTGGTCCAATCATCTTGGCAATATGTTACAATTAAAACAATTTCATTTTCTGCGAGCGCAGCTAGAGTACACTGTCTGAACTCTGGGTGAATAGTTTCAACAGCGCTTGACGTTTCGCTCATTGCAAGGCTTTAGCCAGGTGCCAGCCTATTTGATAATTGAAGCTCCATTTAATTGACAAACCCGATAATTGGCTGGTGCGTTGCGCTAATCAACTTAAACTGTTGCCTATGATGTACATACTGGTCTGCCTTGTGCGTTAGTCTTTTCACTCTAATGCTTGATCTTCTATAGCATTTTCCAGCCCATATTCAGTGCTTTACTTTTCAGCTTTTCTACTTTTCAGCGTGTGTTAACAAATTATTTCGCTGTACAATTTGTGATTTTGTCGCTTCTATCGATTTTCAGTTTGTAAAAGTGAGGCTGACGCAGGACATAAATAGAAGGAAGGACAAATTTTACTGTCTACAACAGCAATAAAATTTGAGTTAAATCTCACTAACTTATCTAGAAGTCACAATTCTTTTAAGATAAGTACTTCTTCATACTTTTTTGCATTTTTTTAATAATAAGTCTCACTATTACTAATGGCGAAACGTGGTGCTAAAAGTTCCTTGCAGAAGAAGCGTGAGGCAAAGAGGCGCCGCCAAGCGGAGACAACCGAAGAACAAGACCAGCGACTGCAGACTATGCGAGAAAATGCGCAACAACGGCGCTCTACCGAGACAAGTGCTGAGCGAGCTGCTCGGCTGCAGACTATGCGAGAAAATGCGCAGCAAAAACGCTCGGCA
This sequence comes from Macrostomum cliftonense, assembly GCA_950096795.1. Taxonomy (NCBI): domain Eukaryota; kingdom Metazoa; phylum Platyhelminthes; family Macrostomidae; genus Macrostomum; species Macrostomum cliftonense. Next base: position 1,118,157 of record CATNEM010000197.1, read on the forward strand.
GAGACTGCTGCTGAGCGAGCTGCTCGGCTGCAGACTATGCGAGAAAATGCGCAGCAAAAACGCTCGGCAGAGACTGCTTCTGTGCGTGCTGCTAGATTGCAGTCATACCGGTTACGCTATGAGGTATCCCTAGAACCGGAACAAAATTGCAGGCAAGGAAATGCTCACTTCTTCAGTCTTACATGTACACTATTTCTTAGTGGTTTGCTTAGTCTCTGTTTAATCATGAGCCAGCAAAAAATCTTGCATCTATAGCCTCATTTTAATTTTTTATCAGTTAGAAAAATATTTCGCTTTCTTTTCACAGCCAAGAATCTCTGTCGAACAGTTTGCCCCTGAGCGCAACTCAAGTCACCAGGATTCGTGGTGATGGCAACTGCTGGTTTGCTGCCGTAGCTGACCAGTTGATTGGCTCGCCCATCTACATGGACCAAATGCAGCTTCGAAGGACCATTGCTGAAAATGCGAGGCCACTTCTGGAAGCCCACGCCGCAACGCTTCAGGCTATCGGGCTGACCGTGGACATCGTGTTGGCGGAGACTCAGCAGGATGGTGTCTATGTGCATGACCACATTGCGCCAATACTGAATCAACTCCAGGACGTTGATTATGCCATCTACCAGTACGCTGACCACAATAGGGATGAATTGCAGTTGGTGCAGCAAGGCTCTGCAGCTGTTAGACCTGCAGCTGCTGTTGTGAGGCTGCTCTATAATCGGCACGGGGAGCATTATGACTCTCTGCGCGTTGTGCCTGAGGCTGGGTAAGTGGTTTTTGAGGTGCGGCTGGGATGGAAAAATTGTATGATTTTTTAAATTAATATTTTAATATAGACTGAGATCATTCAATGCATGTTTGCGTGAAAGTAAAAGAAGGAGTGATGTCGGGAGATTTATTTTTTATTGTGGTATTTGTTGTCGCTGATAATAACGATATATAATACCATAATTTATTACTTTGTCTATAGGCAAGACGGTGTACTGTGCAGTAATTATATCAGTTTTAATAACTTTTAAGCGTCTAATGACAGTGACTTTTCCTTTGCTTTATTGTGCAGAATCAACGCCTCAGCCAGCGAGATTCCCCGTTTTGCTGGTGGCGCTGAGGGCGGCTCTAAAGTGCCTGATGCCAGTGTCGCGTCTGATGAGTCAGAAGTTTCAGACGATGAATCCTCAAGGTAAGCAGCAATTTTATGCTTTTAAGTACACGAGCAGAAATTCCGAACGCATACTTTTCTGGCTAGAAGCTAAAATTTTATGGTGTGGAATTGTATTAGTGTATAAAAAGAGTGCACTAGCTTATCATTTTTAGCGCCGAAATGAGCATTAAAAATGATTCTTTCTATTTCTTATTGAGGCGTAAATTGCTTGAGAGGAATGAAAAAGTTTTGGGCGAGTTTGTAAGTTACAGGGGAGCTGCTTAATTAGTCATTGAAGTTCTTCCTGTTTTTAACAGGCCAGAGCCGCAGGCCCACCAGCTTGGCCGCATGAGCAAGCCATGCAGTCACTGCAAAGCCATTCGGTGGAGCAAAGAGACGCCAGGACTCTGCTGTGCGTCCGGCAAGGTGAAGCTGGCCGCAAAGACCGTGCCGCCACTTCTGCAGGACTTGTACATCGGGCGCCACGCTCTCAGCGGAGCCTTTCTGGCTAACATCCGGAGCTACAACTCCATGCTGCACTTGACGTCGCTGAGAGCGAACATGCGCCCAATGCGGGGCTATTGTCCGAATTTCATCCTCAGCGGCGAGCTTTTCCACATCATTCCGCCTCTGTATGCCGGGAGTTCAACGCCTCGAGGGTGGCAAGTGTACTTCACCGACCGAGAGCTGGAGAGCCGCATGAGTCTCAATGAGAAGCTAAATCGAGAGCTGATGGCAACGTTGCAGAAGATGCTGCACGAGTGCAATGAGTATGTTAGAAGCCTCAAGGCTACAGCTCAGCGGATTGCTGAAGAACCTCAGCTGGCTGATGCTCGGATCGTGATTTATCCTGATCGGAGACCGGCCGGTGAGCACATTAGGTGAGTTTCCATAGTAACAAGGCAAAACTTAATTTTGTGTGCATACGTACAGATCTGTCTTCTTTGTGTTAAAATTATGCAAAATAATGTGATTTAAGGGTGTGTTTAACTTTAATGAATAACTGTTATTTTATTCTTTAAGGCGCTACAATTTGCCTGAGGCAAATGAGGTCGCTATCCTGATTGCCGGAGACAATGCGGAGCAGACGGTGACGTCACGTGACGTAGTCATCGAGCTCAGGGAGCCCGAAGCCGGAACTCAGCGGCGGCATTTCACAGTGTCTGTGACGCACAGAGCCTACGATCCGTTGCAGTACGTGCTGTTCTTGCCATACGGGCAGGACGGGTGGCACCCCGAGCTGAAGATGTCAAACGGCGGCAGACTGACGCCCCGCAAGTACTACGCCAGCGAGATCATGGTGCGACCTGGCCAGTTCAATGCGCTTCACCATGGCCGGCGCCTGTTCCAGCAGTATCTGACGGACATGTGTGCTAAAATTGAAGGAGAACGACTTTCGTATCTTCGCAACCACCAGGATGACCTTCGCAGCGAGACTTACAGCGGTCTGCGAGACGCCCTGTTTGCCACAGATGGAGTGAGCAGAGATGCTGACCCGAAAACGATTGGAAAGCGAGTTTTCCTGTCTTCCAGTTTTGTTGGCGGGCCTCGCTACATGATGGAGCGACTTCAAGATGCGATGGCTTACGTGCACAAGTTCGGAAAGCCGGACCTCTTTGTGACGGCCACCTGCAACCCAAAATGGAAGGAAATCAGTGACGAGCTGCTGCCAGGACAGAGGCCTGAGGATCGGCCTGACATTGTCACTCGCGTGTTCGAGCTCAAGAAGAAGGCCCTGATGGAGAGGCTGAAGCAGCAATTTGGACAGGTAGCTGCGCATGTCTGCTCCCTGGAGTACCAGAAGCGCGGTGAGTGGAGTATTTGTGAATAAATTTTGCTTAAATTGCTTAAAAATTTGTTGCGTAAATGATCGCTGTTAAATGAATAAATGATTTTTTATTCTATCCTTGATTGATTGCTTTGTATATTATTTCGTCACAAATTTATACTGTGTAAAATTATTACGTACGTAGTTGAGATGAACAAATTATTTGTAATGGTAATGGTAATAGAATGGCGTGCATAATTATCCCTCACCTAAGCATAAAACGAATTCCATGCACAACACAGGGCTGCCGCACGTCCATATTTTGCTTTGGATGGCCAGCGGTAACCGAGTGACGCCTGACCGCTATGACGAGATTGTTTGCGCGGAAATACCGGATCCTCGCACTCAGCCAGTGCTGCATGAACTGGTGAAGAGCCACATGATTCACGGTCCATGCGGTACTGTGAACCCGAGGTGTCCGTGCATGGAGAACAACGTCTGCACAAAGGGCTTTCCGAAGGAGTTCCTTCCGGCAACTCTGGTCAATGACCTGGGCTATCCTTTCTATCGAAGGCGATCCCCAGAAATGGGAGGATTCGAAGTGGAGAAGCAGTTTAAGGGCCGGAGCATTCGGTTGGACAACCGGTTCGTTGTTCCGTACAATCCAAGCCTGCTGCTAGAGTTTGCCTGCCACATGAATGTGGAAATTTGTGCGACCGTCAAATCCGTGAAGTACATTATAAAGTACTTGCTGAAGAGTGGCGATATGGCCACGTTTCAAGTGAAGCAAGGAGACCAGTCGGCTCAGGCACCGTCCAGTGATGGAGCTGAGCAACCACCAGTCGTTAAGGCACGAGATGAGATCGCTGATTATCTGTCTGCACGGTACATCGGCCCAATGGAAGCAGTGAATACCATTTTGGGCTTTGAGGTGAGTTTTGCTTAATAATTTAATTAATGCTTTGCTTTGATCGGTTGAATTAGCATTGGAAATTAATATTCAAAGTCTATTTACCCGCTAATATTAGAATGTACATTATTTGTAAATTCAATAAATGATTGAGCTGCGTATTTTGTAAATTTTTAATTTATTGCACCAAAATAATCCACTTGATGAACTATCATGTTTTCAACTGTAATATGCAACTCGAAAATTTACATCATTTTGTACAGGTGCACAACAGATTCCCAGCCGTAATTCGCCTGTGTGTGCATAAGCAAAATGAGCAGCTTGTGTACTTTAATGAAGCGAATGCCAACGCCAGGGCACGGGCGCCAAAGGACTCGACACTCACTGCATTTTTTAAACTGTGTCGCTCCGACGAGTTCGCCCGAGGCCTGTTGTACACTGAGGTGCCGTCATATTTCGTCTGGCACCAGAGCGCTAATCAATGGCGCCGCGCAAAGCGAGGCACGGTAGTCGAAGGACATCCCGATGTGAGGAAGAACACCAACATCTCGCGGATGTACACGGTCTCGCCGAGAGCAGGCGAGCTGTTCTTCATGCGGCTCCTGCTACTGCATGTCAGGGGGCCTACCAGCTATGAGGCCTTGCGTACAGTGGACGGAGTGCTGCACGTGGATTTCAAGGCCGCCTGCATGGCTCTCGATCTGCTGCAGCGAGACGACCACTGGCACAGGTGCTTAGCAGAGGCTGTCCAGTCCCGAATGCCCAGAGCTCTGAGGCACCTGCTGGCTGTCATCCTCATCTGGGGCGATCCGCAGGACGGCGAGAATCTTTGGAGTAGCTTCGCAGAAGATCTGTGCGAGGACTTGCGGTACCGTCACTCGGATCTGAGCGCCGAGGAAGTGACGGACCTGGCGCTGCGTGAGCTGCAGACCATGCTGACAGCCATGGGAGGCCACAGCCTGCCAGATTATGGACTGCCTGCAGCTTCTGCGACCCCACAGGTTGGACCAATACAGTTCGACACTGTGGAGCAGGCTGAGATCATGGAAATGCAAGTTCCGCGGCTGACTGAGGAGCAGCGGGCTGTCTACGATTGCATCACTGCTGGCGTGTCGGCTGGCTGCGGTGGCCTGCATTTCATTGATGCGCCTGCCGGAACCGGTAAAACTTTTCTGCTTGAAGTGCTACTGGCGTTTGTGCGAAGCCGAGGCGAAGTGGCGATCGCTGTTGCTGCCTCCGGAATCGCTGCAACTCTGCTGCCAGGCGGCCAGACGGCACATTCAGCGTGAGTTATTTGTTGATGGACTCTGTCGATTGAAATAATCGTGTATTTTTTATGCAAAGTATGAGACATAAAAACTTCATTTCACGTGTTAATTTGCGAGAAAAGTAGGCATTTGATGTTAGCAATAGTGTCTATTATTATATTTTTTGATAAAAATAGTTAATAATATAAAAAGCATTAAAATTTGCTGTGCAGATTCAAGATTCCGGTTCGGCTGGTGCGCACAGACAAGGATGTCTGCAGTGTTGGGGCGCAGTCTAGACAGGCTGCCATGTTTAGGAGCGCGCAGCTCATCGTTTGGGACGAGATCTCCATGACGAATAGGAAGGATCTCGAGACCGTTGACCGGACCCTGCGGGACATCAGGAAGCTAGACTCTCCGTTCGGAGGCATCGTGACTGTGCTTGCTGGGGACTTCCGCCAGCTTCTTCCTGTTGTGCAGAATGGTACCAGGGCCAACAACGTCGAGGCCTGTGTCAGCAGGTCAAGTCTGTGGAAATTTTTCCGGCGGCACAGACTAACAGTCAATCTCCGTTTGCTAACTGGGCCTGATGCTTTATTATCGCAACGCTACTCGCATTTGCTTATGCAGGTGAGTATTTTGAGCATTGCGTGATTGAGTATAATAAAAAATGGTAAATGGCGATGTGTAAGCATTAAATTTGCTTAAAATAATCATATTAAATTACCTTTTTTCGTTTTTTAACAATGCTTAAATTGTTCTGCCTTTTTCTAGATCGGTTCTGGTTGCCTTCAGGAGGATCTTGACGGCAACATCACGCTTCCCGCTGAGATTCTGCTGCCACCCCAAGCGACTATGAAGGACTTGATCAATTTCGTGTACCCGTCCTTCGAAGAGTCAGAGAATAGAGACGGCTATTTCGGAAGCAGAGCCATTCTAGCGCCGTACAACGAGGCAGTCGACAGCATTAACGACGAGTGTCTGGCTATGTTTCCGGGCGCAGAACGCGAGTACATGTCAATTGACAGCGTAGCTGACGATGATGCAGCAACCCACTTTCCTCCTGAGCTGCTCAATCGTCTGGATGCTCCGAATCTGCCCAAGCATGTGCTGAAGTTCAAGGTCGGGATGCCTGTTGTTCTTCTGCGGAACATCAATCCTCCGCGTTTATGCAACGGAACCCGCCTGATCATAGTGGCACTGGGCGATAACGTGCTGCGCTGCAAGGTGGCTGCAGGTCAGTTTCTGGGCGACGAGGTTCTGCTGCCCAGAATCCCGCTGCAGCCAAACAACGCGGACCTGCCAGTGTGCTTTAAGCGGTTGCAGTTTCCAGTGAGGCCGAGCTTTTGCTTAACCATTCACAAGGCTCAGGGCCAGTCTCTGGAGACCGTTGGTGTCGATCTGTCGCAAGGCTGCTTTGCGCATGGTCAGCTCTATACCGCGCTATCCCGAGCGAGAGACGCTTCTAATGTACGAGTCCTGATCACTGGGAACAAGACGAGGAACATTGTGTACCCGGAGGTTTTGTCCAGTCAGTAAATTCGATTGTTGATCAGTGATGTAAGTTTCTGACTCTTAGCAGTTTTGCAGTTCTGATTTTCAACAGTGGCATTTCATGTAGAGAAGTTTGAATCAGGTAGACAAACACCTGATAACGTATAAAATCTTGTAATAGGGTACGTAAGTAAATATTAAATAGTGATAAAATATTGACTACTTTACTATACTATTAAGGAAATAAGAAAGCAAGCTGCAAAAAATCCAGGAGTCACATTTGACAATCAAACTTTTTACTCCACCGTGTACAAACTTTCACAGTTCGTCGGTGACCTGCATCCGGAGGCTGCACCGCCTGCAGAGTCATCATTCATGCTAAGTGTGCAAGAAGATGAGCGGTCCGGGATGTCAGTGGCGTCAGCTGACAACGCCTCATTTGATCCGCATACCGGTGGTGCCTGTAGCTCAATGAATTACGGCGAACCAAAGCAGTCATAATCTCAAGATAAGCTGTTATTTGCTTTTGGCGTATATTGACGATTTTTTACGAATGCAGCAAATGTAGGCGCGGCCCAGTTTAAGACAGACGTGGAAGCTACACTTTGCTAACAGGATTTGTATTTGAGGTGCAAGAATTTTGCCATTTTGAGTGTATCTACTAGGCATGTATAGCGTTAAAGTGGACTTGTGCCGGTAACTAGCCCTGTCTAAGTAGCGCAGCGTTAGTATTTGAAAGACTTTCTTCCCAAACGCATGGTCCTCCCAAGCACTAATGCTTTCATGCACGCGCACAGTAGACAAAATAGCATGATTTAGGGACTCCCATATCCCGGCTGCAGGAAGAAATTTCTGGAAAAATAAAGTAGCGTACGTGTGACTCACTTTGGGAAAGTACCTGCACCTCAGATACATTTGCTATTAGCTGCAATGCAACGAGCAACTAGGCTGTAGGGCGCATCTTAAACGGGGAGCAAAGTATTTAGTCTGCAAATCTGTTGGGTGGGATTGTCCAGTTATGCAAGTGAATAGTTGATTAAATATCCACTGTTTTGAAAATCCAAGATTTTTTCGTCCTTATGGATGGATCTTTAATAACTGAAACAGGGCAATTTATTGTCAGGCCTCACCCCATCAGTACCAGAATATAAGTGACCACCGTGCCAATACAGTTTTAAGCTCCCTAAGGAGGGCGTCTTAGTCTTGGAGTGCGTCCAATGGCCCGGTTGTTCGTTGCATTGCTAATTAAATGAGTGCAAAGACTGACACGAATGTTTCGTTGCCTGACTACTCTTTTTTTGTTAAGAAGTATTGCGCTTTTAGTGAATTCGTTTCATGAAGCATGATGGACTACTCTTTTTAAAGAAGAATTGCCGTTTTAGCGGAATTCGTATTCCATGAGGCATGATTGTTGACTACTCTTTTTAAAGAAGGATTTCCGTGTCAGTGGAATTCGTCTCCCATGAGGCAGGGTTCGGTTAGACAGTTTTCGTCTCGTGCCTTTGATAGCCAATGTTTAACCATGTTTGATTGACTACTGCGCGTTGAAGTAGCTTCCGCAAAAATTTGGCAGCTGGAATTTTATAGCCTTTGAATCAAATGCAGCTTAAATTTATTTGTGCTCTTAAAGCTGCAGGTATGAGTTGCCGGGGGATAATTCCTTTATTATATTCGGAGTAGAGCTCCGTAGAAATTTTTGTACGACGATGATGACATTACGAATGAATGCTGAAGAAAAAACCAGCTTCTTTGAGTAATCGCTGAGTCGAATGCAATAATAATTTGCTTTTTAAATTATATAGTTAAATAATTATGTCATTTTATAACTCAATAATTAAGGTGCTATTTTTAGAAATATTTTTATGATTCAAATATTAGATATTTTAAGTATTATAGGTAAGTATTTTAATTTCTTAATATCACATTACTGTAAATTTAAATTTCTAAAACCCACAACCCGTGCATTTCCTGCCCTCCTACAAAGATTTACGTCCCTGTCCAGCGAAAAGTGGTATGGTTATTATCAACATCTACTACAATGTCAGCAGCGGCGGCGGCGGCGGCGGCGGCGGTTACGGCGGACGGCAGCAAAGTAAGCTCTGTTTGCTTTCGTCTACCACTTGAACTGATTATTAAATATTGAATAGTGATGAAAAATATGGTTGATCACAGCGCTTATCGGGTGTCACTGATATTGTTGGCTGTTTTAATCGTTTGACATTAAAACTCTGTCTCCGGGGGGATTTCTTATCTGCTCGGGGAGATTTTTTAACCCGAAGAATTTTCTTTTCTGGGGACTATTTGGTGTATACATAGGGGAAAATTTCTATTTGATTGGGGGAATTCCGACTGCTCGAAAGGGAATTTCTAACTGCTGGCGGGGTTGTCTACCTTACTGGTGGAGGGGGGAGTTTTTTGACTGCTCTCCAAAAAGTTTCTAGCTGTTCTGAAAAAGTTTTTTAGCTGCTTGGGAGATTTTCAGTATATTTTCTCAATGCACGGAAGAATTATATGCTTCTCGGGAGACTTAAATTTTGCCGCAGAGATTTTCTTGCTGCTTAGGGAGATTTCTTTTGAGTACATGAGCGATTTAAAATGTCTGTCTGCGCCCCCCTGGGGGGGCACCGAAGAGCTAGTCATATATACTAAAATCCAAAAGTATATATGTAAATGGGGTTTGTAACGCGTTAACTTTGGAACGGTTGAACCGATTTTGGTGGGATTTGTTTTGATTGATTCAGGATCAATTGGTGATGTTACACGTTTAATTTGGCTCGATTTGCTTAACTCTAATAAGTAAGGGGATACTAAAATCCAAAAGTATATATGTAAATGGGGTTTGTAACGCGTTAACTTTGGAACGGTTGAACCGATTTTGGTGGGATTTGTTTTGATTGATTCAGGATCAATTGGGGATGTCACACGTTTTATTTGGCTCGATTTGCTTAACTCTAAGGGGATTAAATATTCGAAAAACGAGAATTTTGGCCTTGACAACAAAGGTCAAAGTTGCAAGCTGATTTTTCGGTACCGAGAATTGAAAATGAATAAAGTTGTCATACACTGCTCCATACTTTCTCTCTCCCTCTAACTGCAATTTTTTTCGTCTGTAGCAGAGCGATTGGGTGCACTGTATGCTTCGATGTACACTGCGTGGGGAAGGGACGGACCTGAGTGCGTGCAAAATTTAATTTTCTCTGTGGTTGCAGCACACTATGGAGGCCTACTTTTTTATTAGGGGCCGCCTGATGGGTGAAAGATATAAGGCTGATTTTTGCGTGTTCCGACCAGCAGGCGGAGTAGCCGCGTAGGTTTAGGCTAGGATAGGTTAGGATAGGCTAGGCCAACTGACAGTGGTTCGAATCCGGGCTGCGTCTGGTCACTTAAGCAAGTAAACAATGCTGCTTAATTGGCCACCTTCATGGGATCATGTTCAGTGGGATTTAAGTACATTTTTTATTCTAATCGTTAAACTTCGTTTAAACTAATTGTGACACTCTTTGCACACTGAAAGGAAATCTAATCTACTGAGAGATTTTCTGTGAGATTCAATGTTTAAGATACATATCGGGAAGAAAAGTTACTTCTATACTTTAAGTTGGACAGTTCCGATAAATATTTTAGCTGCTGCTGCTTCTGCTTTAGCCCTTAAATGGGAGGGAGACAGCACAAGATGGAGATTTCCATTAGTTAATGAAGCACTTTTTTAGTTATGAGGAGCCTTATATGCAGTAAATATGGAGATTTTCTCAAGTCATTTAGGTTCTATTTTGTAATAAAAACTTTCTTTGTAATAAAATGCTACGGGGATTATCTTCGATAAGGGGGGTACTTAGGGAGTTCAGTATCCCTACTAGCTAATTGGTGAATGGATTTTTACGAAAACTGGTGATCTTACGGGAGGTAATACTATTCTACGTTTATTCTTTTTCCAATGATTGGGAATCGAGAATAATTCGAGTTATGATTTTAGTTGACGATAAAACTAACCGAATGATTTGGTGCCCTGTTTGTTCCAACGAACACTACCAGATTTTTTGTTGCAACTTACTGTGGAGACCTATTTTTATTTGTGCCTGGCAGGCAGATAAAACTTTTAAGGCTGGTTTTACGTGCTCCGATCAATAAATGCAGGCGTTAGGATAGGCTGGGTAACTGACCGTGGTTCGAATCCAGGATGCACCGGGTAAATTAAACAAGTAAATTATACTGCTTAACTTGTCACCTTTAGGAAATCCCTTTTGTGGGATTTGTGTCAACCGTATTACAATTTTTTATATAGCTTTGTATGTTTTACTGACAAAAGGTTAATCTAATATATTTTAATTGAAACATCTCCGTGATGCAAGTGGGGAAGAGAAGCAATTTTAATGCTTGAACTTGATAGCTTTGATAAATATCATTCGAAGGCTGCTGTGAAGCTTTTTTATCATTATTGTTTGTCTAAGATAGCAAAAATTATCCTACGCAAAATTTGTTCTCATTTTGCTTCTCTACTTATTAAATTCAAGCCCTATTCTGCACGCAGAAAATAGTTTTACGCACAAGTTAGCTCACAGTTTTAGGGTTAGGGTTAGGCTAGGGTTAGGGTTAGAGTTAAAAGTAGGTTTTAAATACAAATCAATCGCGTTTACGAAACTTGTACATTCAACTGTGTATAAATTGAATGCACCTCCGCTGGATGGAAAGGGCTTGTACACCTAATGAGCGAGGGGTTTTTATTTCTTAGGGAAGTCTTTGCCACTGATAAGTCATTCGTTCGCTTTTTGACGGGGCTACACTTGAAAAAGAGGTATCTTGGCTTTGATATGGGGGGTGTTCAATTAAATTTGAAATAGATTTAGTTTGATCAGGGGGTATTTCAAATAATGCTATAATGGAGGGGTATTTAATTGAATGAGAGGTTTCAAAATTTGCTTACAATTAGGAAGTCGTTAATTTGAGAAAGGGGGTCTTTAAGCAGAATATGGGGCCGTTTACTTGAACTGTAGCGTTTTTAATTCAATAGCCGATTCCGAGTTTGTTTAATAAAATTAGGCAGTTGGTTATTCGCACCTAAATAATAAGTGGTGGAGTTATACAAGTGTTTGTTAGCATGAAGGTAAGGTTCGCTTCTTGGAGTTTAAATAAGGAGGTTTGTAAGCTTGCGAAAAGAGCTGATCATTCATTTTAAACAGGGGTGGATTTTAGATGATGGGGTTCGTTTGCTTCCTCAAATTCGAATGCTTATTGTCTCAGCTTATTTGCTTGTGTTTGTTTCGTTGCTAATAGGAAATTGTACAAGCAAAGAAAAGGAAGGGGTTTTCACTTAAATAACTGATACGCAAGCTAATATACAGTGGTATGTAAATCGCTGAACATAAAATTTTAAGGGGTTTCGTTACTTAAAATATGAAGATTCGTTAGGGATAAATTCCAACAAAGGGGAAAACTTTTGATTAGGTCTGGCCCACGAAGGGGGCTGGTGGTGGCTGAGGGTGGTTTTACTTTCTGTAATTGCTCAAGTTTGTTTACCTGTAAAATGGGATTTGGAACTTGTTGAAAAAATTCTGATAATAACCACATGGAGGACTTAAAGGGGGAATAATGTTTTGATGGGATTAAAGCTGGTGAAAAAAACTTTGGATAGAAACCACGAGGGGGCGCCTGAGGGGGCTGGAATTGGCTAGGGGGTATTATAAACTTCTTTATAATAGAATATATTATTATATCTTTGTGATATTATCTTTGTGACTGGGGATTTTTAGCAGCTCGAACGGCACTTTCTAACTGCTTGGGAGATTTTCTAACGGCTAGGGAACTTTTCTGTCTACTTGGGAATTTCTGACTGCTCGAAGAAAATTTCTAAATGCTCGGGGGGGGGACATTTTCCGTCTGCCTGGGAGATTTTCTACCTCTTCGATTTCTTGCTGCTCGGGGAAATTTTCTATGTGAGTGGGGGATTTCTAACAGTTCGAAAGGGACATTCTAACTGCTTAGGAGATTCCTGACTGCTTTAAAGGTATTGTCAAACTTTTTGGGAAGATTCTCTAATTGCTCAGTGAGATTTTCTGTCTGCTTCGGGGATTTTCTGTCTGCTCAAGGAGATTTTATAACTGCTCGGTGTGATTTTCTATTGGATTTGTGGATTTCTGAGACTGCCGCAAGGGGAATTTCCTAACTGCTTGGGCGATTTTTTTCTGCTCGGGGAATTTTTTGGTTGACTTGGAAATTTTTAATGCTGCAGGGGGATTTCTTAACTGCTAGGGAATTTTTTACTGCCCGGGAACGTTTTTTGTCTGCTTGGGGGATTTCTAACAGCTCCGGAATATTTTCCACCTGATTTGGGGATTTCTGACTGGGTCTTTCTAAATGCTCGGGAAGATTTTCTGCTTGCTTGGGAAGATTTTCTAACTGCTCGAAGAGGACTTTTTAACTACTTAGGCGATGTCTGACTGCTCGAAGGGTATTTTCTGTCCGCTTAGGAAGATTTTCTAATTGCTAAGGGAGGTTGTCTGTCTGCTTCGAGGATATCTTCTTACTGCTCAAAGGGGATTTTATAAATGTTCGGGTAGTCTGCTTGGGGAATTTTCTGTTTACTTGGGGGATTTCTGACTGCTCAGGGAATTTTCTCTTTGATTGGGGGATTTCTGACTCCTAGAAGGGGATTTTCTAAGTGCTGAGGGGGGACTTTTCCGTCTGCTTGAGGGGCTTTCTACCTTACTGCTGGGGAAAGATTTTCTGACTGTTCGCAAAAGTTTTTTCTATGTTAAGGGTATTTCTGACCGCTCGGGAAACGTTTCTATTGATATTTGATTGGAATTTCCGACTTCTTAAAAGGGATTTTCTAACTGCCGGGGGGATTTTTTCTGTTCGTGGGTTTTCTACCTTATGATGGGGAAGATTTTTGGCTGCTCTCAAAAAATGTGTAGCTGCTCGAAAAAAAATTTTGCTGCTTAGGTGATTTTGGACTGCTTGAAGGAGATTTTCTAACTGCTCAGGGAGATTTTCAGTCTGCTTGGGGATTTTCTAACTGCTCGAGGAACTTTTCTGTCTGATTAGGGGATTTCTAACTGCTTGGGTGTTTTCGGACTGCTTTCTAAATGGTCCGGGAGATTTTTAACTGCATGAGGAGTTTTCTAACTGCCTCGGGTAGATTTTCTAACTGCTTGATGGGGATATTCTAACTGCTCATGGAAATTTTCTGTCTGCTTCAGGGATTTCTTACTTTTAGGACGAATTTTCTATCTTATCGGGGGATTTCTAACTGCTTGAGTGATTTCGGACTGCTCGAGGGGGGTTTTCTAAATGCTCAATGAGTTTTTTAACCGCATGAGAAGTTTTTCTAACTGCCTCAGGTTGATTTTCCAACTGCTTAAAGGGATTTCTTAAATGCTCCGGATGATTTTTCAACTGCCTCGGGTAGAATTTCCAACTGCTCATGAGACTTTTTTTCTGCTTGGGATTCTTTGTCTGGTTGGGGAATTCTCTGTCTGTGGGGGGTACTTTTTACCCGAAGATTTTTCTTCTTTGGGGGCTTTTCGGTCTGCTTAGGGGATTTTTAACTGCCCGGGGAAAGTTTCTATATGATTGGGGGATTTTCTAACTGCTGGCGGGGTTTTTTACTTTACTGCTGGGGGAAGATTTTTGACTGCTCTCAAAAATTTTCTAGCTGCTCGGAAAGATTATCTAGCTGGTTGGGAGATTTTTCAAGTGCTTGGGGCAATTGGCTAATTGCTCGGGGAGACTTTCAGTAGATTTTCTGAATACACGGAAGGATATTATGCTTTAAGGGAGACTTTAATTTTGCTGCAGAGATTTTCTAGCAGCTTAGGGAGATTTCCGTTGGGTACAGGCAGGCCCAAAAAAGGGTGCTGGAGTTGGCTTAGGAGACTTCTTTATTTTTTCATTGCTTTCCATTTACCTTCTAGATGAGGTGTTTTACTTGCTAAATCAATATTAGTAGAAATCATCACATGGAGAACTTGTAGGGTGAAATATGTTTTGATGGAATTCAAGCTGGTGGAAAAAAATTTGGATTGGAATCACGAGGGGGCCCCCAAAGGGGGCTGGGAAAACAACATTCGTGAAGCACCTGATACAGTTTAGGGAAGTCATGTTTGATGTGAAGCCTGGAAGAGTCCTTTGGTTCTATGGGATTTCACAGCCAGCGCATTCTGAGCTGAGCAGCCTGGGTGTAAATCTACGACAGGGATTTCCCGAAAATATCGAGTCCACTTTGAGACCCAATGATTTGGTTGTTTTTGATGATTTGATTGAAGAAACCTCTAGTTCTACAACAATTCGAAATTTTTTCACTGGAATCGCTCACCATTTGCCCTGCTTTCTGGTCATGCTGACTCAAAATTTATTCTTCAAGGCCAAGGAGCTGAGAACGATGAGTCTGAATGCAATGTATTTTGTAATCATGAAAAACCCTAGAGACCAGCAACAAATCGCAGCACTGGGTAGGCAGTGTTTTGCTGATAAGCCCGGCTTTCTCCTCTCAGTTTTCAAGCATGTCACATCGCAGGGCAGGGGAACTTACTTGCTTTTGGACTTTCATCCATCCACCGCTGAGGAGCTGCGAGTGCGAGCTCGAATCCTACCCAATCAGCGACCCCATCTGGTTTTTGCTTAAGAATACCAGCAGTTTTTGAGTCCATATTTTTTTATAATGGAAGCGTTTGATTCTCATAAAAAGCTTTTTGCCGTTCTTGCATCATCGAAATATACACTCAGCTTTAAGCGCGTGCTGGTTAAGTACAGCCCAAAAGAAGTGCGTGATTTCCTGGTGGAGGTCTGCTTGAACCTATTGGAAAAACAATTTGTCTTTTTCACTTAATGAGAAGGCAGTTCTAGCAAAGTCGAAGGTTATTATTCGTAAAATTTCAAGTACGCAAAGAAAAGCAGATTTGCTTAATGCTAGCTTCCTTAAGACTCTCCCCGTTCTACTGAAACTCGTCAAGAAAAAGAGGGATGAACAAGTTCTCCGAAATGGTTCTCATCCCAAAGCGCGAGTATGATATGCTTGTTCAAAGTCTAAAGCCTACGGAGTCCTCAGAGGAAATTGCCATGAAGGAGGCTCAGAAGAAATGTGATGATATCCTGTATACTGAAGATTGTCCTGATGATGTAAAGACAGCAATGTACCAGAACGCTATGAAAAGTTTGCTGACCAAGCGCAAGCAGATCGGAAAAGAGACTGCAGCTAGGGAGATGACGGTCTTGAAAATGGAGCTTCCATCAAGCAACTGGGAAGAAAGAATTAAGTTGTCAGTGCCACAGAAGTTTAAAACAAGAGCTCGCAGTCTATGGACCATCCTGTCGGCTAATCCGTCATTGATACGGGTGAACGATAACGGGGAAGCGGAAATTTCTGGAAAAAGCATCCCCTCCTCCAACATTGTGGATTGATTCAGCACGCAGTTAGGGATTCAGCATGCAGCACAAAGCCTATCGGGTGGGATGAATTTGCTTGTTTGTTGGGGCAGAAGACGCTAAACATTCCAGCTTCTGCAATAGGAAAATCATTACGACAGCAAATTTATAAACCAGCTGCCCAAGAAGCTGATGTGGGTGAAGCTCTTCACAATTTCAAGGGTTTAGGCAGCAAAACAGCCTGGTTGAAGCTGAGTCATGCAAAAAACTATATAAGAAGGTGAGTTGAGTCGGTTTTGATAGATTATTGACAGACACGGTATGTACTTTATCGACATACAAGGCTTCACGTGCAGGAGCACGGTCAAAGATTTCATCGTGAAGGAGATGGCAGTAGTTGAAGTCAGAGCAGGAAGTTACCACATTGCTCACCATGTGTATGCCCCACCATATCCGTGGGAGAGAGTCTCCCCTGACCGGCAGTTTTCCTATCGAAAAATCTCTGACAAGCTGCATAAAATGAAATGGACTGATGGAACCCGACCCTACCCCGGTACATGAAGTTGCCAACTGACATGCCGAGAATCGCGTACGGGCCAACCTGGACAAATGGGAAGAAAAAATCCGCCTTTCTGACTGAGCTGCTTGGTAGACAGGTTTACAATTTAGAAGACTTGGGATCGCCTACTGGCAAAGAATCAGATACCGGTTGTGCTGTGAGAAATGCTTTGCTACACTACAGCTGGCTGAAGCCAAAGTTTTGTATCAGCTTAAGAAGCGAGCACTGTCCGTGGCACAAGAACAGCAGCAGCAACAGCGGCAGCGTTGGCATCCAAAATGAATGCACCAGCTACAGCCCTAAGAGTTACCAACCTAGTCGCTGGAGTGGATCTGAAACTAGCTGGAAGCAGGGGCGCTCAGCTTCCTCTTCGGGAACTGGCTCTCAGCATGGCGCATGTGATCTACCGGCCCGTCTGGCCCCGGGTGCTAATCAAGAGAATGCGGAAACCCCGAGTGACTCTGCTGCTCTATCCCACTGGCCAACTGAGCATCTGTGGCGCCCGGAGCTACTTGGACTCAGTCAGGGCTGCCCGGCGCTTCATCGCTATGCTGCATCGCCGAGTGCCGGCTCAACTGCTGCCTCATCAAGCTTTTTGTGTGAGAATTAAGACTATTACTGCGCATGGGAACCTTAACCTTGATCGTGTGCTGGCTCTCAATAATCTTGCTACTGTGCTACCAAACGCCCAATATGAACCTGAAACCTTTTCAGCACTGGTCTGTAAGCTTCGGTATTGCAAATGTTTGCTTTTTCATAATGGCTCGTATGTTCTAAGCGGCGCAAGATCCATGCGCATGCTGACATCTGACTATTGCTTATTACAAAGCTCCGTGTTTGAGTGGATCCATGGTAAAATAAAAACGACGAAACACGATTTTCAAAGCTTGTAAAAATTTAAGCCACTCCGTTCTTGAAAACAAAATGATCTTTTTTTTTGCTTTCATGATTTTATTTCGAAGATGCAAAAAAGGAAATAATTAAACGAAAAAAATGTTAAAGAAATAATTTGATGGAAAACAGTACATTTTAGCGAGCATAACAATTTGAGCAAGAATTAAAACGAATAACAACAAAATAACTCACACCGGGAGCTGAATTGAAAGATTAAAGCAGAGGCAGACAATCATGACATAATTATCAAATGTGATAAGAAAATAAGCTTTCAAGTCAAATCATTACAGACAGATAGAGAATAAAAAAACAAAGACAAAAAGTAAGACAAATAATGAGTTCAAAATAAAACTTGAAAAACAATCACCATTGAAAATGTACTTTTTAGTAAGCTAGTATGATTAGGAAACACATAACGCAAAAGCTTCATGTTAAAGAGTAGCTGCAGCCGCACCAATACGAGTACATCGGATGAGTCTGTGCATTTGTGTGTCTGTATGAGTCTGCACGTCCTGTGTCAGTACAATTTTTGACACACCATGAGCAAATCAATTTTTAAACAAATGGAATTCACAACTATGTTGCAGCATAGCTATTAAAAAATGAAAAGCAAAGTTGCACTTTCTGCTCATTTGCAGCAGCACAGTTTAAAAAAATATTCAAAATATGCAAAAACTGAATAGAGAAAACGATATTCGAAAAGTTCTGGAGCAAGACCTCATTGCATTCCAAGTCCATATTTAATTCAAATTAATCAAGAGAGAAAAATAATCAATCTTCTTGCAACCTCATTTGCTTGGGAGCATGGTCACCGGCCAGTCGAGGAGCTTCCCGGCGGCTGCGGCGGCGGTCGTTCAGGTAGTTCTCTCTTAGAGCAAAGTGTCCGTATGGAAGACTTTGATTAGGCGCAACCCATGCGCGCTTGTCCTCCCATACTGTCAAGGCACGTTTCTTTTGCTCCAGAGTGAACAGACGGTGTCTCCGGCTAGCAATCCTACGTACAGAGACGCTCAACTCCTTGAGATTAGCAAAGGCCTGCATGTAGTCTTCGTGGGAAATTTCAGTCCGCAGCACACTCCTCTGAACTCCCTTTGCTGCTTTCTTGCCTCCAATGGCAGCCTTCATCGAGTACAACTTCGGTCTCAACAGGATCCACTCATTGTGGGGATTTCCAGCTGACTCATCCTTTATGCAGCCCAACTTTGCCTTAAGCTCATCCGATCGCAGTTGATGATCAACCGGGAAGTTCGATGTGTCCAGCAGCCTCTGGCGAATCAGTTCAGGAATCACGCTGCTTTGAACGTCAATGTTTTTGAAACAAAGAAAAAATGAATCCGTGTCTCCACCGCAGAGAGAAACTTCTTGCCGGAGAACAGGATTATCGAATGTCGGCTTTAAACTGTCGTAAAATAACTTGTACATTGCAAGCTTCGAATCATCGAGGACGCACTGTCCGATGAAGATTGGGCGGTCAAGAGTGACAGTAGGCTTAAAAAATTGAAATACAATCAAGTCCTTTGTCACAATAGTGAAATCCTTCAGGCTCTGTCGGGATGCATATATTTCTGACTGCTCCTGAGTGTTCGAGATTCTAACACTGAGCCTCTTGCGCACGTTCTCCATCGTTTTCCCGAACAGGGAGTTATTCTTTAGTTTGTAATAGTCCTTCTCAAACTCATTGGCAGCTGCTGCCCGCTTCTCACTGTTCTTGGCGATGTAGCCTTGAAAAATAGCTGTCTGATGAAATCGAATAGCACGTCGAATCTTTTTTAATCGCATGCCATGGCGCAAGTAAAACTTCAGCACTCTGAAATGCACGATGTAAGCCTCCTTGTCATGACACGTCAGTAGAAGCTTCGAATAGCCTTTGTAGGGCTTATCACGTGAATTTAGTCCGCTCCAAAGGCTTTTCATAAATGGCGGAAATTCCTCAAACTGAGGCGTGGCTCTCTCCGGAGCAAACGGTAGCTCCTGAGTCTTTTCGTGAATCTCATCCGGATACTCCAAATCCACTTCAAATAGGTAGCCAACAGGTCCATTGTCTTCCAATTCAAGCAGTCGCTTCTCACTCCAATCTTGCAATTCTTCATCACCAATCCAGACAAAGTCACTGACCGGAAGTTTTTCAGAAAGCGCTTGTCCATAGAGATTATTCATGTCTACTGGAAGCAATGCGTTAGTTGACAAGGCAGCATTATCGTTTGTGGTGACAGTTCCAGCTGCGACATGATGAATGTTCGTGAAGGTCATACCTCCACGAATTCCAAGCTCAAAAAGACGATATTGCTCAGCATCAGTGAGCAATTGAAGCTGAGTTGTAGCTGACTTTAAGGCCGAATCAAATGAGAGACCTGGCGTCGTAAAATAGTGCACCGGGTCAAGTCCGTCGTCGTGGAGACTCAATCGGCGAAAGTTTTGGAAGACGTCGGCGAGCTGACGAATGTCGAGCTGCAAGTAGGCAAGCATGTAGTCATGTAAATTTTTTGCTTCAAGCTGGTCCCAGGCTTTGAGAGCATGATCATAGTTTTCCTCGCTGCAAGCTGTCTTGGTCAGTGAATTGAAAAATTCTTCTCTGCTCGGCAGTTTGGTCACCGCTAAACTAGCAGGAGACTTTACGAAATCATACGGAAACACTCCCTTGACAGACAGTGTCTCATCGGTCAAATTCGGATAGCGGCTTTTCATTAGCTGAGTGAATTTTCGGTCTTGGACTGACAAGTTGCGAATCAGTCTGTCCAGACCGGCGTTCAAAAACTGGAATGAATCGAGGAACTGTAGCGTGAAGAAAATGGTCTTCTTCTTTCCTTGCGGCAAGTTGACTTCTGCAACTGGGAAGTCTGCTCGGAGAGACATGTAGCGCTCAGACGTCTGAGGAATGACGCTTAGCTTCCAATTCTTCATGGTTCCCAAAGCTGTTGAAAACAAGAGGTGCATGTCATAATTCTGAAGATTATGAAAGAAAATCGGCAAAAATCTTCGGCGAAGCTGTGCAGACTTGTTGCAACGCGAGCAGGCAGCACCTTTGAACTTCCCAGTGAGATGATCGTGGTCATAGTGCTTGTCAGTTGAGTCTAAAAACTGCTGAGCGCAGTAGTGACAACTGGTAGACTCAAAAAAAATCTGCCTAGACCTTGGATCTGCTTCTGGCTTCTGGTAGCTGTGGGCTCGGTTCCATTCGTGAACTTCTCGAGCAACGATTTCCAGTTCGTGAAGAAATTTTTCAATGCACTCAAATGGACTAGAGCTAGAAAACAGCTTCACATGACCTTCGTCTTTGAGAGGTGGTCCAGTCATACCGTCTCGAGAAACTACCAAAAACCCGGCTGCCGCAGGCAGATGCTGGGCAATGAACATAGTATTGCCTGTTTCACAGCTTCCAGCCGGTCTTTCGTCACAGTTTTTTGCTTCTGCTTGATCTCTGCTGCCCTCCAATTGGTCGCCATCACTGCTTTCGATCCTATCGACTTTCCCATTCATACCTTCTCGATCCGAAAAGTTTGAATTGAACGGCGAATTGAATGCCTCGATATCGGCATAGATTACGAAAGGGGCTTCAATTGTCTTGCAATAGTTCTGAAAACCCAGTGTGCAACGATTCTGAGATGGAATCTTCTCCTTCACTGCAAAATCGTTAGATCGATAGCATTGCTCTCTGTGCTCTGCAAGCTTCTGAGCACTAACGAATGCAGTCAAGCAGCGCTCACACCACTTCCTGTGACACAAGCCACCCTTGCTGTTCAGCAGCCTGTCGGGGTTCACGATTCCGCACCAATGAGAACTATTTTCATCTCCTGATTCGTTCAGCAAGAGAAGAAGGATAACTTTGCGATTGCACGCCACTTCGACACGCGGCTGTCTGAGCACGCTAACTTCATCACCAGACCACGTGAGAACAACAAAGCATAAAGTTGGGTTTAATGACTCAATTCGGTTGAGCTGACCTAGTCCAACTGGCAATGAAACTCCATTTAGATTCACTTCAGACAGCCAGTCTTTGTACGTTGAAAGTCTATGCGGATTCTTTCTCAAATTTCCGTCTCCGTGATGCAGCACTGCAAGACAAGCATACAGGAAACAATCCGAGCCTGTGCTGGGAGGATTGATGATGGCCTTCTTCGCCTTCAGCACTGGAGGAAGCTCGAATTTGTCGGCGTGGCCTGTGTAGAATCGCAGTCTCTGTCCAATCGCAATGCTCAAGTCGATACAATCCACACGCACAATCACCCAGCCACTTCCATTCGTGTTCATCTTCTCAATGATACCTTCACAGCCAGCAATCTGCCGAGTCCACCAATCCTCAAAGCAACTGGAATCATTGACGACTTGCAAACAGGTGCTAACCCATCTTTCCTCTTGATTGACAACTTGTCCAGCCTGAAGCCTCTGCATCTGAATGCTCATCTTAAGCTGTGCTCTCACTACACGATTCGGATTCGCCATCTTCTCATTTAGGATTCGCTGCACTGCATCCTTACTTCTACGTGCGAGTTCGAATGGGTCACAAGCTGCATCATTTGGTAAAGTGATTCGGTACACCTCCAGAGTTCCATTGTGTACACTTGCTACTCGTTGAACGTCTAAAATAAAAAATGATAGATTTATCTTATTTTCAGGATTTCAATATTTTCCGATGATTCCCTGTCTTATCTCCCTCTAACTCCCTTGGGAGCGCAGCTTTAAGCTAAAGGTTTGCATATAAAACTTTTATGTTGATCAACAATAGAATAATACAATGCTGACTCACCGGTATTATCAGTGACGCTGCTACTGCTGATTGAGTTGGAGTTGTAGTTGAGTTGATCACCACCTTCGCCGCTGTCAATAGAGCTCGAGTCGTCTCTGACACTGTGATCGCCGCCGCCGCTGTCGATGGGGCTAGAGTCACCTCTGATATAGCTGTTGCCACCGTTACAGTCCCTGTCGCTGTCGATGGAGCAGGACTCGCTCCTGTCACTGGCAGCGCCGCTGATGCCGTCACCAATATCACCTATCTCGCTGCTTCTAATGATGTGGCTTTGGGGGCTGTCAATTTCAGAAAGCATGCTGGCATTGCTCTCCGAGTAGTTTTCTTCTTCTGATACAGACTCTGACAAGTCTTCATCAGACTCGGACCAGTCTTCATCAGACTCCGACAAACTGTCCGAGTCCATTTCTGCAACTGTCCGGGCTATTAATTATATTGCTGCAAATTGAAGTTTATTATATTAATTGATTTTTCCCAAGAGTAAACTCAAATAAAATGTTCATTATCTCTTATGGAAACTCAAGTCTAGCATAATTACTAAGAAAACAAAAAACACCACACACATTTCAGCTCTCTAGCAAACGCCTAACCTCACTGATATATGACATACTCAGACATTATAATAAACTAAACATAAACACAAATCATTGTTCTACCAATGCGCTTCTGTATGTAAGTAAAAAAATTCAAAAAAAAATAAAGCAACTTAGTCCAAAATGAATCAATGCTATCTTTAGTATTGATCAGCTGTATTTTTAAACGAATATTGAAACTCGAAAATCAATCGTCTTGAAAATCAAATTCAAGCGAATGACGCTTGCATGTTATTGCATACAATCCGTAGGCACTGCTTTAACTGACTGATTGATAAGAATAGTAAGTATCGATTTGAGTTAAATTTGATTTTCATTTTGAGCCGATTTTGAGTCGATTTGATTTGAAATTTGAATAGATAACAGACGCCAACACAAAATTATTTTTTTCTCCCACTTCATCCTCCTAGAGCACGACTCACAGAAAAAAAGAAATCATTAAACATGAGCTTTACAGTGGGGTCAAAAAAATAGCGTTACTTTCAAGCCTGATCATGTAACCTGTGCCAGTAATTGGTGGCAGCACGAGCTGAATGTTGCTACTGGTCGCAACCATTTCAACTGCAGCTGGTGGCATGTCAATCCTGGGCAATGCACCTTCAGCTGGCCCAGCTGTGGCGAGCTCCAACGCATTCAACAGCGAGTCGAAATTCAACAGCGGACTCCATGAAAACGTGTTGAATCGGTTGTGCATTGTCGACGATGGCAGGGATCCCGGCCTGCTGGGCATTGTCGACGATGGCAGGGATCCCGGCCTGCTGGGCATTGTCGACGATGGCAGGGATCCCGGCCTGCTGGGCATTGTCGACGATGGCAGGGATCCCGGCCTGCTGGGCATTGTCGACGATGGCAGGGATCCCGGCCTGCTGGGCATTGTCGACGATGGCAGGGATCCCGGCCTGCTGGGCATTGTCGACGATGGCAGGGATCCCGGCCTGCTGGGCATTGTCGACGATGGCAGGGATCCCGGCCAGCTGGGCATTGTCGACGGTGGCAGCGATGTCAGCCAGCTGGGCATTGTCGACGGTGGCAGCGATGTCAGCCAGCTGGGCATTGTCGACGGTGGCATCGATGTCGACGAGCTGGCCATTGTCGACTGAGGCGAAGAGCTGACTTTCTTCTGAATCGGTCGGCTCCTCATTCCGCTCCTCCATGCTAATATTCGGGGAGCTCGTTCGTAGCTGCTTTCCCCGAACTTCGGGTGGAGGTCGTCGAGTTTTCTGCAGATGCAGATGCTGCTGCGACTCCGACGTTTGACTAAAATCAACAAACTCGTCCTCGCTGTTTGCTTCTGCAATAACTTTTTTGATGACTTGGCTAAGGGCCTGCTTCCTTGCTGCCTCTTCGTCAGGGAGCTGCCGTGCTTTTTGCAGTACGATTCTCTTGATGTTTTTCAGTCCATTATCTCCGCTTGGGAGTTGAAGGTGTCCACTGTGCCGCATGGCCGACACATTTTTGTCGCTATGCTTGAAAATGTTGCACTGCCAACACACACTAAACTTGATTGTCTTGCATGTTAAATGGCGATCTGGCTTCAAGCCTCCTAAGACGCACTTATTGCATGCAATGCATGCTTCGAAGACAGGCAGACTGGATGAAACGGAAGTCTTCTTGGCTTTCATTTTCTTCAGTTTCTAATTTAATTCTCTTGTAGCTCGTAATTAAAGCGCCAAACAAAATAATATTTTACAAAGAAATTCACAGTTATATACAGACATTTTCACCCTCTTACACCCACCCCTCCACACCCACCCCCCCTACACACGCAACCCATTAGTGAAGCCGTGCAATCATCACACAGGCTGCCCCTCCTCTCCCTGGCTGGCCGCTGGCTGCCTCTGCTACGTACAAGAATGACTAAAGGCTTTGGCTATCAGTGCACAAGCCCTCAAATTTAACTATCCTCCCAGGCACGGACCAGGCCAGAATTTTCAAAAACAAATCCCAACGATCTCTATGCAAAATTCAACTCTATTCTTTTTCATTGTTATCTCAATTCCGCGCTGGAGCGCCTTCTTCAATCTATTGCGGAATGTGACTCTTGAATGTGACTATTTTAAAATAGTCTGAAAACCCAGCAGCCAAGTCTAAAAGCCTTCTCCAATCTCAGTCCAAGTGCGGCAGAGTCGCATAAACAAATATTCGCTCGCTTCCTTTCTACCTCTTTCCAACTGTACAGTGCGGCATGCTACACGCGCGGGCAGCCCTGTCCAATCCGATTAACCCCACCCCACTCACCAGACTGCAAACCTATTGCCAAGCCATCCTATCCCTTTGCATGTCCTGCGTCGCACAAGCATTGGTGCGCCCCTTCGCCAATCTCAGCTCAAGTGCGGCAGAGTTGCACAAGCATAGACGAGCTGCAGTCTTTTCAAGCTCTCAGTAACAGTGTCCATGACTCTTATTTTCCTCCTGTGTTTCCGTACAGTGGGGCAGAGAGGCACAGGCCCTTCTTTATCCTATCTCTGTGCAAGTGCGGCAGAGTCGCATAAGCATAGAAGGGCTTCCTTTCCTCCTGCTTGCTCCCCCACCCCACTCCCTGACTGCCAATCCCAGGCTTCCGCCACGCCGTCCTATCCCTTTGCATTGCCGCCTATCTCTCCAGTGCAAGTGCGGCAGAGTTGCATAAACTCATACTACTGGCGATGTCCTGACTGCTCGAAGGGTATTTTCTGTCCGCTTAGGAAGATTTTTCTAATTGCTAAGGGAGGTTGTCTGTCTGCTTCGAGGATATCTTCTTACTGCTCAAAGGGAATTTTATAAATGTTCGGGTAGTCTGCTTGGGGAATTTTCTGTTTACTTGGGGATTTCGGACTGCTCAGGGAATTTTCTCTTTGATTGGGGGATTTCAGACTCCTAGAAGGGGATTTTCTAAGTGCTGAGGGGGGACTTTTCCGTCTGCTTGAGGGGCTTTCTACCTTACTGCTGGGGAAAGATTTTCTGACTGTTCGCAAAAGTTTTTTCTATGTTTAGGGGATTTCTGACTGCTCGGGGAAAGTTTCTATTTGATTGGAATTTCCGACTTCTTAAAAGGGATTTTCTAACTGCCGGGGGGATTTTTTCTGTTCGTGGGTTTTCTACCTTATCCTGGGGAAAGATTTTTGGCTGCTCGAAAAAATTTTAGCTGCTTGGGTGATTTTAGACTGCTTGAAGGAGATTTTCTAACTGCTCAGAGAGATTTTCAGTCTGCTTGGGGATTTTTTAACTGCTCGAGGAACTTTTCTGTCTTATTAGGGGATTTCTAACTTCTGATTTCTATTCTAAGGTGTTTTCGGACTGCTTGAGGGGGATTTTCTAAATGGTCCGGGAGATTTTTAACTGCATGAGGAGTTTTCTAACTGCCTCGGGTAGATTTTCTAACTGCTTGATGGGGATATTCTAGCTGCTCATGGAAATTTTCTGTCTGCTTAGGGGATTTCTTACTGTTAGGACAAATTTTCTATCTTATCGGGGGATTTCTAACTGCTTGGGTGATTTCGGACTGCTCGAAGGGGGTTTTCTAAATGCTCCATGAGTTTTTAACTGAATGAGAAGTTTTTCTAACTGCCTCAGGTAGATTTTCCAACTGGCTTAAAGGGGATTTCTTAAATGCTCTGGAAGATTTTTCAACTGCCTCAGGTAGAATTTCCAACTGCTCATGAGATTTTTTTCTGCTTAGGATTCTTTGTCTGGTTGGGGAATTCTCTGTCTGTGGGGGGTACTTTTTACCCGAAGATTTTTCTTTTCTGGGGGCTTTTCGGTCTGCTTAGGGGATTTTTAACTGCCCGGGGAAAGTTTCTATTTGATTGGGGGATTTTCTAACTGCTGGCGGGGTTTTTTACTTTACTGCTAGGGGAAGATTTTTTGACTGCTCTCAAAAATTTTCCAGCTGCTCGGAAAGATTATCTAGCTGGTTGGGAGATTTTTCAAGTGCTTGGGGCAATTGGCTAATTGCTCGGGGAGACTTTCAGTAGATTTTCTGAATACACGGAAGGATATTATGCTTTAAGGGAGACTTTAATTTTGCTGCAGAGATTTTCTAGCAGCTTAGAGAGATTTCCGTTGAGTACATGAGTGATTTCAAATGCCAGTCTGCGCCCCCCTGGGGGGGGCACCGAAGAGCTAGTAACTACTAAATGACAAATAGCCAATCTAGAGAGAATCGGGCATTGACATGTGACTGGACAAGCAGTTATCCAAATACTGATTGATCGAAACGTTCCTTGAATAAAACAGACTTAGTTAGAAGAGCTAGAACAGACTTTTGTTGTTGTCGTTGTTGTTAAGGATAAAACACTGTCCATATAGGTTTGGAAATTAGATGGTCTCTGTCTAATGCAAAGCGAGTTAGGTTGATAGAGTCAAAATTGTGCACGTGGTCTACTATTGTCTGTTCTTTCCACAATTTACCTCACACTTTCTCATGTTTTCATCGGTGTTGTTTGCGAGGTCTGGCTCTCTCTCTCTCTCCGCCTCGTTATCAGCCTCACGATCCCTCCTCTCTGCATTCTGATTGGTCATCACCTCGCCCCCCTCTTTTCTAACCTTTGCAAGGGGTCTCCAATGCTAAACACACGTAGGGGTTCCATAAGCAGCACTATCTTGATTCTGCCGAAAACTAAGACAAAATCCGACTTGTGATAGTTTGCTATTACTAGGTACCGTTATAAGAACCAACAATTATAAAAAGTATGTAAAGGCCGGAAAACATGGTTTTGATTTGATTAAAATCGGTTATTTTATTTTCACATATTTTTGTATCTCTTTTTCCGAGTCACAAGAATCTATTTCACTGCTTATTTCTGAAACCTCAGATCTACTCTAACTAGTCGGTGGACTTGCATCATACCGCGGCTTCCGCAAGTTTCTCCCATAGGGTTATTCGTGCATGACTCATAGCAGGCTTCATCTGGCAGTTTAATCGATCCGGGGTAGATGTAGTCTCCACACCAACATTGGTCACGATTTGTTAGACCAAAATATTCAGTGTTTTTTTCCATGCATGCCGTGGCACAAAGAGCATGGGTCATATATTCATATTCTTGGTTTACACGTTCCGACAGCACCAATCTGGTTCCATAAAACGTAATGTAGCATCCCATATTAGGTGCTAAAATTTAGAACAAGTTGGTATTTTATTAAAGATTTATTAAAGATAATTTGGGCAAAAAATAACGCATTTAAAATTCTTACCGGGAATCTGGGGCCCAGAATGAGACATTTCGTAGATCATCATGGCCGAATTGCTTCCACAAGATTGTCGTACCTTTGTTCCTGGGCAGTTTTGATGGCAAGCCTCTAACGAGCCTTTTTTAGATTTAGTCAGAGTCGAGCCGCAGTAGCATGAAGCCTCTGTTTGGCCACTAGAAGTATTCAAATTTGCTTCTATTGGAACCATCAGGCCAAAGTAAATCACCTTCTTATATTGGCACACAGCAAAACACTCTCTCAAAGTCATGGTCACGGTTGTGCTTGCCAATTCTGGCAGAGCAGTAAGGTGTTTGATATTAAAGTAGCAGCCCACGATCTTGTCTAAAGTTATGATTTAGAATAAAACTATAAATTAAACATGAATGTTAATGTAATAACAAGGCTTTTATATTAAAAAAGATCTGAAAGAATCCTATAGACAATAACTGGCTAAATTAGATTACTTACAATTAAGCTTCGATGATTCTGAAATCAATAGTATTAAATATGTTTATTTTTAAAGCAACAATTTAACTGGTCTGTGAATTCTTTATATAAGTCTAATTTCTTAGAAGTTCTTAGTAGATTATTACGAGTTAAATAGCAAATTTAAACTGATCCAAGCACAACACTGCTCGTTGCTTTACCTGCGGAGAATGCCGCCAAGAAGAAGATCAGCGTTGTGGCCGAGAAAAGCATGTTTGCCTCAGTTAGCTAGTTGAATATTGAGAAACTTAACTGTGCAGAGTTTGTTTGAATTATTTTGCTGCCGTCAGGCTGTGCTATCTTATATAGGGTTTT
The DNA here is from genome assembly GCA_950096795.1 of Macrostomum cliftonense. NCBI lineage: Eukaryota > Metazoa > Platyhelminthes > Macrostomidae > Macrostomum > Macrostomum cliftonense. Next base: position 1,146,834 of record CATNEM010000197.1, read on the forward strand.
TTCTTGGAAAGAATGCGATGATACGATCATTTTTTAGCCAGGAATGCCGAGTTAACTATAAACATCCAACAAAAAATGCAGCTCAAAGCAGTATGAAATGTAACGATTTTTTATTTTTCGAATTTATTTCACCTTTATTGATTTAAATTTACGTACTCACTATTCAAGGCTACATGTAGGTTCCTAAAGAAATTTTTTTGAGGAAAACATGTAGCTTTTTTCCATTCTTGCGTTCCAGAGAAAGTTTATGCCTTAACTTTGTACTAAAATTTTCTTCCAAAACAAACTTGATCAAGATTCAAGATTGCACCAAAATATTGTTTGTGTAGTGTTTGTGTTGTTTGTGTCTAACAAAAGTTGTTGTACGGTTGCTTCTGTTGCCTCTAGTATCCATAGACTGCTTGCTCTATGTCATTCTGTCACTTTTTTCATTCGACCTGTCTGTGCTAAACGGCAAGCTTTTCCGAGCCACTCCAGAATAAAAAAGTATGGTGAAACAGAAAATGTTTCAGAGATTCCCAGCTTTCATTTGCACAAATTTTCATTTCAAATGGATGGAAATTATGGATACTAGAGGCAACAGAAGCAACCGTACAATAACTTTTGTTAGACAGTATATATTCGCAACCGAGTTGCTGGGCAGAAACGTCACAAAAATAATCAATCCTTTACAAGTAGAAATTTGAGCCACAGACAAAATATATGTACGAGGTTAGAATACATGCGATGGAGGTCAGAAACGTCCTTTCTCTGCCGGGGAGTTTAAACTACATTGAATCCAATCTAACAGTGACGCGAGACTCATTTCTGAGCCCGCCCTTGCAAATCGGTTGGGAATCTTCTTCGTGCACACAGAGAAATCCTCATGGTATTGGTATATTCCACGATCGTGCTGCTTCCCGTAGAAAGCCCAGCAGTTTACCATTCGCAAGATGCTGCTCTAGCTCGAATGTGATTCAATAAGTTTCTCACAGTTTTACTGTATTTAAATGAGTTTATTGAGCCATAACGATGTTAATTGCCTGATCAAAGAGACGATTTTAACAGGTAGAGTCTCTTGCTTGACAAAAATTAAGTTTAGAAAACTTATTATCAGCATGTGAACTAGATTTTGTGCCAATGCATTTTGCCAGACTTTTAAGGAAGGGGATGTCAGCTTAAGAGCCTAGGTGGAGCTCGAAAGAGCCAGCCGTGCCAAAATTAAGTCCTATCAGAGGGGTCCTGGGGGATCAAGGGGATAAAATAGGGAATTCATATGTCAACCTAATGCCCCAGAGAGGCACTAACCGTGCCAGTTACTGCAGTCTTTCAGTTTTTTTCGAGCGCAGCCGCCTAGACGTGCTAATCGAAAACTCAATGACCAAATTCAGTCGAACGCATTCAAGCTTTGAGCATTGCAGTCAGCTCCCCCCCGTCTTGGTCCGGACTCTCGCTATTTCAGTTCCGTCAGAGCCTCTTTTGGCCGATGAATTTGACGAGATTGAGAAACTGCACTTCAGTGACGCGACGATCTGACACGACTACCAACTGTCATTTAAAGGCTTTGAAACTTATTGACCAACTGCATCCTGCGAGTTCCGGTTTCCCCTCATTCGCCTAGAGAATCTAGAAGAGTTTTCATTTGGGCCGTATCTGCTACAGGTACTGCAGGGGCCGCAACACCCACTCTAAATTTACTCAGCTTTAACTGGTGGCCATTTCCCAGCTGTTTGGACTGAAGCAATGCGGGATAAAGTGCCTTGCCCAGCGGCATACATCCGTCTCCTAGAGCTTGGACTCAAACCACTACTTTCCGTTCGAAAGACAGACGCCCTGGCCACTATAGGCTACAACGCCTCTCTGTTATTCAACAATCGATTTTCATGAGAAAACTAGATGCTCATTGGTGGCAGTATCACATACTTTTTTCTTATGGGTGTGCAAGATTTTCTTTATCCTCAGAAAATCAATTTTTTTGCGCAACACTAGCAACAAGTGCAGGTCTTTCATCTGCAGACAAACTGAGAACTGCCATTATGAGAACTGAACAAATTATGGAGCTGGAATAGGTAAAATTATATCGCGTGGTTAAAAGAATATTCTTGTCTTCTCAGTGTTTTAAAATTGAGCCACCGCAATATTTTAAATTTAATTTTAACTTTCACTAAACTTCGTAAAGGCATGTTCTGGGAAGTTTTCAAGATTGACGACATGTCTGCTTGGATTCTCCTGATTTTTGAACTCACGTAGGCAATCATCCCTGCTTAGCAAATAAATTTGTCATCTGTAATATCTTGCAAACCGGTTATCATGGCACCAAAGTTTCATGAAGGATATGAAGTTTGTTATTTCAGCCATCTAAACAGTGAAAGGCTTTTAAATCCGATTCTTAATTTCTGTCCAGATAAGCTGTGGCATAATACGGGATTTTTGTATTAGCGCTAGCGATGTTTATCATAGTTGCTCTATAAGGTCATTTGAGTATTTGTTTTTAAAACGCTAAACGATTTAGACAGAACAATGGATTTTTTTATTCCTCATACCCTGTGTTCGTTCAGAGGTGACTAAAGGTTGACCCTCAGTCAGTTTTACCAATAAGTATCTATAGTTGGTCAGATGGATACTGTTGTCGGGTTCTTTTTCATAGTCATTGTCAAGAGTTAAGGTGCTTCATGGAAAGCCTGTCTACATAAAATTAATCATGAGTGCTTACCTCAGCTCTAACCTTTTGCCTGTGCTAGTCAATCTTATGACGCTGAAGATATCGCGGAACTCATGCAGCGCCTGCTGGACAAGCTTGTTGGACTTTTGGTCTTCGGATAACCATGTTACTTTGCGTGAAACACGAATATATGCAGGCTCTTCGAGGGTCTTGTCTGTGTACCTGAACAGTACCTGATCATGAACCAGGGGTTAGCGAAATGAGTGGGCCACGCATCTTTGCTATATCTTCTTACAATGGCCCCTCGTGCATCAACATGCTAAACTAAAGCCCCGAGCAAATGGCTTTCAAGGTCTCGATACTGTGGACTCCTGTCCCTTGTCCAGTCGGTCCCTTGTCCTATCATCAGGAATCAAAGCGTTGATTTAATATTATACATGTAATTCCGCAAATATTTGAATATTACTTAATGCCTGCGTTATAAGCGTTCGGGCAATTACATGAGAATTAAATAGCCAGATGGCTACAACGCCTACAAGGTAAGTCCAAGCTCTAGGAGACGGATGTATATCATTTTGTAATAATGATATTATATTTTTATAATATCATTATTACAAAATGCGACACTCATACCATACTCGTAACAAAAAATTGAAAGCTAAAGGCTACTCGTAAGCTTCTCGTAACTCCGCACAGTCTTGAGTTAAGTTCTTAATTTTTGTATGAAACTATAACGCCACGACTGGCAATGAAAAGCAGTAGGCTCATTCAAATCAAACATTCATCATTTTATTTGAGAAATCTCATTGTTGTTTTGCAATATTAAGAAGTCTGCAATCATAATTTTCATGAATTTCGAGTACTTTGTAAAAGTTAAAAATGTTTTCGACAAAATTTTATTAAAAATGTCAAAAAGAATTGTTCCATTGCAGAAAATACATTGCGAATTTTTTTGTATCAAAGGAATTTCTGCGGTATTGAAAAAAACTAAAGATTGTCTGATAGCAAGGTCGATAGCTATAGGTTATTCTTTCAAAAAATTCCAAAACTGAAGTCTTTATTATTTCTTCTTTTGAGCAAAGCTACAAATTAAATTTTTTACGAGCATTTTTTAACTGAAAAGCAAATACAAAAAGTTAGTGGCCTGACTTCAAATTAAAACTAAAATAGCTACAGAGAGTTACAGTAAAAGTTACGAGTAAATAAACTCTAGAAAAAGTGGTCTCTTTTTTTTACTAGAGTAGCTATGTATCGAAATTAGGTCCACTCAGAACCCTACATTCAAAACAATTCAGCAAAATGCAGCTAAAGCAATTGTCTTTAGCTTCTACCAATGTGGAGGCAAAGTGTCTTTTTCTAATTTTTTCCCTTTGTGGTGTACGAGTATCACAGCATTTTCGTTAGTAAAGTGGGTGTTAATAATGAAATTAAAAAAAACAGTTATTATGAATCCCTGCAATGAGTCTAAAATTTATTTGAACAGAATTATTTCTGAATTAAATGTGTTGATTTGCGTAAGAAAATTGTTTACTAGTTAACTTGCTAGATATTAAACGTTAGTTAGGTATGAATGAGCGAAGCAAAATCCGATCCCTTGGATTTTGCGCTAGGCGAGTTTATACCGATATAAGATTGACGGCGATTGCACACGTGTAAAATCACGTTTTTGCACTTTGAAGTTTTGTAGAAAAACATCTATGCTAGCTAGAAGGTTGCAGTTTTCGAGAAAATGTGTAAAACACCTAGCTCTATCAATGCCAGTAAAGTTTGGTGCCATCCAGACATTTGGCGGTTGCCATAGCAACCAAAAACTGCGATTTTTGCGACCCCCTGAAAACTTTGATCCCAGAAAATAAGGATTCGTTACACTGAATCGCCTAATGACCTACCCCAGTCGATTGGGGCACCAATACTCTACAAGATTATGATTGGTCTTTTTCCCCTGATTTTGTAGTCTTTGTAGTAAAAGTAAAATAAAACGTATTTCAGAGTACCAAAATGTGCATTTTTTCAAAATTTGGCTGCACGCAACGAAAAGGGCCATGCGTTAGCACCCCAGTCCTTGCCATGTTACCCAGGGGGATAAATGGGATAATATGGGGATTTCATGTCAACTATAAGGCTCTAGAATGGAGCCCGAGGTCAATCCCTGAATCAAACTGACTGAAATCAGTAGCTGGTCGGTCCAGTCGACTAGAAACGTCGAGACATCTCACCCCCAGTCCTTGCCATGTTACCCAGGGGGATAAATGGGATAATATGGAGATTTCATGTCAACTTAAGTCTCCAAGTGGAGCCCGAGGTCAATCCCTGAATCAAACTGACTGAAATCAGTAGCTGGTCGGTCCAGTCGACTAGAAACGTCGAGACATCTCACCCCAGTCCTTGCCATGTTACCCAGGGGGATAAATGGGATAATATGGAGATTTCATGTCAACTTAAGGCTCTAGAATGGAGCCCGAGGTCAATCCATGAACCTAATACAAGTTGGTGCGCAACACTTTTTCGTTACCTTGTGGAGTGCAGTTTTGCTGCCATAAAGCTAGACAAATGCGTCAATGATCGACAAGAGCCTTATCAATGGCTAAAGGCTTCGGATTTATCCGACCGAAGTCGACTTGACATTGTCGTTGAAAATTCAATGGCAAAATTCAAACGAACTCATCCAGGCTTCCAATCTACTAGACACCTGCCCGATTCCAGCTTAAAGGACTACGGCCTAAACTTTGCCAGGAGGATTTTTATTTCCAACGAACTTGATGAAGCCGAGCACATTGAATTTAATTGTGATTTGACTCGCATGCCATCAGATTCGACTCGAAAGTGGACATCAATAGATCCACTAGACTCACAAAGCTCGGGATTTCCAAGTGTTCAAGAAGGCAACCTTCAAGAGCTTAGTGTTGGTCCTTACCACATTCTCCAATCAGTGAGATACATAGAAAATGTAAGGGTTCTGGAGGTTCTCAGCAGTTTTGCTGGAGACTCATGGCGTGATTTCGAGTCGCTGACAGCCGAGCTACCATCCCATTTAAAGTGCTGGAAGTTTTATCAGCGCTCGCCTCCAAGGGGATGGAAACACTCGAAAGTTTGGGCCATGGAATGCGTCCTGGATTTACTTGGCCGCCCTGCACTCTCGGCACAGGTTGAAAACCTACCGAGTCATTCTACGAGTCAGCGACACGGCTGATGGAAATAGATTCGGCTTCAGAGACCCGGGTCTACAACGACTACACGGCTACTTCTCATCATCCAAAGCCGGAAGCAGAACAGCTGGATGTGATAGCCATGTGATGGCTGTTGTTAGAATGCTTAGGTGCTATGGCTATCGGCCAGCAAAGTTATAAGATATACAACAGCAGCTTCCGATTTGTCGATAGTGCTCTGCCTAAAACATTAATTACAAGACTATACGAGCGTATAACGAATTTACAGAATTTGAATCTCATCCTAATACGAGTACAGTCCCACGAACAGAGTTCTGAATCTCAAAAGGACAAAGCACATGGTGACTCAGATGCCACCGCTTCGTCCACAGGACCGTGGAAGCCTTCTGGTTTGCCGAATAGCAGACTTCAGTGCTACGCGAACTCAGTAGTGCAGCTATTTCGCTGCCTGCATCACAATGCACCATTCATGAGTCTGGGTAGCGGTGATGAGGTTCACCAGGAGCTACTTCGACTTTTAGCTGAACCTAATAATCGGTCCACTGTGGCTGCTCTACTCGCTGCTGCTCGTCGGCAACACCCGAATGCGTTTCCTGATAATCGAAACAATGAGCAAATGAATTCCTGCAGACTCTTTTAACACATCTGGATGTTTCGCCACAAGAGTAATTCTCAGAATTTTCTATTTGTTCAAGCATGCCGCGACTGCCAGAAAACAAGCTCTGCTTTTTCTGAAGGAAACATTGATGGCCGGCTTCTGTGCATATCTCTCCTCCCTGTTTCAGCGATCGGCAATCAGCCTGGGAAAACTTTTTGAACACTAATATTGCTCCACGATCAGTGCAGTTTTCTGATCCCAATTGCGGCGGAGAGAGCGTGCAAAGAGATCATTGTGACCACCAGGAATATTTTCCTTAGTGTATTGGATAGAAACAAATGATGATCGATGGAAAACAAGCTCCAAACTCCAGTGAACCTATTCCGCAAGGTCAGGCGGCTAGTATCGACTCTCGGGAAACCCATCGCCACGATATCGCACCAAGGAAGTAATTTCGGGACTGCTGTCATTACACAGCAAGCGTCCACAGCACTGTTTGGACAAAGATCATGACGACCTGAGAATTACAATTGCCTACAATCCTTCTGTGAGGGAGCCAGAGAAAATTTTGCATCGTAGCTCTCAAAAGTTACTGAAACCACCATATTTCCTTACAATATACGCTAGTACTGCTGCGTCTTGATTCATTTTTATTAACATAATAACTGTAATACTTAA